>JARK01001354.1:1650646-1666284 GCA_000688135.1 Ancylostoma ceylanicum | reverse complement strand
CCCCCGCCCTTCGCGGTGAAGTCGTTGCAACAAAGCTCAAATGCGGACTATGTTTTAACGTCTTGGTTAAATATAATACAAGAATGATGTTTTGGGCATAGTTCCTTGTAGTGCTAGAGAAAGATCCTCGATATTCAGAAAGTGGAATTCGAGGCCTCTGAACATATTCGATTATTTCACGATTGCTACACATCTCTTATACCTACTGAATAAGAGAGGTGTACTTATCTCAATACATAGAGTCGGTGACGCTGCACTTGAGTACATTTTCCGCTTCTGATTACCTGTCTCGAAAGTTTCTTTCCCAGAAGAAGCAAGCCTGCAAGCCCCTCAGATCACATATGCGCCTGATTTTGTTCACAAATTTCTTGATACAAAAGGGAATTTAAATGGGGAGAATCTTTGGAAATCAGACGGAACGTACTCACTAACCCACCGCTTCAAAACCAACATTTGTTTGGTTATTCGATTACTCCAACATTCAAATATTCGAGTATTCGAATATTCGAATAGTGTGATATTCAAATATTCGAATTCGAATACTTTCATCACTTCTAGTTCGAATATTATTCATTCGTTCGAATGGTTTTGATAGACTCGAACATCCGGTATTCGAATATTCGAGGCCAGTTTTCGAATGTGTTAACTATACCCGTAACAGCACGCGTGAGAGCAGTTCGGACTACCACTACGCTATCACCCACATATGTTGGCGCACTTTCAAGGAGTTACAGTAGCAATTCTCATTTTATAAGGATGAATAATGCGGTTTCTACTTGAGACAGAAGCTTGCTCAACGTTCGCTATACAGGTATCTTCACCTGTCTTGTTTAGAAGATTGACGTTCTAGATAATTATAAAACTGTCGTTTCCTGAGATTTCCCGATCTCATGATATTGCCAATCGGTGCGGCTGATCGAAAGGCCGACCTCCCCACAATCGAGAGCGAAGTGTACATAATGTCAACCACTCCATATGATCTACTTGGTCATTACAGTGTCTCAGGAACATCGCGCTCTATAGTCTCAGGAACATCGCACTCTCTCCATGTGCGCGCCGCGAAGACGTGAGCATCAGGGTTCGAATCCCCGCACCACGACTTTGCAGGTAGACGTAACATATCGTGACACTCCTACTCGTGAGATGCTTGTGTCATGTTCGGAACCGTTACGAACCTGGCTCGTACATGTTGTGACGAACTTGGTTAGATTACTACCATCTCTGGATGCATACGAAAGAAGGAAGGGATTAGTTGGAAGAATTAGTGATCATCATATGTTTACAACCTAGTTACGAACATAAACATTATTTCTGATTCTCTCTGAAATCCATCCTTTCATACATAGTTGCCCATACTTTGGAAAATTGAAGTGGGCTTTAGCACGCCGATGGAAACGTTGTTTTCTTCACACCACTTCTATAGGGTGCGTCACAAGCCCTTGTTCATTATGCTCAGTAACGTCACAACGATTGAAATCAACATAATGGCATGACCTTTATGATCACAGTAAATCAACTCAGTAACAACGTAAACCGTCTATCAGATCAGGAATATGTCGTCATTTGCTTTTGTAATAACTCAAAGTTGAGAGAGTATGGTTGCATACAGCAATCCATCAGTTCAGACTGGCGTTATAGAAGAGTTTGCTCTCAGCAAGTAATTCCGTTCGCTCATAACTCATAACACACTTAGTAAATGAGCAGATTTTTAGGTCTACTGAAGCGTCATCTTGGCGCTGTTCTCACTACTTGCTCATCACTATCCGACCATAGCGTATCCATCCCCCATCGGGGACCAGTACCTTGGCTTTTCCTCAATCATGACGACCCAAACAATCGAGCAAAACAGTGTAGTAAAGATCAACAATCACGGGCTACGCCCGCACTAAGAACTTTATCCAACTCAATATCCATTAGCATTCTTCTCCCTTTCGATACTTTCCGCAAGCTGAATTTATTTTGGTAAGAATCGTTTCCGCAGCGTGGGAAGCCTTTCCTGAGGTCTTGTGTCTTCATCGACTTCCCTAAATAAAATGCGTGATGTTGACCAATAAAAACAACGAGGAGTATTCATCATTCGTGTTATCATTACAATGAAAAATGCTCTACCACCCTCTTCTCCTCGCACCTCTGACCCCACTCTCTCTCCACGTTAGTCTGCTCTCCTGCCGCTTCTTGGCGTAGTAGTTGGCTCCTAAAACACCATGAGAACCAGCAGAAGGAAAGAGCAGTGAAAAGTAGACGAAACATACTGAAAAACCGACTTACCTCATCGGTCGCTAGATCGCATCAATCTTCACAACAACACATTCAGATCCGCCAACTGAAAACCTATCATTGCGTATAGGCAAAGAACATTTAAACATTGTTTCCACCCCCTCCACCTCTTCGACTTCGATCACTGACCCTTCGCCAGACAGCTTGGCAGCCAGCTGTTCAAGTGCTGGGACCAGGCAGGGGGGCGGCTCCATTGACCTCGGCCAGTGCCCTTTTTGCAGCTGTCTAGACTCAACATCGCAGTTGTAAGGAGCGGAAATGAATTGAACGTAAAACCAATCCTACTCATGGATGACTGGGATAACGTGAGAGACGTTCTTCCTTTGAATGACGCTTAGCGCTCTTCGTAATTGCTTAGGAACAAGTCCATCAGCATACGCGCCCCTGCATCCGTGAAGTTTGGGGTTTTCTCCCTTTTCAAGCACGGCTCATCCTCTGTCATATCTGAAAGTAAGATTTCATAGTCTTACAAGAAAAGAATGCAAGACAAGCACTGCGAGAAAAAAAGACAAGAATCTACCAATACTACGTGACAAAAGAAGTTCGTAATAGATGCGTGCATGCATCTATATGATGAATTATATGCTCAGTCGCAGCCCTGACGCACTTCAGACGAAAATCATACGCGCGCGAGCGTTCACCGGCTTATTTTTTTCGCCGGCTTCGTTCACCAGGATTATTACGACAGTTTTCGACGGGCGAAATTCCATTTTTCTCATTTCTTCCTTAGATCTGGCAAAAGCAGTCTGATTATGAACTTCTAAAGGCAGTTTTGAACTCACTTGTTTCATTGTTATGCCCATATAGGTTGTTAAAGATTTCTTTTTATTGGTGAACGTTTCGGCAAAATCCATTATCAAGGCCTAAAAAAGGATAAATTTTCATGAATTTATAACTTACACAATCAAACACGTCCTCTGAACTGTGCATTCAATTCATCTCGATTAGCTAGCGGTAAACACCAGACGTGGGAGACGAACTCACCAAGTGTGCCACCAAAGAGCGGGGAGCCAATCCGCACCGCAATATGGGACTGTTACCAGCTGATGAGTGAGCATTGCTCAGCTCGTGCTACCGTGACAATCTTATGGCTCGCATAATGGTACGAACGACATGGAGTCGCTGGCTATTGATATATGCTCATTTCTATTGTTCATTCTTAGATTCCGCGCTGAAATCCAAAATGCCTCGAGAGCTTTCCTCGCCGGAATTTCTGGATTGTGAGCCAGAATCGTGCACGTTACATCGTTATCTTTTCCATCGTGGTCTTCGCGTCTGTGTTTTCCAAGTGGTTTAACCACGTTTTCCCGCCTTTGACTAGCCAGCGATGATAAGATGCAGAGCAACCAACTTGCTGCCGAATTTTATTGCCAACAAGATGCTAGGTGGTGTGTGCAGCCTCTCGGAAGATCCCTCAAGGATACGAAACTTATACAAGTCTATCCTGTGTGCTGTGATGAAATAGAAACAACATGTATTGTATTCTAGCTTAGTAAAATGTATGGCCAAAGTGAAGGCATGCAGACGTCATGAATCAATGTGCAAAAGGAGTCAAGAAGAATTTGTGATTCTATACGGTTTAATGCCAAATCTATCTTGCGTGCGGAATTTGATAGACTCTTGAGTAGTTCTCGTGTAAATTTCCACGACGTTGGTAGCAGCTCTTCATTGAACCACCAGGCCAAAAGCGTTCCAACTCATAATGTGTGTAACAACAATGGAACGGCTAGGGTTACGGTATTCGGTAATGCTCAAATTTCTGATGATGTAAAGAACTTTCTTACCCTGGGACCATCCTTTGCACCTGCTCAAAACATCAATGCAGCGATCATCCGGAAAGTTGTGGGAGGACTACACCGACTTAGAGACCAACTTCGAGTCAGAATGAGATGAGTCAATCAACCACAGTTATCCACAACAATAAGTAGAAGAAGATTACCCCCGGTTCCATTCCCATGCTCATTCTATAATACAAAGAACATAAACCTCACCCTGATGCCGATATCAGATTCCGAGTTCTATCGACAGGTGTTTTTCAGTCTTGACAGAAAGCAAACGGCATCGTCGTCCCAACATGACAAATAATCAGTGGAAAAGCTTCAGAGAAGTGCATGATATGATTAGTTATGGTCTGATCTGTCTATCGGTGAACAAGAAAGGAAGTAAATTTGTGGTTATGCCCCAGACGTTGATTGCGAAAACACCAAACTCTACTTCACAGATAGCACAATTTACCGTTGCACTGCACAGAATAAATTCACGTCTCAATACAAGCGGCTAAATCATGTCTAGATGATGACCGGTGAAGCTGCAGGTGTGAGCGAAATTTCCTGAAGCAGACTCAAGATCGAAAACCAAAGCTGCCCCGCGTTTTATTGTCTTATAAAAACGCATAAACTCTCTGGCTCCGACTTCAAATCTGTGCCAGTAAACCAATGTAAAATTCGACCTATTGTTAGCTGTGTAGGAGGTCCAACCGAGCGAATATCATGGTTTCTCAATAAAATCGTGAGGCAACTACTGACCAAAATGCCTTCGCATTTAACAAACACTAGGCATTTGCTCGACCAATCGAACAAGACCAACATTGCTGAAAATTGTGTAATAGAGTCGTTCGACGTAATATCGTTCTATGCAAATGCCTCGATCAAGAGTGCATTACAAGCACTAAACGAAATGCTCGTATGAGAAGGAAGTTGAGACATATGGGCTTGCTAGAGCGCGCATCATGGCTCTTGTCAAGGAATGCCTTAATTGTAACGTGTTCAAATGGTCTGGGAGGTATTTCTCGCTGATCAGAAGGCTTGCAAAGGGGTAGAGGCTAGCACCGGCACTCTCTGTTTGCTTCGTGGGTAAAATAGACGAACCAGTGCTCTCATGACAATCATTACTGTACTGTCGTTACATCGACGATCGCTACGTTATCACATCCACACAATCAGAAATGGATGAATGTTTGGCAGAACGCCAAGAATCCGCAAGGTTGGCCGCTGCTATAGCACATG
Source organism: Ancylostoma ceylanicum (assembly GCA_000688135.1). Classification (NCBI taxonomy): domain Eukaryota; kingdom Metazoa; phylum Nematoda; class Chromadorea; order Rhabditida; family Ancylostomatidae; genus Ancylostoma; species Ancylostoma ceylanicum. The sequence continues at coordinate 1,661,002 of JARK01001354.1, read as the reverse complement.
AAAACGGTAAAGTCTCACGAAACAAACATCGCTAAGCTGACAATGTGGTCAAATCTAACGAATGTTGTAAGAAACTTCCCTTACACATCCCGTTCATTTCGGATAGGGTAACCAAAGCAATAAATAAACGTCTACTGAGGGCACAACAGAAAAATGATGTTGTTCTAATCAAAATTCCTAATGACATAATCAGGCAGAAGTTAGGCGTGTTGCCGAAACGTTGGCCAATAAAAAGTGATCTTTAACAACCTGTACAGGCATAACAACAGAAGAAATAAGTTCAAGACCATGCCCAGGTCTTACGACAAGAGAACATGGAATCTAAAGGCAGTATTTTTGAGGTGAACGGAAAGTTCTTCTTTTGAGGGGGTGTTAGACACCCTCGATACCTCCGGAATATGCTGAGATCTTAAAGTCGGGAATTTCCGTGGGTGCTGCCTCTAAATGGTTTGATGGGTGACTGATTCCGACAAGTTCGATTTTGAAGACTACATAAAGGCATCGGTAGTACTCAACTGCGTTCCCCGCACTTTTAGAGCACGAAATCCTATCTTACTCTTCAAGCTTTTTAACACATTCGCGTTAATGCAGCTTTTACATTTCTGAGCCAAAGCGAACTTGCGCCCAATTCTCGCCCACGAGGAGCTCCCAAGGACATATTTAATACGCTGTTACGAATATGAATTCTGTTGCACACGCTGAGGCTTTTAGACCGCGCTACGGTGTCCATACCGTAGGAACTGTACCCACAGCATCTCTACAGTAATCTCATAAAAATGCTTTCCGGTACGAAGGAGATATTATTTTTGTGTTTAGCATGTTAAATAACCCTGTTGTGCATGGTTTCACTAGGTTCTAAGAAAAATACATCTACAGTACCTAAAGTGTGCTTACTGTATCTCTACATTACATGCCTTACGGTACAAAATGAATATCACATTCGTGATCAGTGTGTGAATTTACCTATATAGGCAGAATATGGGGAAAGTCCATTGAAGAGAAAGGGTTAAAACACGTGCGACCCACCGGTGGGTCGTATTGTCCGTTATGTGTTGAAACATATAATACATGAGGCTGCTTCTTGAATACTACTCCCCCTCATGGTTCCCCTGGAAATAAGCTTGTTCAGATAAAATTGAAAATGTGCAGAAGAGTTTTACTTACAGATGTTTGATCCGAAAGAAAAATGTGAACTGCTTTTACGAAGGTAGAATCAGGGGCCGTAGTAATTGCACTATAACTGCCGGTTAACCAGCAAGTTAAACCGGCAGTTGTACATTCCATAACCTGGAACCNGTGTTGTGCTATTCTAATCTTCGCATGAAGTCCTCGAGGGTGGCGGTGAGCTGGCGGTGAGGTTTCGGCGAAGCAGTGTCGCCTTGTCGAACCCCTCTCCTAATGTCGATGGTGATGTCGTCGTAGAATGACGAGATTCTGGTCGTGAGGTTGGTATAGAGCTCACGAAATATCCTGGGGCCGTAGTAATTGCACTATAGCTGCCGGTTAACCAGCAAGTTAAACCGGCAGTTGTACATTCCATAACCTGGAACCGTTGTGAGCTCAATATAGTGTGAAGGATCAAGCCATTAACTTAGTTCCGATAATCGTGATATAACCAGCAGGTTATACCACGGCTTGGATCCTGGTGTCGGGCGCTCCAAAACTATCGGTTGAGCAGATCGCACTGGCACTGTCATATCGATATTGCTAGAGTGCGCGCAGAGAACGCGCAGATATCATAGACGCAGGCAAATGGAGATCCCGGTTATTAAAAAGTCCTCGAGAGGACTTTTTAATAACCGGGATCTCCATTTGCTCCACTTTTACGCTTTTGTGCGCGCAAAACGAATGCTCATCCAACTTTGCATTATAGCTGTGAATCTGATGCTCCAAAGGACCAAAGATGTGAGGGAATTGTTTTTGTTTGTAAGCCTCTCATGGTTCTTTTTCATCAAAACAAAACAATGAACCATCTTCGGAAACGGATCCTATCGCATCTTGAATTAGAATTCAGCATATTGAAATGAAATCAACAGTGCTCGAGGCACTGCATATCGAGGCTTCACATTGAGTATACCAGTTACTAGTTTGTACTAGTTTGTGTTTTTGGGCTATGGAGGGTATTCATGAGTCGTCCCATCGAGTGAGATGTGCATGAGTCGTTCCAGCGAGTGAGATGTGGCAGAGTGGTTAACGCGATAGGCCACTGTGATGGTAGTGCGGGGTTCGAATCCCGCAGATGGCCAAAGCTTTGCATTTTCGTACTTCACTTTTTTGTTCTCATTCAAAGTAGTGAAAAAGGTTTAAACACATTAGTTATGCTCGGTTCTGCCATAGAAATGGAAAAAACCACACTAAATGTAGATTGATTCACTTTCAATACAGTGTTCAGTAATGAATACTTCCGCTATGAATCAGTTATCTCACTACTAGTACAAGACATATTTACAACAGCGATGTGTATGCAGTCGGTTTCCTTCATCATTATGTAATTGGAGGTTTACCTGCACGGTGGCGCAGTGCGATGACTGCAGTCTCACGTGCTGTTTGTCACGCGTTCGGTTCCTCCCGCAAGCAGAATTTTGCGAACAAGATTGAGAGATGAATGGATCCACAAGGATTTCGTTCAAGTCATGGCTACAGTGTGGCTATAGCCTGGTCATAAATCGGTTATCTTAGGGAACCGGCAGTTGTCTAAGGACATGACTTTCTCTATAACCGTCGGTTACGGCGCAATTACTACGGCCCCAGGATGTTAAATACAGAACCGCTCGCCTTCCGTAGAAACGTTGCAGACTAGACTATGGGTTACTGAATAAAATCACTTTGAATGAAATAGATCCAGAGCTTTCTGATCTGATGTGCAACTATATAAACGAGAGGACACATTTACCGCGTTAGTGCAGAAAAACTCCAACACTCTTTCGTACGAATGCCGTTGGTTGTTAAAGTTGCACCTCTCTGGAACAGCTTAGATCCTACATCTTCGGGTGGAGACGATGATTCCACAGTCACTTGGCCAAGTATCTCAAAACGACCACGAAATGTCTGTGAACTCTGCGAAGCAATGACGACTTCTTAGTAATAGCATTTTTTCTTTTTCCTTGTGCTCCTATTGAGAATACCTCGTCTTACTTTTTTCTCTCGTAATCTTTTGCACTTTTTTCTCTCCTTGCACTTCACACTATTTACTACTGTTCACCTTTTAACTGCTTTGTGTGCATGCTAGATTGCTTCGACCATGAGACGCACCTCTTAGTAGGTTCTCGCTTAAGGACGTTGGTCACCTAGCTTCTTGCCCTGGGACTCGCTGACGCTCAGCAAAGAGGGAAATGGGTGTGGCAGCACGTTTCCGTGCTCGGGCAAAAACGGGTGCCATTGGGCCATTGTTCATGCTCTCCGTATCTTGGTATCTATCAGCAACAACTAAACATCAACAGTAAACTTTTACATAAACTAATTAATCTTCTCGTCAAGAGACTATGCACACAAAAATATACACTTTCCCCGGATTTGAGTGGCAGGCAGGAGCGCAAAAAACTCTTTATTGTACAAATCAGTTACAAAAATCCACTTCCAGGTTTTTTTGTTATCGTAAGACAGAATAAACGCAGGAACATCCAACTAAGATCTCATGGATGCTGGCTTCAAAAATGTTTAGCATATGATTCTTTGCAAATTTTGTAACCTTGAAATCGTTGCAAAGCAGACCGATATACGTAAGTGTGCGCGTGTCTGAATTATTCACCTTCTACATTTATTTTTCGTTGTTTGCAACTGGAATTCACATCTAGAGGAATTATTCAGAATATTCGCTGCGGCAATTACTCTATCGCACCTCTCAGCTGCAACCATATCAATAGTTCCCAAGCGAGGCTTCTCCTTTCCGTAGACGATTGCAATTAGCCCATGCCCAGCGGCATTAAATGCAGTCGGAACAGAACTGGAAAACAATTTTCCATTGCTGTTCGGTTTAAGCAACCCAGGAACTGAATTTATTGCTTGTTCTTACCATTTCGTTTTTATGACTGTTAACAGAAAATGCTTTTTTGGACACAGTATCCTCATTCCATGTTTGTATTCCGGCATTTCTACTCGTATAATCTTTGGGTTTCCACTATATTTCTCAGAACTGCCATACGCGTTGTTGCTTGCTTCATCCTATTCTTAGTGAATGTAATTTGGAAAGATCACTGCGCGGCGCATTCAAAGATGGAGATGCTGCGTCAGACGAGAATCTATAGCTCTAATATACGAACAAGCGACTACTCAGCTTGAAACCGATGATTGTATAAGCGTAGAGTAACGAGTCCATCAAAGGCAGCACCCGCGGAAGTCCTCGCAATGGAGATTTCCCGGTAACTTGGGAAAGGTAAACCCATAGGCAGGAACGAAACTGCGTGAAAGACGCGAGAGTTGCATGAAATCAAGGAGCTTTTTTCCCACAAGTCGAAGGGGCGGACGAGTGCTCCGATGTAGGGTGTGCGCCCGTCCCGCCACGAAACCCTAGGAATGGCACGCATTGCACGCATTAATTGCGTCAGACCACCCACCGCGATAGCGTTAGCTGGCACGTCGTGGCGTTGAAATCCCACCTGTCCGTTGTTCTACAGGCTCTATATCATTTCTTGTATTCATCTCATATTTGTGATGTGCTCACTCTCTATTTTATCACCCACGCCTCAACTCCGAGTCGAGGATTTTGGCTGGTGCTGCCTTTAAGGCGATAGAGGACAGCGCGCATTAATAGTTTTACATCCACAATTTGAAAAGAGCAAAAATCATGTCAAAACAAAGCAATTCTCTCTCTCCCTTAGTACACTTCTTTGTGTAAGTGAGGCTACTGTTCTACTGTTTTCAAGTATGTGTAACATTTTCTTCTGCTCATTTTTTTCACGAGTCGAGTCGAGCGGTTTTTCAGCATTTGAAATCCCCAGTATCCAACCAGAGGTCGCACCATTTATAATTTTCACATCTGAGATTTTTAACACAGAAGAAGGTAGCCATCGTCACAACAGCTTAGCGAAAGATGCATCACTAGAAACATCAGTACTCCCACGATACCTCCAAATTGGCATCGTTTCCGTTTTGTATCCACTGGCCAGATTGTAGCCTACATGAATCAGCTGTTTCTCTCACTCTCTTAGATAAGGGTTCTTGCTCGTAGTAATTCCAGTTGTTCATGCACTGTGACCCGCCTCTTCCCATTCTTTCACCCTTTTAACTCTCATTTTTTCCTAACGAGGAAGGTGCAAAATTCCAGACTCGCGGATAGGAATGAAACCTATCTGGCTTGAATCCTTGCTTGAAAAGGTGATACAGCATATATTTAAATTCTGCCCCGGGATCCAAAAACACAGATATGGCCGGGTGGGGAAGGTGCTGACCTGTTAGGAAGGGCATCGAGAGATCGGATCCTGTCATGTGGGTCCGTTTTACATTTTCTTTTTTTTTCTTCCATGTTGTTAAAATTAAATTCAAAAGATTAGAACATGAAACATAACCTTATTGACTTTAGATTTTACATCGTTTAATATAGTGTAGTTATTCGTGGTTGGAGCGTCAATAAGGTTGGGTTTTATACTCTAATCTTTCGAATTTAATTTCAACAACATACAAGGAATAAGAAAACGAAAAAGCAGAATTGATGCACATGACGGAACCCGAACCCTCGACCCTCTGCCTAACGGTTCAGCGCCTTCCCCACTCGTCCACATTTGTTTTTTGAAATATGTACGGACGAGTGGGGGGGGGGGGGCAGAGATAAAATATAATTTAGAGTTTCATATGTATTGTTCCTCTAGTTGTCAGTTGCAATCACGTATTAAAGAAGCACAAGAAGGTGCCTGTTCTTCCCAGCGCGGCTATAGAATGCTCGAGCATTTGTTAGTATACTACTACGTATATATGAGTTCGCTGATTATGGCTGTTTCACAAAAATATAACTCTGGAAAGGGCGTGCTCACCCGGTTGAGCACGCAGTTCCACGCGTCGCACCATGCGTGCTCAACTGGTTGAGCACGTTGTCGCGAATGTGTTAAAGAATAAAAGCAGCCTCTGTCAAGTTTCTACCATGACAAAGTCAATCTTACGGACGCATGCAGTTCTCATGTGTTCTTTCATTTAACTTATGGACACTAGGGATGAGCAGAAGTCAGAATAATTCGGAAGTTCAAAAACACCGGAATGTCCGATGCGAAAGCCTGTTTTGGAGCGTACAGAGAGCCGAGCACCTGTGTACGCAGAGGATTGAAAGTGATTTGAAACGTACATTGTTGTCGTGCCTCAGGGTACGTCGGCGGTTCAGTGGCTAGGGTTAGACCCCGAGCACGACTGGCCGCGCCCGTGGAGAGTGCGCTTCCTACTTACCTAATGGCGGCCTATCCCCACAGACGTACCCGGCCGGAAACCTAGGGTCCCGCTTCCCATCTTCACGTCCCCCTCACAAGGTTCCTACGCTGTGCCCCCAACTCCGGCTCCGCCCACATGGTGAATATTGACTGCTAAGGAGATGATGCAACAATAGTGACTGTTAAGGAGATGGTGCAACATACTACATACATAACAGAACACAATAACTGGTATAGTTTAATGGCATAGAAACACACGACATCAATCAATACGAGGCAATCAATAACTGGTGCAGTGGTAATGGTATTGGGCCAGCTTACATAATGGTAGAAGGTAACTGGTACTGCTCGCTGAGCACGGCGTGGTATGCCGGAGGAGGACCTGCGGCTCCTGGTACTGGTGTACGCGACGACAAGAACACGAACAAGCACGACGCGAGAGCACTGGTGGAACCAACCGTCCGGCGTGACAGCAAGGCAACGACTAATTTCGAAAATCGGCCGCGCTGCACCGTCCGCACGCGAGCAGGCGTGGGAACCACCGTACTCCAATGCGCGCGGCGGGACCCTGCCGCAAGGGGCAGAGTCGCGCACGGAGCGATAATTGTCAAGTTCACTGGCATTCATTTAGGATCCTCACACATCTGAAGGAGCCTTTATACCTTCTCGCGACGCGATGGCGTCTCTCTGTCGCTCCGTGCTGAAAGTCGTAAATTCATGTATACACGCAAAATTACATGCACGCATCAGTTTAAAGGGCATTTTGGGTTTTCATGTACAGTTTTGAACCTCGTAGTACCGTTTCGTTTAAAATGTTTAAAAAATGTTCTCGGCGAATTCCAGTGATGATCTCTGCGAGAACATCAAGTCTGCATCGTTTTCTTCACAACAGATGCTTGTGTCCAAGATATGGAATGCGCATTGAGGGTTTTCTTGTTCTTGTATTTATTTAGAGACTTTCTTGTATTTGAGTTACCAGAAGGGTTTTTCTTCTGAGCATACAGTGTTGCAGTCCCGTGCCTCGACACGTTTTGTAATTTTCCATTGTTTGGGTGTGTTTTAGTGCTGTTGTTGGGGATCCTCTAGACGCATGCGTTGCTGTGTGTGTCGATTTGATGTTTCCTAATCCTTCGCTAGCCGGAAGTGTTTCTGATCCGGTTGGGAATTTCCTTTCATTTAAATCATGTTATAGTTCCGCGCTGGCGCTTTTTCCATTCTTTCACTAACTGGAAGTGTCTGCTTGTGATTTCTCAAGAGGGAGGAGGTCCTTTCACTGATTTCACCACAAAATCAAACCGGAGCGTTGAAAAGTTATACAATTTGTCGGAGTGCGAGAATGCCCCATGTTCACGGGCAATTTAGTGCTTGGTATTCAAAAAAAATTTCCAAATGGAGCATGTACGTATACCTACATTGCGGTCTGCCATACCTTGACTGACATGTTGTGAGTAGTAGCCGCTCATAAACTGTGGAACAGTGGCCAACTTCAGTTTGCGACATCGGCGAAATCATCGCGCCGCGTCTGCTGACGCGACGTCGATCCGCGCCGTCGCGTCGCGTAGGCTAACACTACCTACAATACTTTGCACCGAATGAAAATCGAATATTTTTGTTTCTCTAATAACAATTTAGGAAACAATTTAAACGTCTAGATACTCGAGAATGAGGAAACCCTAGTGTTCTTCTTGTCTTTCGTGCAGCATTGTTTTGGTCTCCCGTGTTGGGACATTCGAATTTTCGACTTCTTCGAAATCGAATAATTTTGCTTTTGAATATCGAATATTTCGAATAAATGGAAAATTCTAATGTTCCAAGATTAGAGACCACTGTGGCGCTGTACGAAAGAGAAAGCGAGCTTTGGGGCTTTCTCATTCTTAAAAGCGTGGAGGTTTGAATTGTTTCCTGAATTGTTATTAAAGTTACAAAATTATTCGGTTTTTATTCGGTCCTAAGTATACTACCTACCATATCGCGACCACTGTTTTTACATGCATCCTCTCCGGACCCATCGCATTTGAACAGCTTGCTTGGACGCGACGGTCGCCTTGCGCCCAAGTATAAACACTCCTTAAAGCCAAAGTGTCTTAACAAATAGTAGCATTTATTAAGAGCTGAAAACAGTGGAGAAAAATCATACTGGGAGTGATACTCTATGTGCGCATAGCTACAAGGTGATAACGAGCTCTTAGCAGAATAAGCGAGTGTGGAAATCCGTGGCCGTTCGTGGATAACACCAAATCACAGATCTCTACCGTCATCAAGAAACTTTTCATAAGAAAATTCATTGATAAGGCTGGGTTTAGCTAAAAATTTGAACCTTTTCTAAGGAACTCATGGAGAGAAGTTCAAAAAGGCTATATATTATAATTTTGCTTGCCCCTGAAGTACTTTGAACGATACTAGCTGGGAAGAAAAAGAAGGTAAAAAGGAGAGAGAAGACAGCGCAACCTCAAGAAAAGTCACTTTTGGCTCACGTGGTCGCCATATAGTGAGGTAGTATCTGATGGAAATTGCTCTGGCAATCAAGAATAGACCATGAGATGAGAGGGGATTAGCTTAACCTCCAACACCTCCGAAAGCTCCACATTTTTTGCTGATTTTTGGAGCTTGGACGCTAAAGAAATATCGGAATTGAATTGCGAAGTTTTTTTTTTATTGCTGAAGCACAGCATAAGCTTTGCTGAATAAAGGAGGAAATCTACATGATGCGCAGCTTCGCCAATGGCAGTGTTTTTTGGCAAATCTACCTCCCCAATTTTTCCATCGGAAAGGTGCAGGATCAGTCAACTTCTTTCGATGCTTACGAGCCCCCTTAGGTAACACTACTCGTTGATAGAGGAATTCGATCTCACAACTCTTCCTAAATATAGTTTCAGCTCGTTCTTCTTCCTCAGATGCTGGCGTAGTCGGATGAAACTATAAAGAAACCAAAACCTATTCTAATCACCATACATCGAGTTCTGCCACAGGTGAAAACACTACTGCCTGCTCTTGTGCCCTGCATAACGTTTTCTGTATGCCTCCGTGGACTTTCACATACACCATTATTTCTAGAGCTTAGACAGACAGCTTCTACACTTCGAAGAGGTCCTGAAAAGAAGTGTAAGGCTCTGTCTTCAGTGAATGAGCACTTCATAGAACAGTCGCGCACAAGTGCCTGCTTCGTTAGCTTGGACGTAGTGCAAGTGATGTTGCATGATGATAAGTCCTTTCAAAGTTCTCAGACATTCGTGGGGGCGATGGGCAGGTAGGATCTCAACCGCTCCGCCCACTTCTTGAGTTGAGGGAGCGTATCTGGACGTCCAAGAAGAGCAGAGCGTGCTGTGCATAACCCCGGTCGTCCCCCATCGACCGGAACCCAATAACGCACTCGGGGACAGCTGCGAGGGCACATGAGGGAACGTCTTTCAACTGTCGGGGGTAGGTGCCCCACGATTTTGGGTCCACCTCTAGGTACAACTGGGGGTGGACCCATTTCCACCTGCATTCCACCCCTACGAATGTCTGAGTTTTTGAAACCCGTTCATACGAACTTCGATCGTGCTTGTTGTTCAAGCGTCACAACCGTAGGCATGCAAGCTCCCCGGTCTCGAATTCTTATTCTCCATGAGTTGCCAAATAATTTCTCCAGCAGGTGTAAAAAACACTTCTCAGTCTTCACGTGTCCTCTTCTCAGCAGTACGTTCTAGCGTTTCAATACAAAGTAGGAATCTACCCCTCCCCTCCCCATGATCCTGGGATATGGCAAAATCTGGCTTCCCATGAGTGTCGCCTTGAGGGCACCACACGGAAATCCCGAGGCTGTAGACGTCGCGGTATATCGGAGTTCTTAGGGGCGGTGCGGCGCGGGTCTTATCGGGGGCAGGCTGGGCTTCGTAAAAGGTCGAAAAGCAAAGGGGGCTTCGTAGCGGAGTCCGCTGCTTCGTACTGGGCTAATGTTGAGGTCGAAAAAGGGCATGGAGGGTTTGCAGGGGGCTGCTCGTAGATTGATCGGCGCTATACAGTG
>JARK01001354.1:1609342-1649853 GCA_000688135.1 Ancylostoma ceylanicum | reverse complement strand
TACAGTGGGCGTCAATGGCGGTGACCCGTCTGCGGCCTCGCAAAGCACGCGGCGCGGCCGCGCCGCTCACGGTAGAATCGTCGCTGTGGAGGCGAATCTGGGTTTTCGTGATAGTTGTTCATCACATTTGATGGTTACTAATAGGAAAACTAACTGACTGTCAAGAAAAACCCATGGTTTGATGTCCCGGAGAGAATTCCTGCTCGAGCGGCGCGGTCGCGCCGCGCGCTTTGCAAGGCCGCAGACGGGTCACCGCCATTGACGCCCACTGTATGTATAGTCAACAGCACCGCTTGAGACGATCGAGATTCCACAGACTTAGACCAAGGATTTGGAAGTAGACCAAGGATCTGAAAGTTTCGAAGAATTCGTGCGCAGTCCAACCGCGACCGATTGAACTGAAATCTTCAGTGAATAAAGAATTATGGGGATACTAGAAGTATCACAAATATCGGCCAAAACGCACGAACGATATATTCAAAACATGAATGTTTAGCACCTACACAAAATTCGAAGGACTCCTGTAAAGCCCACACTTTATGGAATGTGTTGAAATTAGCAGAGAGAGAAGACACCTTGTACTAGAACGGTTTGCGGAAGCAGCCCTAACTTCTGTACTTCCTGAGAGATATGCGCGAAAAAGCCGGATTTTTGCCCCGCAATAGATTTCAGAGGACTCCTGTGAAGCCCAGACTTCATGAATTCCCTTGAAAATTGAAATTTGAGGAGATCTGACGGGCCACTAGTGGTGTTTGAAAAATCAACTGAAACTTATCCACCGCGCAAAGAATGTATGCGGGGAAGATCTCAAGTCTTCCCGGAGGTCTTCCTGCCGGACAAATGCTATTATACTTAATGAGCATACACTTTTTTAGTTCACATGAGTTAGAGCTGATTTTCCAAACACTTCATCACCATGCCTAGCCTCATCATCCGTGCAATTTTGGGGACGATCCGGGAAGTGTGCGCTTCACAAGAGTTTTTTGAATATTGTTTGGCGGCAGCAGATTAGCGTTTGCGCATACATCTTTCGTGCGATGCCAATGTTTTGGCTGATATTCCAAACACTTCTAGCAATACATTTCCTCTTGTCTCACTTATAAGATCTCAACCCAATCGCTTGCGTTTGAGTTGGGCAGGAATCCTTCGAATCCTCCGGATGCTCAAGCCTACAGAATGTGCGCTGCAATCGAACGACGCCGTGGACTCGTTGAACGCGCGAAGTCTGCAACAGGCCCCAGCGCGGCTTGTCTTCGGGCAAGCTGGGCTTCGTAAAAGGGGCAAAAAGCAAAGGGGGTTTCGTATGGGGTGCGAGGCGGAAACGCTGCAGGCGAACGATCATGAACGAGCCGTGAAAGAAGCGCGCTTGCTGTTTAGTGCATGATTAAAGCTACAATACCCTAGATAAGTGAATACTTAACGGATTGACACCAAATTTTGGGTGAAGAAGCGCTTTCCTGCCCACAATAAATGTTTGAAAAATGAGGCTAAACTTATGCGAACTAAGAAATTGTATGCTCGGTGAAGTGGCCAGCTTATCGAGGACAGGCCATGTCCTGGCTCAGCCTGTTCTGAGCATAATTCTCCTACAGAATGCATAAGTTTCCACCCATTTTTCATGCACATGTGCTACTTTTCCTGCGCTATCATATGCCCGACAGAATGCCAACTGTAATCTCCTAATATTAATGCAGGTCAACTTTTCCGAGGCTCCAGCTCACAGCTTTCAGTTTTCTGCCTCGCTCCAATGCCACCGACGCCTCGTCGAAGCTGGCTGGCACTTTGCTTGTTGCTGTTTGCTGGCGCTGCTGTGCTGCTCTGCTCCTTTTTTGTTCTTTGTCTCGGAATCTCAGTCTCAAGAAGTTTTGCGAAACTTTCGTTTCAAGCGGATACTTCACAGCCTTTTTTCATTCAGATATCAATCGCGGTGTTGGGAGCGGAGACTTTTCATCGCTTTACGCGTGTTTTTTTTCATGTAAAAGAACTTTTTTCACTGCTAGCATTTTCAAAGGATGCCTCGTTCAACAGCAGCGCCAGAAAATCAATGGAATTTTATGAGAAGGAGGTGAACGTCTACATGTATCCGTCTATTTCTAGGGTTTCCTTGTAGTCTAGTGACTGTTTTCGTTTTCATTACTTTATTATTTTTATTATTATTATTATTTTTATTATTTATTATATTATTATTTTTATTACTTATTTCCGTCAAAAAATTCCTTTTATACTTCCCACGAAACGCATGTTCAAGATTAACACATTCGCGACCATACGCTTTTGGCATGATGTGCAGGCCCCAGCGCGGCTTGTCGTCGGGCAAGCTGGGCTTCGTAAGAGAGGCAAAAAGCAAAAAGGGCTTCGTATGGGGTGCGAGGCGGAAACGCTGCAGGCGCAGGATCATGAAGGAGCAGTGGGAGAGGCGCGCTTGCTGTTTAGTGCATGATTGTAGAGCCGCAAGGCGATAGCTAAGTCAAGACTTCACGGATTGACACCAAATTTAGGGTGAAGAAGCGCTTACATTCCCACAATAAGTGTTTGAAAAATGAGGCTAAACTTATGCGAACTAAGAAATTGTATGCTCGGTAAAGTGGCCAGCCTGTCAAGGACAGGCTGAGTCCTAGCTCAGCCTGTTGTGAGCATACTTCTCCTACAGAACGCATAAGTTTCCAACCATTTTTCGTGCACCTGTACTATTTTCCATTCCCTATCCAACACCCCACAAAGTGCCACTCATGGGCTTGTATTATCAGTGTTTATCAACTTCTCCGATTTTCCATAACTTACGAACTGTGTTTTTTCTGCCGCGCTCCACCGCTAACACGGTCCTTTAACATCAGCCTGTTCTTCATTTGCCGTTATCTATTTGTATTCGTCCATCTTAGGGTTTCCTTGTAGTCTAGTGTGCTTTTCGTTGCCATTACTCGCTATCGTGTCACGTTTTGCTTTGCTGGTACTAATTCGCAAATAACTAGTGTGATTTATGACCATGTTCGGAGTTTCCTTCTTTTGTTGTATTTATAGTGCGTCGGACACCGGCCCGATCAGACAATCGTTCTCCGATCGGATCGGACTCCGACGACTATAACTACAGCTTCAGTCGGCGTTGTCACGATTTCGGAGTTTTTGAAGACGAAACCTTGTTCGTGAACATTTCGTGGTAACTTCCATTGCGATTAGATTCAAAGGGGGCTTCGTTTTCGCTCCGACCCCACGACAAGCTCGTGCTGAGGCCTGGTCTGCAATATAAATCCTTCATTCGTTTTTACATCTAATCTGCTATTGGTATAGTACTGACTCGTGTTGTTCGCACCACCAGCTCAAGAGTGAGGATTTTGGGCCACTTCGCCTCGTGAGTTCTCAGTGTCATGCTGTTGAACCGGCTGCACCGCATGTTCCAATGCCGGTAACCGCACTCTCAAAACGAATAGACTCCGTATTGCCTCGATTATGATGATAACTGTAAACTCGACTTCGCTTTGAACCTCGTCGTTGGGAAATTGGCAGAACCTGTCAACAATAATTTTATGGCTACAGCGATTTTTTGTTCTTGCAATTTGAAGTTTTCTACTGAAGTAGCGCCCCTACGGGACGCTAGGAAGTGGGGTGGGGCAGCCGCTTGAAGTTTGTGCAGAGTAATCACACTTTTGGAGACCTTAGAAAATTAAGAAACAAGCGAGAATCATTAACTGTGCCCAAACACAGAAACCCACCTATGAAATGCGTATACTGTTCTGGCACCCTAGCTAACGTCGAGCTTCCTAACCTGATTATAGCCCTGATCGAAAATTCCTCATCACATATCGTCATGTAAATTACTCCCCGGTGTAATGTCTTCCCGTTCTTTATCACAGCATTTATTTACTGTATCTGGACGTTTCCCACCCTGTTGAGCTGAAGCGCATTGGTACTCCTTCGACAAACCCGTGGCATGGTCATTTATACGCTATTGAGCTGCGGCGCACCCTCCTTACCCAAGGTTTTCCCACAATGCTGAGCGCTAACTAATTTTCTCCATCGTTGGACCCACATCCTTGGGGTTTCCACAATAATGGGACCAAGACATCTTTTTGTATCGATGGGCCCATATCTTTGGCGCTCTTCACACTACTACCCGCCAGCACAACCTTCCTCCACTGGTGATCTTGTATCTCAGTGCTTTTTGCAGCACTGGGCGCTGGCGCACCCTTCGCGCCATGGGACTGATTTCCTGGCATTTTCAACACTGGTGAGACCCTGTACACCATCGGTGTACACGAACCCTTTGGTGATCTCGAGTGCAATAAAAGGAAGTTAAGGAGTGTTCAGAAAAGGTGGTGCCGCTACTCAGCGGCCTCGGTAGTGCAGATCCCCTCTCCCGGCCACCTACATCGTGGAGCTGACGTGGGTCGTGCATGGGCCGCACAGCACCGCCGCGATCGGGCATCTGTGGCCCGCACAGCAGCGCCGCGATCGGGCATCTGTGGCCCGCACAGCAGCGCCACGATTGAGCATCTGTGGACCGCACAGCACCGCCGCGATCGGGAATCTGTGGACCGCACAGCACCGCCGCGATCGGGAATCTGTGGACCACACAGCACCGCCGCGATCGGGAATCTGTGGACCGCACAGCACTGCCGCGATCGGGAATTTGTGGACCGCACAGCACCGCCGCGATCGGGCATCTGTGGCCCGCACAGCACCGCCGCGATCGGGCATCTGTGGGCCGCACAATGCAGTAGGGAGCTGCATAGCACTGCATAGCGATAGTCCTGCTCCGTACATTATGGAGCCTGAAAACTGGTAAACACTGTCTCACTCGTAGGCCGCGGGACTGCCAGCGCAGGAGGCTGGTCCCGTCGCAAAATCCTGAGAGCACTGTGTAAGTCTCCCGCTTTTATCTTTGGCGGCTGTATCCATGATCATCGTGACCAACGAAACCAGCGAAGGTTGGGTCCATAGGTGGAATACGCTGTTGGGTCCATAGGTGGAATACGCTGAGTATCGTACTCCACCTACCATCACTTTTTGCCAAGGTAAGGGGGAGGACCATCATCTTGAGGGGGGCGAAGCCTTATCTTCGTACTCAGCTCGCAATCCTGCGTCGATCCATATACAGAAGTGCCAGGTTCCAGATCTGCCAAGTCTATAAATGAGGGAAGGAATTTTCAGGAAAACAGGTGCTGGGTGCGCGGCGCAGGCCGCCGCGCGCCAGGTATTGATTTTTTCCAAGATGCGCGGTAGTCTCGTATGAGGGCAAGGTTTGCTCTATCTATGCGTATGCAACTGATGCTAATTCGAGTTGAAATACTTCCAGACAAATAGCCCAAACATCGGGCATTTTGGAAAGTTTTTGGGATTTATCAGCTTTCAAAGAAGTCCTTTTCAAAATGCGCGGTTGTCTCCGTACTCAGCTCGCAATTCTGCGTCGATCCATACACGGCTCGGGGCACCGTTTTGCGTCGGAAGCCCTGCCGACCGGTCGGGGAGCATCTCATAACGGGCGTGCTCCACGGCCTGCTCTGCGTCTCTGCCCTCATCGCACTATCTCGCCTGGCCATGGAGTACGCCCGTTATGAGATACTCCACGACCGGGCGGCAGGGCTTGCGACGCAAAAGGGTGCCCCGAGCCCTATATGGATCGACGCAGAATTGCGAGCTGAATATGGAGACAACCGCGCATTTTGAAAAGGACTTCATTGAAAGCTGATAAATCCCAGAGAAGTTCTAAAATACCCAATGTTTGGGCTCTTTGGCAGGTAGAAGCAGTAATCGATCATAGGTGTGTTGCGTACGGTTCGATAGAGGGAACCTCCTCCTAAAACTGGACAACCGCGCATTTCAGAAAAAATGAATATCTGGCGCGTGGCAGGCCGCGACGCGGACACAACCCTGCCGTGCACCTAATTTTCCGGATTTTCTCCAACAGTGAGCTATTCAGGGACCCTGTGCCAAATATTCACATAATTTCAAACTCAGTAAATGCATCTGATTACCAAGCATGATGCAGCACAGCGGAGCACATCGGAATTTTCGTGAAAATTCCTCCCAAATGTAGGAGAAAACGAAAAATTGTGGACTACATTTCTATGCTCATTTTCCTGACGCCATACCAGTTTTGCATATTTTGACATAGTTCTCTGTCTACTCTAACTTACCATAGGTGAGCTTCGGCTCACCTTTGATCGCTCCTGATTCCACGGATAACCATCACTTTGGAAGACCCATTTGCAAGACCATTCCACCTATGGTTGGGTCCCACCGCGAGTTCCACTACATCCGTGCACCTATGATGAAACATCGGCCGACCCTCTCGTAGATTTCGCCTCACCCTTCAACACGCTCTATCACGCTCTATGGGCGGAGCCCATGATGAAACGACGCGATAACGTGCCGGCCCCCACGTCTGCGCTCTAGAAAATTTTGTTGCACTACCAGGATTTATATAAGAGGATTTCAGGATGGCTAACTCCTCTTGCATATTCGAATGGTGCTTTGTAAAATGCTGGATTTTCGAAAAGGGCTTTGTTTCGATTTTAGCTCGGGGAAGACCTGGTGTTGGGCCTGGTGGTGGTAAGAATTCCACACACAACATTACNAAAAAAGTATGCAAGCACTTGCCGCCGGACCCTTGCCGCGGCGACGCTGCCGCGACGTCGCTGGCCTATGCTTAACCATGGGCGACTGCCGCCGCGGCAAAAGTATGAAACCCACTATAGTCAACAGCACCGCTTGAGACGATCGAGATTCTATAGACTTAGACCAAGGATTCGAAAGTTTCGAAGAATTCGTGCGCAGTCCAAACGCGACCGATTGAACTGAAATCTTCGGTGAATAAGGAATAATGGGGATACTAGAAGTATCACATATATCAGCCAAAACTTGTGCGCCGCACGAAAGATATATTCAAAACATGAACGTTTAGCACCTACACAAAATTCGAAGGACTCCTGTAAAGTCCACACTTTATAGAATGTGTTGAATTAGCAGGGTATAGAGAAGACCCTTTGTACAAGAACCGTTTGCAGAAGCAGCCCTAACTTCTATACTTCACGAAAGATATGCGCGAAAAAGCCCGGATTTTTGCCCCGCAGTAGAATTCAAAGGACTCCCGTGAAGCCCAGAATTCATGAATTCCCTTGAAAATTGAAATTTGAGGAGATCTGAAGGGTCACTAGTAGTGTTTGAAAAATCAACTAAAACTTATCTACCGCATTAAGAATATATGCGGGGAAGATCTCAAGTCTTCTCGAAGGTCTTCCCATCGGACAAATGCTACTTAATGAGCATAGACCTTTTTAAATTACATAAATTAGAGCTGATTTTTCACACACTTCTTCAACATGCCTGGCCTCATCAATCACGCAATTTTGGGGACGATCCGTGAAGTGTGCGCTTCACGGGAGTTTTTCGAAAATTGTTCGGCAGCAGCAAATTAGCCCTTGCTCATATATTTTTCGTGCGACGCATAAGTTTTGACTGATATTACAAACACTTCTAGCAACACTTTTCCTTTTGTCTCATTAAAGATTTCAACTCAATCGGTTGCGTATGAGCTGAGCAGTAATCCTTCAAACCCTCTGGATGCTCAAGCCTATAGAATATGCGTATCAATCGAACGACGGCGTGGACTCACTGGATATTTGCAATAAGAATCATTCATTCGTTTTCACATCTAATCTTCTCCTGATATAGTACTGACTCGTGTTGTTCGCACCATCAACTCAAGAGTGAGGATATTGGGCGCCTCTGGAGTTCTCAGTGTCATGCTGTTGAACCGACTGCACCTCATGTTCATGCTAGTAGCGCCGCTGCTACGGCATACGCACTTTCAAAACGAATAGACTCTGTGTTGCCTCGATTATTGTGGTAGCTGTAAACTCGATTTCGGCTTGAACCTCGTCGTTGGGAAATTTGCAGGACCTGTCAACGATAATTTTACGACTACGGCGATTTTTTCTTTTAATTTGAACTTTTCTACTGATTTCAGGGTGGTTAACTCCTCTTGCATATTCAAATGGTGCTTTGTAAAATGCTGGATTTTCGAAGGAGCTTTGTTTTGATTTTAGGTCGGGGAAGACCTCGTGCTGGGGCCTGGTGGTGGTAAGAATTCCACACACAACATTACGTCCGCCGCGCTAGACCACACGCGAACACCAGCGTTAGCAGCTCAGGTAGGCGGCTATTTGCTGTGTTCAGCTTACTGTTGTGATTGTCTAGCGGCTGGCGTCAAGGTAAGCGACTCTTCAGAAGTGAGGACTTCCATAGGTGCTGCCTTTAAACCAGTTGAGCACGGTTCCCGCTCCGAAGAAACTTGATACATTCAAGATACTTCACTTCAAATGGTTAAGCATGCAAACACTTCTCACGTTCTACACGCGCATTTATTGTTTCATACATATTTCAGTCACTTACATTAGCACACATACTGCTAATATCTGCATCACTCAAATCTTTGCACCTAGTAGACTTCCATTCTTCACCGTTGCATCCGTGAGCAAAGCCTACAACCGTACTATAGCATCGGATCATGTGAGTTCTCATTCGGGATTTATTTTGTGTGTGTCAGTTCTAGCGCTTCGAAAGAGATCGGAGTTAAAAAGCGAAGTTGGCTTGAAGGAGAAAAACGAAAGTCCCTGATGACAACGACACGAGTCTTTATCACTGATGTGTTTTTGTTCTGTAACGACTCGTACGCGCAGCCGCATGGCGTTCCGGATCGAGCTTTACGCAGAGAGCAACTCACTAAGGCGCTTTCAACGGATGATGCGCGCATCTAATATGTGTAGGACGGGTCGCATAAGGGGTAGGTTTCGTCGAGAACAGGGTGCGTAGCAGGGGTGTGCGTTAAAAAATTT
Source organism: Ancylostoma ceylanicum (assembly GCA_000688135.1). NCBI lineage: Eukaryota > Metazoa > Nematoda > Chromadorea > Rhabditida > Ancylostomatidae > Ancylostoma > Ancylostoma ceylanicum. Next base: position 1,641,022 of record JARK01001354.1, on the reverse strand, counting down.
TCAAATTTCGTTAATCCGTTACGTTAGGCAAAAAATGGCCGTTACGCGTTGATGCGTTAATCCGTTAATTCGTCAGAAGAAGNTTACAACCGTACTATAGCATTGGATCGTGTGAGTTCTCAATTCGGGATTTATTTTGTGTGTGTCAGTTCTAGCGCTTCGAAAGAGATCGGAGTCAAAAAGCGAAGTTGGCTTTAGGGAGAAAGACGAAAGTCCCTGATGACAACGACACTAATAGTGAGTCTTTATCACTGATGTGTTTTTGTTATTTAACGACTCGTACGTGCAGCCGCATGGCGTTCCGGATCGAGCTTTACGCAGAGAGCAACTCACTAAGGCGCTTTCAACGGATGATGCGCGCATCTAATATGTGTAGGACGGGTCGCATAAGGGGTAGGTTTCGGCGAGAACAGGATGCGTAGCAGTGGTGTGCGTTAGAAAAATTTCAAATTTCGTTAATCCGTTACGTTAGGCAAAAAATGGCCGTTACGCGTTGATGCGTTAATCCGTTAATTCGTCAGAAGAAGGTCGACTAGATTCACTTGAATTTGCCTTCGATTTGTAGTCAAGTACGGGTCCTTCTTTCGAGGATCCACCATTGTCACCACGGCTAATTCTTCACTTTCCTCATGAACGCGCATCCGGGAGATTAATCGAAAGCATATTGCAATCCTCACATGGACAGAGAAAAAAGATAGAGAAAAGTAGGCATGAATGACACATATGAATTTGCTCTGCATATGCGTAGCAAGAAGTAAGTTCGAGCGAACCATATGAATTCAAATGCTCATGAAAGCACATAATCCTGCGGGTGCTTTAGAAAAAATCACAGCTCACAATCGTCGTACATCAACACAGGCATAATCTGCTTTGAAGACAGAGGCCCACCTCATATTCATGTCTGAGCTGTTAGCACATTCCGCACCTCGTCAATGCGCTGATTCCGGCAAGGTACTTGAAATATCCCAAAATGGCCGCTGNAGCCTTCGATTTGTAGTCAAGTACGGGTCTTTGTTTCGGGGATCCACCATTGTCACAACGGCTAATTCTTCACTTTCCTCATGAACGCGCATCCGGGAGATTAATCGAAAGCATATTGCAATCTTCACATGGATAGGGAAAAAAGATAGAGAAAAGTAGGCATGAATGACACATATGAATTTGCTCTGCATATGCATAGCAAGAAGTAAGTTTGAGCGAACCATATGAATTTAAATGCTCATGAAAGCACATAGTCCTGCGGGTGATCACAGCTCACAATCGTCGTACATCAACACAGGCATAATCTGCTTTAAAGACAGAGGCCCACCTCATATCCATGTCTGAGCTGTTAGCACATTCCGCACCTCGTCAATGCGCTGATTCCGGCAAGGTACTTGAAATATCCCAAAATGGCCGCTGAACCCGTTTTTCGTGACGGTGTTTGTACCAGTTTGCTGGAGCAAGTTTGCGTGCAAAGACCTGTAGCACCGTTCATCTTGTCGAACGGACAGGCCTAGGCGTTTTCACCCAACGTTGCTGCTGTGGCGGGCAGCCAGCACAGCTTGGAGCGAACCACCTCTCCTCCCCCCCCCCCCCCCTGCGTCAAGGAGGTGCACTTTGACCCTATCGAAAGCAGGGTTTTCGTCACATCTGTAAATTTTGTTGTACCTTCTTGGAGGCAGGAGATCAAGGACCTGCTGATATCACCAACACGACAAACAAGGTGGGCCCCTCCCTTTAACACGAGAAGGTCGCGTAAATGAAGGTGGACGAGAAAAGTTCATTAACGAAGTGGATTCTAACGGATTTTTGAGGTTTTTCGTTAATTCGTTACTTTAGGCCAAAATGGCCGTTACGCGCTAATGCGTTAATTCGTTACGTTAGTAACGCACACCCCTGGTGCGTAGGCCGTTCGCTGCTTCTTGAAACCGGCCATCGTTTCGATTGTAAGTGGATAGCCGTTCCTCCTCAAACTTTTTACAAACCTTATCCTTCTTCTCCCAAACAAACAAACAAATAACATCGCAAACATCAATAATTCGTCACAACCTGCGTTCTTCGTGTAAAGTAGTCATAAGTTGTAACAATTGAATGAAGGTAAGTCCAATGACTGCAAAAACGGCTCATTTACGAACTGTAGGGGGACAAAGTGAATATTCATTCATTTTGATCATCAGTGTGCATATACAGTGGCGGCCACATATTTAGCACGCTGCCAATTTTGGGCGATCAACTGATGGAAATATAAAATCTGTATCTCAGGAATGGAATGAGCTATCAGGACAATACTCGAGCATGTGATAAGGCATGGTATTCTCCTTCCCGCCTCAACTTTCTTGCTCCGGGAAATGCTTCTGGATGGGATTGCACGCATTGAGAGCTAAAAATGCAGTGCTTTTGGAAATGTTTCAGTTTCTCTCTTAGATGACTTTATTGGATCTGGGTGAAATGTGATTTTATACTCGATATAATTGCGTGTTTTGCTATAATGGTTTCGATGAGCAGTTTCTCACCTAAGGGAAGATCGAAAATAATCAACATGAATGAAACAATGGTGAAGAAAGGATTCGCGGCAATTCCAAGGATAAACCAGGCATTTCCAGCCGCGGATTTTTTCCCGATTTGAGTTGCTAACAGACAACCAGATACTAAAAGGAAGATTCCGGGGCTTGCTTTATTAGCAAGATTCATAAAAATGAAATTTTTGACGAAATTGACAAGTTTGTCTCTGTCTCTGGCTCCAGCCGTTGCGTAGAATCCGGTAAAAGCGTTCATAAGGAAATGCTGAAGGGAAACATGCTCAATCTGAATCACCACTTCATTTCCTTCCATAGCGAGATACACGAGTTTTACACAGAATTCAGGAAAACTGACGAAATTGAACTTTTATTTTTTTAATCCAGTTTGAACGGACTCTGTGCCCATTGTAAGCAACAGGAAGGAAGCCCTCATAGTGCCTCAGCACATACTCGAACTTGGTTTTGATTGCTCATCACAAGGCTGAGAAATGCAGAAAAATTCTGTCGGCCGAAATCGTGGGTGTGCTAAATATGTGGCCGCCACTGTATTTCGCGCGGCCTGAGCTTCTTGCCACGCATTACTCTTATCTGAATTTTGTTTCACATTTTTTTCCTCAATCGAAATTCTTGTTCGAATTTCGCGCGGAGTGCACTTTTCATTGCATTGATTTGTGCATTTTTCTCGCAATGCGTCATATTCGGGTGCGCAATGTATTTAACATTGCATTATTTTTTCATGATTTCGAGTTACATCAGTTCTGAGTCTTCTGAGTTATCTTTCCGAATTTTCATTTGAAATTCGCGCGCAATTCATTTTACCTCGCATTTTTCGCATTCTTTTTTTGCGATACAATATTAATAAAAAAAGGGAAAGCCTCATTGTGCGAAGACAACTCGTCCGACTAAAGTTTAGGTCACAAGTCAAGGTGTATACACTTTGGTGTGAGCCAAGTCAGAGCCACTTGGCAGCACCTATCCTCTCCCCAGCTTAGAATTTGAAGCACGAACTCTTCGAAAAAAATTACTTTGTGAAAAAATGTTAGGAAATGCAACGTCTAGTGAAATGCGAACGAAATGTGAACGACAGTTCGGAATGTTAACCTAAAACTAATGAATCGCGAAAAAGAAAAAATATATAGTGCAAAATGAATTGTGCACAATATTCACACAAAAACTCGAAAATGGTCCAAAACAGATGTGTCTTGGAAGAGAAAATGTCTCGAACCACGAGCTAATTTGTAGGTTTTTGTTTCATTATTTATCGCTGCCATAACTGCGCTTTTCAATTCTCGTCACTTCTTTTCTATCACATGGAATGGGACCCTCGAACTCGCCAAGAATGAACCTCTTTACCACCGACTACAATTCGACTTCAATCGTGGATCAAATGTAACTCGAGTCTCTAGGGACGGCGTTCATGGAGAAGCCTTCACTGCTGAAAGAGCAGCACAGAAGTGGTCTGCCCACTTTAACTCATCAAATGTGATTGAGAAAATCTTACATTGTGGATGTCCAAATCTTATTTCAAGTAGTGAAATCATAAACTCGGTGGCCAGATTCGGTAAATGATGCGACTATGGACTCTCGAGAACACAATGGAAGCACAGCGCGCATGGAAGATATGAAATCATCCCCAAAACAGTTAGCGTTTGTCCCTACTAGCTTTCAGGGTCAGTCGCAAGTTTTAGGATTTTGCAAAATTAATTTGTTTTGAATTAAGAACTCACATGTCACAACTCATTGAGAGTATGGAACAAGATGACCGATGACTCTCTGCCAACGACGAGCGTGACTGCGGATGCCATCATCGAAAAAAGAGCGCTTTTTGTCTCGAAGAACGTCGACAACTCGAGCTTTAAGTTATCCTCGCTTTTGAGCTGTTTTCCCTTCAGGCAATGCTCAAAACTTCCGAACAAATGGCATTCCGACAGAGTAAGGTCGGCGCTATATGCAGGCTCTGGGAGAATTCGAAATGACGTTTTCTGTCACATTTTCTGCATTGGAGACCACCTTTTCTAGTTCTTGACAGACATTGTCGGCATCTATAAACTTTCCTTGTGGAACTAATTTCCTTAAGATGGGACCATCGCCGCACCAGAAAACGGTTAGCATACTCCTCTTCCCATGGCTTTTCTTGCGATGGAAGGGGTGGGGTTTCTCAGAACGGTTCACCCACTGCACGGATTGGTCAGGATTATCGTATGAGCACCACTTCTGATCACAAGTGATGATTCTGCAAAAGAAACGTATTCTGTGGTATTTTTTCGGGAGGTCGCAGCTAAAGGTCACTCATCGCTTTTTATCGGCTTTTGACAGAACATGTGGGATTAATGAGGGCTTTTTGGGTATCTGGTCCAGTTTGCGCAAGAGTCGAACTGCAATTGATTGCGAACCCCCAACATGCTTTGCAAGACTCCTGCATCTACGTGCTATTCAGTATTCAGGTCTCCTTTGCCACCAACTCTGTATCGTAAATCATTTCCTATCAACCAACGAATGGTTTCCAGAGCAAAACCTTTTGTACCAGTACTAGACGTTGGATAATGATATCTGGCGCCTTCAATCTTTGGCGTTGATCTACTTGCAAGCTTGGGAGGCTGTGAATCCTGAAAAGTAATGGAGAACGAGCACACGGACGTGTTGTCATTTGCCACCTTAGTGAGAGAATAACCTTGGAAAATGATCATGTAGCTAGCAAGTGTTGGCTAAGTGGCGTTCAATTCTCTGCGGAGAACACCTTGTCTTTTGGTGTACAAAGAGTTATTGATTTTTGGAAAAAAAAATTACTGAAACTAATGAATCTAATAGAAAACGTGGATGGATTTTCAGCGTGCTGCAGTCAAAATTATCTCATTTCCAGTGACTTCCAGCGTTTTTCGTTGCCACTCAAGAAAAAAGAACGGAGATTATTGCTTATCTGCATCAATCAGATGATACTGTTCAATTTGTCAGTCTCCGAAATCTCACGCCTATAACTATTAAGGCCACCTTTCTCCATTTGTTTCAATTTGATCCCAAATTGATGTTGCAAATTTTTAGCGGCTGCAATAACAACGGTAGCTTCTGATGAAACTGCGATTTCGCGTTTTTTTTTTCGTCGCTTCTTCGTAACTCTCTTCAACCTTGGCCATCTTCAAAATTGAGTAGATATTCGGAATAAGGATAATTTGATTCATTCGGAGATATGCATGGAACTTGAAAATTTAAAGTTTATTATTGGTCAACTTACCTAAGGATACAATTAATAGGATAAATTAAATGTTCGGTACATCGAGTTTGTCCTAATTGTATCTTAAGCATAGGCCGGCGACGTAGCGGCAGCGTCGCCGCGGCGAGAAATNATGCAAAAACGGCTCATTTACGAACTGTAGGGGAACAAAGTGAATATTCATTTATTTTGGTCATCAGTGTGCGTATATTTGGTGCGGCACGAGCTTTTTGCCACGCATTACTCTTATTTGAATTTTGTTTCCCATTTTTTCCTCAATCGAAATTCTTGTTCGAATTTCGCGCGGAATGCACTTTTCATTGCATTAATTTGTGCATTTTTCTCGCAATGAGTCATATTCGGGTGCGCAATGTATTTAACATTGCATTATTTTTCCATGATTTCGAGTTACATCAGTTCTGAGTCTTCTGAGTTATCTTTTCTAATTTTCATTTGAAATTCGCGCGCAATTCATTTTACCTTGCATTTTTCGCATTTTTTTTGCGGCACAATATTAATTAAAAAAGGGAAAGCCTCATTGTGAGAAGACAACTCGTCCGACTAAAGTTTAAGTCACAAGTCAAGGTGTATACACTTGGGCGATCCACTTGGCAGCACCTATCCTCTCCCCAGCTTAGAATTTGAAGCACGAACTCTTCAAAAAAATTACTTTGTGAAAAAATGTTAGGAAATGCAACGTCTAGTGAGATGCGAACGAAATGTGAACGACAGTTCGGAATGTTAACCTACAACTAATGAATCGCGAAAAAGAAAAAATATATAGTGCGAAATGAATTGCGCACAATATCCACACAAAAACTCGAAAATGGTCCAAAACAGATGTGTCTTGGAAGAGAAAATGTCTCGTACCACGAGCTAATTTGTAGGCTTTTGTTTCATTATTTATCGCTGCCATAACTGCGCTTTTCAATTCTCGTCACTTTTTTTCGATCACATGGAACGGGACGCTCGAACTCGCCAAGAATGAACCTCTTTACCACCGACTACAATTCGACTTCAATCGTGGATCAAATGTAACTCGAGTCTCTAGGGACGGCGTTCATGGAGAAGCCTTCACCGCTGAAAGAGCAGCACAGAAGTGGTCTGCCCACTTTAACTCATCAAATGTGATTAAGAAAATCTTACATTGTGGATGTCCAAATCTTATTTCAAGTACTGAAATCATAAATTCGGTGGCCAGATTCGGTAAATGATGCGACTATGGACTCTCGAGAACACAATGGAAACACAGCGCGCATGGAAGATATGAAACCATCCCCAAAACAGTTAGCGTTTGTCCCTACTAGCTTTCAGGGTCAGTCATAAGTTTTAGGATTTTGCAAAATTAATTTGTTTTGAATTAAGAACTCACATGTTCATTGAGAGTATGGAACAAGATGATCGATGACTCTCTGCCAACGACGAGCGAGACTGCGGATGCCGTCATCGAAAAAAGAGCGCTTTTTGTCTCGAAGAACGCTGACAACTCGAGCTTTAAGTTATCCTCGCTTTTGAGCTGTTTTCCGTTCAGGCAATGCTCAAAACTTCCGAACAAATGACATTCCGACAGAGTAAGGTTGGCGCTATATGCAGGCTCTGGGAGAATTCGAAATCACGTTTTCTGTCACATTTTTCTGCATTGGAGACCACCTTCTCTAGTTCTTGACAGACATTGTCGGCATCTATACACTTTCCTTGTGGAACTAATTTCCTTAGGATGGGACCATCGACGCACTTAGGATGGGGCCATCGACGCACCAGAAAACGCTTAGCATACTCTTCTTCCCATGGCTTTTCTTGCGATGGAAGGGGTGAGGTTTCTCAGAACGGTTCACCCACTGCACGGATTGGTCAGGATTATCGTATAAGCACCACTTCTGATCACAAGTGATGATTCTGCGAAAGAAACGTATTCTGTGATATTCTTTCAGGAGGTCGCAGCAAAAGGTCACTCATCGCTTTTTATCGGCTTTTGACAGAACATGTGGGATTAATGAGGGCTTTTTGGGTATCAGGTCCAGTTTGCGCAAGAGTCGGACTGCAATTGATTGCGAACCCCCAACATGCTTTGCAAGACTCCTGCATCTACGGGCTATTCAGTATTCGGGTCTCCTTTGCCACCAACTTTGTATCGTAAATCATTTCCTATCTACCAACGAATGGTTTCCACAGCAAAACCTTTTGTACCAGTACTAGACGTTGGGTACTGATATCTGGCGCCTTCCATCTTTGGCGTTGATCTACTTGCAAGCTTGGGAGGCTGTGAATCCTTCGTCGAAGTAATGGAGAACGAGCACACGGACGTGTTGTCATTTGCCATCTTAGTGAGAGAATAACCTTGGAAAATGATCATGTAGCTAGCAAGTGTTGCCTAAGTGGCGTTCAATTCTCTGCGGAAAACACCTTGTCATTTGGTGTACAAAGAGTTACTGATTTTTGGAAAAATTACTGAAACTAGTGAATCTCTCTAATGGAAAACGTGGATGGATTTTCAGCGTGCTGCAGTCAAAATTATCTCATTTCCAGTGACTTCTAGCGTTTTTTTGTTGCCACTAGAGAAAAAAGAACGGAGATTATTGCTTATCTGCATCAATCAGATGATACTGTTCAATTGGTCAGTCTCCGAAATCTCACGCCTATAACTATTAAGGCCACCTTTCTCCATTTGTTTCAATTTGATACCAAATTGATGTTCCAAATTTTTAGCGGCTGCAATAACAACGGTGGCTTCTGATGGAACTGCGATTTCGCGTTTTTTTCGTCGCTTCTCCGTAACTTTCTTCAACCTTGGCCATCTTCAAAATTGAGTAGATATTCGGAATAAGGATGATTTGATCCATTCGGAGATATGCATGGAACTTGAAAATTTAAAGTTTATTATTGGTCAACTCACCTAAGGATACTATTAAGAAATGTTCGGTACATCGAGTTTGTCCTAATTGTATCTTAAGCATAGGCCGGCGACGTAGCGGCAGCGTCGCCGCGGCGAGAAATGGTCGTAGGGGTATTTTGCCGCTGAGCGACCAATTTTGCCGCGGTGACACCGCCGCAGCGCCGGCAAATGTTTGAGAGGCCCTTAATTCCACATTTCTGTGAAGAACTGGTTACACTGCAATATAAGCCCTTTTTTCGGGCCCAAAACATGGTTAGGACAAAAACGGTACCTCATACGACTATCCCACTTTTTGTGAGCCAGGACAACAATTTCATGAATTTCGATGCGACGATTTCCACACTTGCAGCCCTTCAAGATAAAGCGATTCGTGAGGCCTTTGAGGTTTTTTCTCGACAATCGCTCACTACAGTTGTGCTATTAATCGCATGTGGCTGCGATTTGGAAAATTTGTGCGTTCTCATCACTGAAAAGTGATCATTTCAATGCTGAAATGAATTTTCAAAGAAAAAATATTCCGTAAACGCCAGTGGATATCCACCCATCATCAATTATTGCGTTATGGTTCGTTCCCATTCATGTTTTCCTTCCGTGTTCTGCTCACTTTACTGGTAGCCTACAACCGGATATCGCTCGATCGGTGGTTCGCTGGACCTTGCTAGAGACTGATGTGCCCTGCTGTATATTTGTACCTCTCCGGTGTGAATGCATCTGAAAAGATGAAGAAAATGTTGCGAAATGGAATCATGATAGAAATCTAAGGACGTTTAAATTTTATAGAAGAAATATGATACCAAATCCGGTCTTTAGAGTTTTCCAAACTTATTGTTAGAGGGGTTTATACCAAGAGGTGCGCTCGACAATTACCTGGGTCACCTCGCACCTCGCTCGCACCTCCCCATAGGCAATATAAGCTGCNAAGGCCCTTAATTCCACACTTCTGTGAAGAACTGGTTACACTGCAATATAAGCCCTTTTTTCGGGCCCGAAACATGGTTAGGACAAAAACGGTACCTCATACGACTATCCCACTTTTTGTGAGCCAGGACAACAATTTCATGAATTTCGATGCTACGATTTCCACACTTGCAGCCCTTCAAGATAAAGCGATTCCTGAGGCCTTTGAGGTTTTTTTCTCGACAATCGCTCACTACAGTTGTGCTATTAATCGCATGTGGCTGCGATTCGGAAAAATTGTGCGTTCTCATCACTAAAAAGTGATCATTTCAATGCTGAAATGAATTTTCAAAGAAAAAATATTCCGTAAACGCAAGTGGATATCCACTCATCATCAATTATTCCGTTATGATTCGTTCCCATTCATGTATTCCTTCCGTGTTCTGCTCACTTCACTGGTAGCCTACAGCCGGATATCGCTCGATCGGTGGTTCGCTGGACCTTGCCAGAGACTGATGTGCCCTGCTGTATTTTTGTACCTCTCCGGTGTGAATGCATCCGAAAAGATGAAGAAAATGTTGCGAAATGGAATCATGATAGGAATCTAAGGACGTTTAAATTTTATAGAAGAAATATGATACCAAATCCGGTCTTTAGAGTTTTCCAAATTTATTGTTAGAAGGGTTTATACCAAGAGGTGCGCTCGACAATTACCTGGGTCACCTCGCACCTCGCTCGCACCTCCCCATAGGCAATATAAGCTGCAGCTGTAGTATCCGATTGTAGCTCCACCCTCTTTCGCTAATGCGACGCCCAGCGAGATAACCCGGACGCATTGGTCTCGCGCGACGAATGGAGGTCCGGATCACGTCAGCTTGCAAATATCTAAATAAACACTCAGGGAAGCTGATAATAGATTACCGAACTAGGTGGGGCGAGCGTGCAGATGCGACTTTGAAAAGGTATAACAAATTAAGCTTAGGCTGCTAGGGGCTGAGCCTATTCATAAGCCTATGCCAAAGCCAAAATAATAACGAACTATACTCAAAATAGGCACCACAAACCAACTGATTTCCAAACATGGTTAAATAGTCGCAAATTACGAATGATGCCAATGCTTATTGNGTAATAGATTACCGAACTAGGTGGGGGCGAGCGTGCAGGTGCGACTTTGAAAAGGTATAACAAATTAAGCTTAGGCTGCTAGGGGCTGAGCCTATTCATAAGCCTATGCCAAAGCCAAAATAATACTCAAAATAGGCACCACAAACCAACTGATTTCCAAACATGGTTAAATAGTCGCAAATTACGAATGATGCCAATGCTTATTGTTTAAAAAAACCACAAAATGTGTTGTTCAAGTCGTCGACTATATATGCTTCCCAATGGTTGCCGAGGTACACTCTGTATGATCAACAGCCAGAAAGATACTGTAGTTTCTACCTTTGAAAAACTGTGATTAGCGTTCAATAATATTCGAGGAAACCTCCGGTGCCCTGCCCGCATATTCTGCACCCTTTAACGGTTTTCTGTCGCGCGCGACACGCGACGTTGATTGCGACAAGCCTCGAGGCGGCCCTGGTGAGGCCGCCCATCTCGGCTTGTAACAGGTGATACTGTTATTGGCAGCTCTAACGCGACACCCGCAATTATAGGTGGGAGAGACGTGCGAGAGAGGTGCGAAAAATTTTCGAGCGCACCTCTTGACCGCGACCCTTGTTAGAAAATCGAAATTACTACAGTGCTTTTCATAATTATAGGACACCCCCGAGTTTCCCACTCCCAGCTTTTCCTCTGACCATGGAATTTTCCCTCTAGTACCATCGTGATCATTGTGGTCAGCACCTAAAATAATCTTGGAACCCAATTTTTGAGCTCACGGGAGCAACTCTGGTTTTTTAATACTCTATTTTTCTATTTCAGCACACTTCGCGGTCGTGACACACCTTCAGATGCTAACAAGGTTATTTTCCGAACAATGGAAGTCACGGAATTTCGATAGTTTATGGAGCATCTATGAATCACACTGATTTCATACAGCCCGCTACTCCTGCTCCTTAGAGGGAATCTGAGCGCATCTGCGTCGATTGACATCGAACATGCAAGACTGCCTATCTCAACTTCTCAGCCGCACATTGCTGACGGAGGTGCACTCAAAACTGGGTGTCAACGACCCACTGTAGTCCTACTTTAGAAATAGAGTTAGCACTAGTCACAGTCTGCTCCGTTGGCTTTGCTAGGGGGCGATCCAAGTAGGCAACCCTCGCTCAACATCGAGGTCTTCCCCACACCCATGAATTAATGACACCCATGAATCGGTGGTTTGAAATTAAGGAAATTGCTCGCTGGCATTTTCTAATGTTTGGCGCAGTCAGATCAAGTTCCAGTCCTTTACTGTCCAGGTCTGCTTTCGCCGGGAAGTGAACCCAAAAACGCGACAGCAACCTCGAGAAAATCCTTTTCCTAAAGGTCTTGACTGTATTCCGCTATCACGTTAATAACTAACTTTACTATAATTACGAAGCTTAGTATATAGCCACCTCATTCGTGACCAATCACAGTACTTGGAACAGGATCTGGTCACTTTATCNCGCAACCACTGATTTCAAACAGCCCGCTACTCCCATTCCTTAGAGGAAATCTGAGGACATCCGCGTCGAGAGACATCGCACATGCAAGACTGCCTATCTCAATTTTTCAGCCGCTCATTGGTGACGGTGGTGCACCCAAGAATGGGTGACAAGGACCCACTGTAGTCCCACTTTAGAAATAGAGTTAGCACTAGTCACAGTCTGCTCCGTTGGCTTTGCTAGGTGGCGATCAAAGTAGGCAACCCTCGCTCAACATCGAGGTCTTCCCCACACCCATGAATTACTGACACCCATGAATCGATGGTTTGAAATGAAGGAAATTGCTCGCTGGCATTTTCTGATGTTTGGCGCAGTCAGATCAAGTTCCAGTCCTTTACTGTCCAGGTCTGCTTTCGCCAGGAAGTAAACCCAAAAACGCGACAGCAACCTCGAGAAAATCCTTCTCCTAAAGGTCTTGACTGTATTCCGCTATCACGTTAATAACTCTTCCGTTTACTATAATTACGAAGCTTAGTATATAGCCACCTCATTCGTGACCAATCACAGTACTTGGAACAGGATCTGGTCACTTTATCAACTGTAACATTTTGTTTCCAGTTACTGTTTTATCAGTTACTGTCTATTTCGCGCAGAGCAGACATTTGAGCAAGCAGAGGGCAGTCTGCTGTGGCAGCGTCGGACCTCAGAGAACTCCTGTGAGTAATATCCGTCTTTTCGAACCACCCACCAGCAGGTTTTAGTAAAGAAATATGGGAATGACCGAGTGTTGCCTACTTGGACCTAGCAAAACCAACGGAGCAGCCTGTGACTAGTGCTAACTAGAGTAGGACTACAGTGGGTCTCTGTCACACAATTTTGGGTGCACCACCGTCAGCAATGAGCGGCTGAGAAATTGAGATAGGCAGTGTTGAATGTGCGATGTCTCTCGACGCGAATGTCCTCAAATTTCCTCAAAGGAGTGGGAGTAGCGGGCTGTATTAATTCAGTGTGGTCCATAGATGCTCCACAAATTATCGAAATTATGTGAATTCGATCGTGCGGCAGATGAACTTGTTAGAATCTGAAGGTGTATATGGCCGCGAAGTGCGCGGAAATAGAAAAATAAAGTTTTAAAAAACCAGAGTTGCTGCCATGAGCTCAAAAATTGGGTACCAAGATTATTTCAGGTGCTGATCACAACGGTACTAGAGGAAAAATTCCATGGCCAGAGGGAAAGCCGGGAGTAGGAATGTTGGGAGTGTCCTATAATTATGACACGCACTGCATTCTCTTATTAGTCTCTTATTCGAGAGTTTTTTGCTTTTTTAAAATTTCTTCCTTAATTTTCATTCTCTTTTCGTATGAAATCCGGTTTTCCCAACTTTCCGAACTTGATGTTAGAAAATCTCACGAATAGGAACTTTTACAATAATTTCCACCACTATCACTGGAACATTGTTTATGTTAAAACCTTTGTTGCGTGTAAATCGTGCTCCCTTTCTTCGTTTCTTCTCGATGCTTCCTTCATCTCTCCAAATAAAATCGCACTCAAGAGGTACGAAAATAGTGCAGGCCCTATCAGTCTCTGGCGAGGGCCAACGATCCACCGATCGAGCGGTACCCGGCTGTAGTCTACTAGTGAAGTGAGCAGAACACGGAAAGAAAACATGGATGGGAACGAATGATAATGGAATTATCGTTAGTGAATGGATATTCTCTCACGTTCGCCGAATATTAAAGGAAATAATTTAACATCCAAATGATCACTTTTTAGTGATGAGAAGCTACAAATTCTCCAAATCGCACCCACATGCGATTAATAGCACAATCGCAATCGGCGATTGTCGAGAGAAGAACCTGAAAGTCCTCATGAATCGCTTTCTGTTGAACAGCTGAGTGTATGAAAAGCGTCGCTGAAATTCATGAAATTGTTATCCTGGCTCGCAAATGATCCTGGGATTGCCGTATGAGGTATCGTTTTTGTCCTAACCATGTTCCGGGCCCAAAAGAGGACTTATGTTACAGTGTAACCAATTCCTCACAGAAATGAGCAATTAACGGGCTCCATTTCCTGAAAAGTACCTGTAGATACAGTTAGGANCCGTCGCTGAAGTTCATGAAATTGTTATCCTGGCTCGTAAATGATCCTGGGATTGCCGTATGAGGTATCGTTTTTGTCCCTACCATGTTCCGGGACCAAAAGAGGACTCATGTTACAGTGTAACCAATTCCTCACAGAAATGAGCAATTAACGGGCTCCATTTCCTGAAAAGTACCTGTAGATACAGTTAGGAGAAACTCGATGTAGCGAACATCTCTTAATTGTGTCCTTAGGTGAGTTGCCACTCGATCAATAATAAACATTAAGTTTTCAAATTCCATGTATATCACCGGATAGATTTGGTCGTCCTGATTTCGAATATCTACTGGATTTTGAAAATCGTCGAGGTTGAGAGTTATGAGATGCGATCAAAGAACAAAACGCTAAATCGCAGACATTACGCAGTTTCATCAAGCGAGACCTTTGGTGTTGTACTATACATCACATCTTTAATGCTTCTTCTTACACAGCCTAGTTCGTTATTGTCTGAATTAGCTTCAAACATTCGAGCACACTCTTCGTTGCTGGTGCTGCGATAATTGAATTCAAAAGGAGCAACCCACATAGATTAACTGAATGAGAGACGAACATTTTGTGTAGGTTAGTGAAAAGGGAAAAGAACCAAATGGTCTGTGTGAACTTGTGGACAAGACGTGTACTGTGGTACGAAGGTTCAGAAAAAAGACCGAGGAAACGTTGGAGGATCCTCAACTCCACAATTTTTACCGATCTTTCTTCTGATTTAGGGAACTTTTGAAATAGCTCCACCCTTAGCACTTGCTTACGGAAAGCCTCATGCTGGCTTAGCGTGAGCACATGTTCGAACGCTCAGAATTTACTCGTTGACATTCTCATCTGGGCAACCTTGNCTATATCACCGGATAGATTTGGTCGTCCTGATTTCGAATATCTACTGAATTTTGAAAACCGTCGAGGTTGAGAATTATGAGATGCGACCAAAGAACAAAACGCTAAATCGCAGACATTACGCAGTTTTATCAAGCGAGACCTTTGGTGTTGTACTATACATCACATCTTTAATGCTTCTTCTTACACAGCCTAGTTCGTTATTGTCTGAATTAGCTTCAAACATTCGAGCACACTCTTCGTTGTTGGTGCTGCGATAATTGAATTTAAAAGGAGCAACCCACATAGATTAACTGAATGAGAGACGAACATTTTGTGTAGGTTAGTGAAAAGAGAAAAGGACCAAATGGTATGTGTGAACTTGTGGACAATACGTGTACTGTGGTACGAAGGTTCAGAAAAAAGACTAAGAGGAAACGTTGAAGGATCCTCAACTCCACAATTTTTACCGATCTTTCTTGTGATTTAGGGGACTTTTGAAATAGCTCCACCATTAGCACTTGCTTTCGGAAAGCCTCATGCTGGCTTAGCGTGAGCACATGTTCGAACGCTCAGAATTTACTCGTTGACATTCTCATCTGGCCAACCTTGCTCCCACTAAATTAGGGCGTACAAGACACGCCCAGCTCCCTCGAGTCAGTTCTTCTCAGTATCATTTAGAGAAAATGTGACTGCCCAGATCTCATTTGAGCGTCTCGCGACGCACTATTAAGCTCTCACGTTCTATGCGCGTTTGTCTGCTCTATCGCTCTTCCAGTTGAATAGGTGACCAGCCAATTTCCTTTTATCCGTCTTCGCTTCACTGAGGGCACGGAAGCTTCGCCGTCGCAAATTAAGAGAGACTCCGAAAAGAACGAAATCTAAGTGATACGTGCAGAATGCTTTATTTGCACGTGTCAAACTCCAGGCTCAGCTGCAATTTTGCACTGGGCGGATAAAAAAGCATAACCTGCCTTCCCTATGCATTTCTCACAAGTCTGCATACGAATATAAGGAATAGTGACAGGCAGCTCTAATAGAGGGAGCTANTTACGTGCAGAATGCTTTATTTGCACGTGTCAAACTTCAGGCTCAGCTGCAATTTTGCACTGGGCGGATAAAAAAGAATAACCTGCCTTCCCTATGCATTTCTCACAAGTCTGCATACGAATATAAGGAATAGTGACAGGCAGCTCTAATAGAGGGAGCTATAAAGCGAGTCCATAATTTCCCGATCCTGATGTATGTAATTAGAGTGAGGAGAACTGTATGAAGCTATACACTTCAACTACGTGAGGGCCCATTCATTTCCTTTTCCTCTATAGTTGCGTGCTAAAGAAATACATATAGTAGCGAGCAAAAAGATTGCAACTTTTGGTTTTTCATCTATAAATTCTTCCGAAGTAGAGCATGGAGATTCAACTTTTTATGGGAGTTGTAGAGATTCATAAAAGATGGAAATGAGTTGGAACCGCCTGATTCCATCGACTTCACCTTCTTTGAGATTTTTTCCCTCTCGGAGGTCGAAATCTGCAGTTTGCCGGCATCCGCGATGTCTCACGAAATGAGTTCTGTCGTTAACATCTGACCAGGAAACGGTTCGATGCAGTAGAATCATCCGTACATGCTAGAAACTGTGCATAAGCTTACCACTGGCTGACATTTGCGAAGACTATGCTAGTTCAACTCAGCAGTGATCTTCTATGGATGCTTCTGTCACCCTGACTCCCTCTATCGGCTCTGTTTGAATGGATGACATGCCGCCGACGGTTCCATGTGCTTAGTTACACGTGTCTGCTCTGAATGCAGTTTACTGCTTCTTCGGAATTCCGAGATATTCCGGCTGGCTGCAATGCAGCCAATTGTGTACATCATGGAAAATAAGTTTCGAATTTTTTCTTCCGTCGAGAAGGAACATATTAGATAGGGAATTTGCATATCTTACGAGTGTCTACAACTTCCATAAAAATTTGAACCTCCATGCTTCACTCCGAAAGAATTTGTAGACGAAAAACCAAAAGTTGCGATCTTTTTGCTCGCTACTTCATGTGTCATGGTGAGTTTCATCTTGCATCCATCCAGCTGATCAGTGAGTTGTTCCCTACCTCTTCCTTTGTTGTATGTACACTACAACATGGCTATATGAGGCATATCAACCATCTTCGGTAACAGAATTGGCGAACTAATAATTTCATCTTCCCTAAACTAATCAAGATCTATCAAAGCGCACCGCAATTCACTTTTATCGCATTTTGGACCTGATTCTTAACCAGGATCTCCATTCCAGCACAAATAGATACTTGTCAAATCAAGCGGTATATTTTGAAATGTTTTATATATTCATATGAATTCATATTTTCATATTCATCTAACATAACATGCATACTTGCAGAGCGTCTATCATGATAAAAGAAATCTTCACCACCATAACTTCAAATTCTAAGGTCATCGAAGACTCCACCATTTCCGAAACAGTCAAACAGCTCAAGTGATCAAATGAAAACGAAACCAAACTTCAAATTTATTCGATTATTCGGAGTTTGAAAAGTCGAATAAATTCCAAAATTCGAAATAAGTGGCGAATCGAATATATTCGAAATTCGATTAGTCGATAAAAGTGAGAAACCAAATATGTTCGATATTCGAGTATTAGAAAAAATGAAAATTCGAATAAGTTCGAAATTCGATTATTTAATGAAAGTGAAAAATCGAATATATTCGAAATTCCATTATTCCAAAAAATTAAAAATCGAATAAATTCGAAATTCAATTGTTCGAAAAAATTCTCGAATTTTCCGAAACTGTTACAGTAAACCTCACCTGTGAGCAACCAGATAAGCAGAAACGCAAGAACAAGCTAGGAGCAAAGTGGTAATGTTTAGGGAGCATACAAAGCGATTTTAAAATGTTACTTCACATCTGACAGTTCAAGTAACTACAGGATGTTTACTTCCCGCAAAACCCGTTTGAAGCTACTGAAGTTTTCAAGTTCGAGTAAGGCAGGCGGCAATTGCTGCAACGCTTGCATGTTCTAAAAGCAAAACTATTCACCTGGAGACACCGGTTGAAACCCTCCAATTTCGGGGAAGAAAAGCAAACACCATCGCGACGAACGAATGCAAGTGTGAAAGTCCAGAAGCGGGAAGGCTTCGGTCGAAGCTCTCCTTTAAGAATCTTGAAAACTAGAATCAAATCTGCCTGCGATCGTCTGTGATACAAACTTTTCATGTTCAACTCGTTCAACTCTTGCAAACGCACTCGGTACGATGGAGGAACCTATGGATGGCAAGAGTTTGGAAAAGCACAATAGCATAAGATTCTGGTGAGACTTTTTTGAACTTCTTCGATCTTTTCAATCTCCCTCAACCTGTAAGTACTCCACACGGGGCTGCAATACTCTGAAACGGGAAGTACAAAAGTTTTATATAGCGTTATCTAGAGCAACACGTTGGTGGTACGAATGTTTCTGAACAGACAATAGACTCTCTAGCTTTTCTGCGATACTAGATCTGTGTGATTATTCCATTTCAAACTCTTCATCATATTAACACCTAAGACCCGAACTTCATCAGCCGGAGAAATAGGTTCCCGTTGTCATCACTGATTCATAGGATGGATGCACCTAACGATAAAAGATAACTTTTCCTCACATCAATCTTCAGATTTCACTTTCTAGCCCAATCAAACCCTATGTTATCCAAAGAATTTTTCTTGGCTTTTTGAACATCCTCTTTCTCCAGCTCATTGTACGCTGAATGAACTTTAATGTCATCTGCATAGGCCGCAACCAAGATACGGGTATCTGTTTTCAAGAAAATAGGGGGAGGGGGTCAAAAGTATACAGTAGAAAACGGTGTGGGGAGAGTATACCTCTTTGCGGCACTCTTGAGCAACAATGTCTCGCTATTGAAAAGAAATGTTGATAGCGCACTACTACATATCTTTCTTTCCTGTAGGTAGGATTTGAACCAATTCCAGATGTTTCCTCTGACTTCAACGCTCTCGAGTTTCATCAGGAGGCCAGTATGACACACACTATCAAAAGCTTTGCTCAGGTATACATATAATACATCGACATTTTTGCCAAAATTCAGTGCTTTAGTCCAAGCATAGGTACAATCTACAAGATAGGTGCAAGTTGAAGAACCGGGCAGAAAGCCATGTTGTTCCAAAGGAATGCAATTCAATTTAAATAACCAGCCCAGCAAATGTTTTTTTAGATGATTTCCTCTAAAACTTTCAGTGAGAACGGGAAAAGGCTGAATGGGCGGAAGTTCAAAGTGTTTTCTGACTCTGTCGATTTCGGAAATGGTGTTACTATAGAAGCCTTCCAGGCGCAGGGGCTTGTTCCAGCACTTAGGAAATGTTGAAAATATGTGCCAAAGGTATAACAAGTTGCTCAGCAAAAATTTTATAAAGACTTGTAGTATACCGTCCGACGTAATCGATTGAGTCGTTTTGAGTACACATAGATGTTTGTAAACGAGGCTGGGTGTAATGGTAGGGATATCAAAATTCCTGCTGGTCACTGCCACAGACTTGGGAGGGATGCAGTTTCCCTCAATGTAGGTACTCGCAAAAAACTTTACAAAAGCTTTAGCCTTGTCATAGTCAGACACAAGGTTTCGAACCGCTTCAGTGCGCAGGATGGACCGCAGTGGAACCAACTTAGTTGAAGTTCACCTAATATGAGGCAACTGTTACATGCATGAACAGTTGCCTCATATTAGGTGAAGAATCAAGCCGTTTGGTTTTTTAAGACAAAAATTTTTCGATATGGTGATCCAGGTTCTCGCTTACGGCAATATAGGATTAGTTTTGATCGGATCGGAGGTATCGCAGAAAACTCTTTCCCTTCGAAAAGGTTTTGAGTGTGCGTGGGGTAGCTCACAAAAGAGGACCGTCGTATTTTCCTGACCGGCACAAAAGAATAATATCTCGCACAATTTCAGCGAATCGATTGTAGACATCATCGATGTCAACGTAGTCTTGGAAGATTATAAACTAGTGAATTGTCGATACCACTGTCGCGATTTCATTCATATCCGCCTTCTTAAAATCAAAATATGAATTAGTGGGAGGCTTCGATTTTGGGATGGCTACAGAAAAAGATACCATCTTATCATCTGATGTACTCAGAGGAGGGCATGTGATGCCATTTGAAACGAAATCAGCATTTGAAAGCACAATATCAAGGATATGATCATTTCTAGTAGGGGAGTTGACAACCTGAACTAAAGACAATGATTCAGAATATTGAAGTAACGTTTCAGCTAAAGGATTTTCTGCAGTTTTGTCTACCCAGTCAAGTGCCAGGTTGAAATCACCTAAGACTGTGGATTTATAGGGACAGAATGGAACCAGATCTGCAATTAGGGTTAGTAGAAGATCATCTTGGGCATCCGTGCAGTTCGGAGGTCTATATACTACATAGAACAAACTGATGTTTCCCAGGTATTGGAAGCATGCCAAAACAAATCACATCAGATTGTAGATTCCTCAAAACAAAAGATGCATTATGAAAAAGAATAGTACTGTGAAGCAGGACACAGGCACTTCCTCCCTTCTTCTCCTGCGCTTTCTCTGATAATAGAGTAGAAAAATTTTCCACAGATTCCTCCATCAGTGATCTTTGAGTGTGAACAGAACTCAGTAATCAGAATAAGACCAGGTTTTCGGCAGAGCAAAAACTGGTGAAGATGTGCAATTTTACCAACCAAACTACGTACAATCATTAGAAAAAACGTATTCAGAATGCTCTCCTTCTTCACCACTTTTTTTTGATGCGGCATTTTTGTGCAGGTGTATGTCTGAAGCTTCCACAACTTGATTGCGGTACACCACATATATTCGCTCGCCATTACCCTTTTTGAGATTTTTCTCCCATGTGGTTTTGCGCAGCTCCCTGTATCGATTCCTGTCGTTGAGACTCATCGATTTTCTGACAAATACATCTTTGTACTGTGGCAGAGCACGCAGCCTGTGGGCTTTAGACAGCATGTCAGAGCTGTAAAACCGAGATGGGAATAGATTCCATGTTCGACCATCTTTGGATCTTGGCATTGTGGAACGTTTGTTAGTATGAATAGCTTGAGCGGTTAACCAAGATTGTTAGTTAACTTTATTCTGGCTAACGTTTCGGCGTCGTCGCCTTCGTCAGAGCCTGGAAAGTCAAAGTCACATGCAATGTACTCTCTCGAACGCCTCATTTCACTACTAGATTCCAATTTAACAAGATGATAGGACCAAAAACAAGCGTAAGAAAGTAGACCACTATGATGCTCGCTCACATTCGTAGCCGTAAATCGCGATGACAGCGGAGCACTTAGCGTTAGAGTTGAGCCGCTACTACTAAAAGTAGGTGCCCCCCGCATGGGAACACACATTTCACTGGTCGTGGCTTAATATCACGACTCTTGCCCATCCTGAAGATTTCAGTTAGGCGTGTTTCCACGTCCAGCACGTTTAAGATACCGTACACAAAATCCTCAGTATGAGCTTGTCGACAGTTCAAGCTGTGGCCTTTTGGGTGAGATTATGCGGTGGCGTAATTTAGAGTTCTGCCCTGGCAGAAGATGCTTCCGTAGATGTGTTGAGGGTGGTAGAGTGGGTTTTCGATGACTCATCTGTTACAATTAACTCTTTCAACGCTTCATCCTCGAACAATGCTTTATGAATCAAGACACATTAATACCCGAAATAGCACGCCCTACATCAACAACAAAACTTCATTTAGGCAGATAAGTGAGAAGATAACTCCATAGTGATTTCGTGATTTTCTCCATGACTATGCACGGCACTATTGTATGCCTGAAAAAAGGATTATAAGAACAGAACAGATCAAAGAGGGACAAAGTAATGTAGGAAAATAAGGAGGAACTTAAATAAATAAGAATCGCTACAATGATAAAAAGGATGTTTCTGCTGGTTTCGCTGATCTCCTTCACACTAATTCTTCCCATCCCTTTTCCAACTATGAGTGAATCAGCAAATATTGAGTTTAGAACATCTAATATCACAACGAAAGTGCATGAGCATAATTTATTTGACTAAAACGAATCCTACCCGGTTGAAAGAATAACACAATTTTGTGGGACAAACGCGATGTCTACCAAACGTCTCCTAAAAGCTGAAAAGAGGGCGTCAATCATTTCGCTGACATGCTGATAACCGTGACCATTCGTACCCACCGTTAGCCAACTCAGACAAATTGTCGGAAAGACCGAGAAAGAGGTCTCGATCATGTGACTAAGAAACGAGGGATAAAAAGATTCGTAAAGACCACAGCAGAAAATTTTCTGCTGCAATACTTCCGCTACCTGCTGAACTGGTTCGGAAGGACCACAGCAGGATGGATTCCTGTAGGGAATGGTTAGTTTATATGTAGAATGGCAGCCAATCGGAAGAACCCCCAATTTTCTGCTGCGCCCTTGGAAAATTTGTCTGAGCTGAGTGGGCGTGTTCGAGTAGTCGCCTCTCTCTCAAGAATGCACTGAACTCAAGCGATTCATTTCAAGCTCTTGACCTACCATAGGCCATAGGCTTGAATATTCGTAGCAACAGATGAAGTGAGGTATAGGTAGGTAGTCCGCCCGACACAAACTTACTTTAAGTTGAAAGATTTACGTCTTCAAAAGTTTTCATTCCCATAATTGGATTTGCTGAACTCTCGATTATTTGCACATCTAAGGAACATTATGTCACCTTATTAATTATCTCTCTGACAGAGTTGCTCAGGCTTGAAGCGATGTCACATGGAAAACGGTCCCATATCAGGGATGAGCGGATTAGCAGCGAATAACGGTCCGGATAAAGCAGAAGTTGGTTGCTTTCAATTTGCACTTTCTCCATGAGAGGTTTTCGTCATCTACAGCAAACAATTTGTGCAGCGTATTATAGCACCTTTTTCGTCAGGTTTCATTAGTGGTTTAGGTTCTTGGAGTAATTATGAGAAGATACAGTAGGGGCCGGTAGCCACTGCAACTAACCATAGATCACCAGCTGTTAGGGCTAAGAGAAGAAAAGCTTAAATCCTGGTTATTATAGAAACGATGTAGTGAATCTGTCAAGGTTGAAGGCCTTTCTTCTGATTTTTGCAATTTTTGACGATTTCTCGCTTCTATGATTTTCGTGCAGAAACCTCTGTGCATAGATAACACACTAAGGCAGTAGTCGCATTTTCTGCTGCAGTACACTATCTCCCGAGTGCAGAAGTGTTCACCATTTTTCCGTAGAAGTGCGCCGTACTTCAAATTTTCTTTTGTCTGTATATACCTGGGCAAAGCGCCGCTAAGCGGAAGTGTCCAGGAATTGTGTGCCATTTTACCTTGTGAGGCATTGGAACTCGGGAAAAAACCTCGTTGAAAAAATACCGGGGGTAGTAGAACTCCCGAGCGGGAACGGCTATGCCGTCTCGTGAAACATAAAGATCACACATTTCGTGATCGGCAAAGTAATTGAAACTTGTGCGAACCGCTCCATACATGTTTTAAGTGGTTCTAACGCTGCTATTTATCTGTTCTAGAGCAAACTCATTTAAACATGTGAAAACAAGGACACATTTCAACTCCAAGCTTCTGTTATGTTCTTGTTTTCGAGATTTCCTTTTTTTTTCAAAAATTAGGCGTCTGGAGCCGCT
This sequence comes from Ancylostoma ceylanicum, assembly GCA_000688135.1. Classification (NCBI taxonomy): domain Eukaryota; kingdom Metazoa; phylum Nematoda; class Chromadorea; order Rhabditida; family Ancylostomatidae; genus Ancylostoma; species Ancylostoma ceylanicum. Next base: position 1,617,368 of record JARK01001354.1, on the reverse strand, counting down.
GGCAGTGCTGCGGTGATCGCATGCGGCGGTGCGGCAAATGGGTGGGGAAGGAGGTGGGACTGGTCTGGGAAGAGACGAAGTCGATGAGTTAGTTCTGGATGCTCCATAGGAAAGTGCCTTCTGCAAACATCACGCAGAATATAAAGAAGAGACTTCTTTCAGAACAAATGCCAAACCGACAAGCCTTTCAGAACAAATGCCAAACCGACAAGCTTTTGAGTCATGACAATCCGGTACAAATATGAGGTTATAGTAAATTCCAAGATCCACAACAAATTTGAAAGTTACCTCCACCAGCAATGCACGACAACTCTGACGCGAACACTCCTGTAGCTTTCTCAAATAAGCAAGGCGAAGTCGATGAGTTAGTTCTGGATGCCCCACAGGAAGGTATCTTCTGCAAACATCACGCAAAAGATATAGTATGTAGTGATATGTAAAAATAATTATGTACATATGTCCAAAGGATTTCCCAACTCGTAATTATGGCAGTGATTTTCATCTAAAAAGGTACATCCTAATACCATTGGCAAGAACTCCGAAGGAAAGCAATAAACCCAAAGATGAAAGGTTCAACAAAAATAAGTAAGCAGAAAACACTTTTAATAACCTGTAAGCATCCAGACAGATGTCAGCATATTTGGATGTGAGGTCTGTTCGTCCGACGCCTTCTGCTGCCGAAAGAAATTTTTGATGGATAGCGACCATGAAGGTGTTGTACGGTGAGAGAACCTCAACAATCACAAATAAATATTGAGCATGTTTCAGAAGAAATGTCAGAAAATATTACTTTGACAAACTTCTCGAAGGTGAGAGACCAGCGCTCGAAATCTTCGCTAGCTGGAATATGATTTCGATATAGACAGTTCATGCTTAAATTATATTGTAACAGTTCCTCGACAATAAAAAATTGTCCATCAAGGTGTGCTCCATTCATTTGCGAAAAATCAGCTTGTTTATGGGGCAGGCGGATGTACTAAATAACAACGCTCCAATATATAAAGGGGGATTGATGTCTCTCGCTGCTCTCATCTCACAACAAAGTGTTTTTTTTTTGCTGCCACACAGTGTACCACAATTTTATGAGAATAGAACCAGTAGTCACTCTGGAAATGGAAAGAGGATCAAGGTAAGAAAAAGTAGCATATGATAACTACGATGCAGCATCGAATAGGAGAGAGGTTATCGCGCTTCAGTCACTTGGAATCATATCCTTAAGAAAATCTAAACTTGCTCTGCTAATGAAGCAGTTGAGTGGCAACGCGTACCTTGCTTTTTTCAACCGCAGCTTAACGAAACCCCCTTCAACCACTGAATTAGTGAACGGTAAAAAAATGTCCCGCCATTTAATCCAACGGAATGGTTGGATATTTTCCATACCACAAGCAAGTCATTTCTCCTCCTTCTTGCGGCTAATGTTTCAAGATTGAATTTTATTTCCCTGGAATGAATACTTCGGGTGCTGTTGTAGTCATAGCTTCAAATTCTCATCATTAACTTGGAACCAATCCTTAGCCCAGAAGGACACAGTGTCAATAGCTGACTGGATTAGACTTAAGTCATAAATGGTTCCACTTTCTCGATAAATTTTGAGATCGTTCGCAGAAACTTTACATCCTGCGCTTACTCCCTGGATCACCTACAGAAGTTCTAACGTATATAAATTAAACAGGATGGGAGGAAGAATAAAACGTTAAACAAAATGAGAGAAACAGAACAAAATGGGACCGATGGTTCCTATGAGTGGACCAATAGTTACTTTACCAATTAGGCATGCTTCATTACATAAGACAATATCCAAAATGTCTCTCCAGTGCCCCTAAGTATGTGCTGAACAAAATCATGACCTTGACACATTTCCACGAAATTTTTGAAAGTTGAAAATGAAGCTGTTGTGTAATCTCCCTAAGCAGTGACTGGTTTATTCATATCACCTCAAAGAACGGTCGGAAAGTGGCAGCAGGCAAGAACACTTGCTGCCTTCAAGAGTTGTGTAGTACCCGAATTGGGAAAATTGGGGGTTCTATTCACCACAATAAAACGTAGCTCTCTGGAGGTAAGCATGAGGTGACAACATAGGATGCGCTACTTACTGAGAAACTAAAGCAGGTCAGTCGGGCGTGTGCACAGAGCGACGTGGGGAAATTTATACAGTGACGGGAGGAAAAGAGATGCAACCGGTGATGGTACTGCGGAACTACCGGGTGCCTGAAAAATATTGGCCGCTCAAAATGACTCGTGGAAAGCTCTGTACTCAGAACCCCAAAAACAAGTTGTCAGCCCACCTTTGTCAGCCCCTCATCGGTTGTCGTATTTTACACGGGCTGGAAAGGATGCAATATCTCGTTTTGATTCTCTCAAAAACTTGTCGACAAGCCAATAACATTTTCAATCAAAAAACTTGCTGGCAAGTTGTTCTTGTGAGGAACTTGTCGGCAGCTTACATTGGCTCTTCCTTCTGGACAGTCTATTGGGAGGAAAGCTTGCTGAGGTTGCCAGCAAGTTTTTTGATTGAAAATGTTATTGGCTTGTCGACAAGTTTTTGAGAGAATCAAAACGAGATATTGCATCCTTTCCAGCCCGTGTAAAATACGACAACCGATGAGGAGGCCGGAAGAGTGAAGAATGAGGCAAAAGGAAAGAGTGCTTTTCATGGCCGACGTAAAGTTCTCGTTGAGATACGGTGAGAACAAATCGTTCAGGATTTTCGAAGCTCAGGGCTGAGATCCATGAGGAAGTGTAACACCTTTCCGACAAGCTGAATGGCCGACTAAATGTTCGCAACACTAAACGGAAACAAGTTGTGGACGGGATTTTACGGGCGACTTTTCTACAAGAAAGAGTGAAAATAGCCTTCCAACAAGTTTTTGGGTGAGTTTCAGATGCGACTAGAAACTTGCTCGACAAAAGCTTGATAGCAAGTTGTACTAGGGGTTCTGAGTGTGTTCTATGAGAACTTCGTCAAGTCCCCCAGTGCCACGCCAACGCTATAATTTGGTTGCTCGGGTCCATTTCAACGTCCTCGGTCGGAAAGGAATGACTTAAAGGGACTTGCTATTAAGTAATGTTTCAGCAGTTTTCCTGATGGATATTATGTGATAGTCTACAGTCTCTAAAACCAGAAACTGATAACCCACGTGATCTGGTACCGGCGCCAGCCTTGTCTTCGAGTTCCATTTTAGCATTGGCGTTGTACTGAAGTGCCTGAACTTGTGATTCGTCAAATTATGATAGAAGTATGTGGTGATACCTCCAGGAATGGAAATGCATGGGAAATAAAATCTCAACAACGTTTTCCAAAAACTCCAAGGAATTTCTAGGCGAAATTGAATCAATCCAAGATAAGTAAAAACTGTATGAGACTGGTAGGGAAGACTTCCGTCGGGACTAAAATTTTCGTAACAAAAGTTAACTGTGTAGAGAATTAGTGTGGCATTTTTCCATCTGCAAATATTTCGCTCGAACGGTAGTTGCATTTTTGCGACTTTATTTTGATAGTTGCACTTTACACAAATTCGTGATCGTTTTAGTTCTCAGCTGTAGCTATGTTTTCGGTGCCGTTTGAAACATCTGACAAGGGTAGAGAGCGGGGAGTGTGGAGGGGCCCTAGTATGAGAATTTGAATAAGAACAGAAGAAGAAGAGTAAGAATGGCAGACACTTCCTGAATATAGTTTTTCTAAAAATTAAGACAGAAGAAATAATCCGCTACTTCTTGTTAATTTGTTCTAAAAACTCTTATTTAGACACTGCCACTCAGTTATAGGATATAGGATGGACGTCTCTTCTGCTACTTTTCAGAGGTATTGGTTAATTTCACCTTGAGAAATCCCTTCCTCATTATAGCTTCCAAAAACCGGTAATGAAAGGCGTCGTCATTGAAGTGACCGTTCGTGATTAGATGTATGCTGTCACATGCAGTTCGTGACGATGATCACAATTATGTTTCCCAACTTCCCTGAATCCCCCCCCCCCCCTAGCTTAGATGATCGTGCTCATGTACAGGTCCGAAGGTGATAATGCCATGGCGCAGTGCTAAGCCTTTCATTCTAAAAGCAAATGTCGGCTGATTGAGACCTTCCAACACGCGATCTTCTTCGCCTTCTTCAGCGTTTGTCCCGTTTTGTGGCGGGGTCCGCTTTATCCCTTGACGCCATTTTGCCCTATCATGTGCCTGATCCCAGTGCATACCAACTGTTTTCAGATCGGCGTGCAAAGTGTCCATCCATCGTTGCTTCGAGCGTTCTTTTGGTCGTTTGCCTGTTACACCAAGATTGAAGCCGATTTTGCCAATGCTGTCGTTGTCAGCACGGAGCACGTGGACATACCATAGCAAGTGGGTTTCGCGAAGCTTGTCCGTTATTGAAGCGACGCCAAAGCTCTGTCGGATGTCTTGATTGCAGATGCAGTCAAGTCGCGTAATGCCAGCCATCCATCGTAGCATCTTCGTTTCCATGCCGCTGAGACGTTGTTCTTCTTCCTTGGCAGCGGCCCAACACTCAACGCCATGAGGAGCGACAGCACGTACGACCGTTCGGTTAACCTTCGATTTGAAACGCTCTGGGATGCTGTTGTTGCACGTTACGCCAGTCACTGAAAGCTATTTCATCCAGGTGGCGTTTGAACGCACTAAGATTTCACGTGAAAGGCTACCGTCGGATGCAACCATTGAACCCAGGTACCTGAATGTATCTGTCCACGGGACCTTCACATTCGTTGTCATGTACTCGGTTTTCTTGACATTGAGGCGAAGGCCAAATTGTGCCAGTCGGTCACTCTATGCTTGCATTCGCAGCTCCAATTCGTGTTCGTCTTCTGAGGCGAGCATGTCATCAGCGAACAGAAGCGTCCAGGGTTCCAGTTCCTGCAAGCCTTGTGTAATGGCGTCCGTGACGACCATGAAAAGGAGCGGAGAAAGGGCCGAACCCTAGTGCACGCCAACGGAAATGGGAAATTCTGTAGAGGTAATAGCGGTCACCTTCACTTGATTCTTTGGATCGGCGTAGAGAACCGTCCAGCACGATGATATCAAGGATTGGTATTCGAATTTCATGCGGTCACATTTGTGAAGTATACTATCTCTCAAAGTTAGAGATCGGAAGTTGGTATAGGAAAAGTTCGTGCAAACGCCAGAATTTATCAGGGCATTCACCTCTCTACATAAAAGTGGCAGATAGTGGCCGTAAGCATCATTGAGAGTACCCAGGGTAACTTGTTACATCCGATTTACACAGCGTTAACGCGGGCGGAACACACCCATCCTAGGTGATCTCAAAAAAGCACTCAGGCGCAGGTCTGTGCGTACTTTGGATTCGGTTAAAAGCATAAAATAATTGCAAAATAGGTGAGATCGAACTCTTTCCTCTCTTCTCAAGGCCGAGATCGAATTCTTCCATTTCTCCAAAAGCCTAACGTGTTACCCACTAGGCCACTCCACCTCTGCTCTTACTCTTGTTTTTTGTTCGTGAAAATACTAGTCCCAGGCCAATTTTTTCCAAAATTGAATGATTCGGTTCTGGCCTCAGCCGACGTACTTATCCAACAAAATGGTAAATGCAAGGAAAGCGCTCATCATGATTGACCAGTAGTAGAGATCGTACTCCACTATATGACATTTGCAACACACGTGAAGACTGGAACAAATCACTAGATAACTGTGATATCGTAAAGTATAATAGCATTACCATGTCCTGAAGAATGCTAGATGCGTCTGCCCCAGTAGACTTCCATTTGAACAACACCTCGAACCAACACATATATTCGAAGAATTTCTGAGGAATTACCCTCTCACTGAGCAGACGGAGTTGTGACGAACGTTCTCTGTTGAGCGAGTACCGTGGTGACTGCACAACCTTCATAATCCCAAATTCCGTAATTCTGATATTTTGATGTGTTCATCCGAATTCCAAGAACCAATTTTTCGGATTCTACTTCCGCTCAATCCTAGATCCAACAGTTTATGTTCTAGGGCACCACGCACTTTCTGAACTGTAGGACAAAAAGCCTACGTGAGGAGCCACAAATAATGGAGAAAAAGGAATACCGAACAAAATGCAACCCTTCACATAATCCATAAAAAATTCTAATGCTGGCAAATTTTAACAGGCTTTCTCCAAAAAAAAGGCACCCATTTCTGCACTTATTTCCTTCCGCGGATAACCATTGGAGAGGAAAACTGAGTAATAACAGTGGCTCATCTACTGAACTGTACCTGATTCAAATCCATGGATACTTCCTTCTTGCAGAGAATGCACAATGGTGGAGACGTCTCCCAATCAGTATTCGGATCAACTAAACAGAAACCTCCGTCACAGCAGTCGCTATTGACCGATCTCTTCCAATCATCCTGAATAAAAACATAACTGCTGATTATTTCCCTTTTCACCGTAGTTTACCTTGCAATGTATGAGGATAAGGTACTCGAATAAATGACAACAGGCACGAAAGAACATAACACATGAGGTTGCCTCAGGGTTTTGCACGACTATGGTTCCAATAAGTCGACGGTTTTCATTCACATGTTAAGAGGATTTGATTGCAAAATAACTTCGTGTTTTAATTGTGTAAATAGCTAAGCATCAGAATAACTAATAATCCCAATTGTAGAAAACTCTGAACACTGGTGAGAAAAATATTAAATAGGCCGTTCTTCCTTCACTGAAGATATTTGAAAGATCGATCCAGGTATGATTCGCGACTCCCCATTTCTTGCAATTTCTAAGGTTCCTCGATGATTCATTTCATTTGAACTGTACAGGTATTGCAACTGATTCTTCAAAATAATCCTTCTTTAGAGGAAGCTAGAGCTCGGACGAGTTGTCCAAGATACGAACAAAAGCGTTGTGCCTTAGTTCCTTTATAGTTTCCAAAGAAATTAGCAAGGACTTACACCATAAATTCGAAGTATGTGGGCAGCTTCAGTGAGTAAAGGGTTGCGTGGGGAAGTAGTGCATGAAGATCGACGTATAGCACCTCATACTGGCTATAAAGCGATTTTAACAAAAGCTCCAAGAATGTTCCCACCAGTAATTAGAATGTTTCCGGTTTTGCTTCCATGGAAATAATTTCATTTTCTTTGGAATCAAAGAAATAGGCTATGGTAGGCTTCTATAAGAGAAGAGATCCCTTGTAAAGTCACAAGTTCTGGGAATTATTCATTTAAAAAATTACTTAGAATCAGCCGACTACATCAATTTTAAGGTGCTATGAGTTGCCACATGTATTATATAAAGGCCCATTACAGTCAGGCTCCGTCAGACTCCGAAGACTCGACTACAAGCACAGAAATATCAAAAGAAAAATATACACACCTGTGCTTTGCTTACACAGGCAGAGCAAGTACAAAGGAAACAGAATTGGTCGCGAAGAATTTTGTTTCGCTCTTCGGTGAGACCCATTAGATCCACGTACGATATGGTGAGCTGAAAACAAGCATATGGACCTCTCATTGGAGCTCAACAAAATTAAGCGTGTTGAAATTGTGGAGATGAAAGCAGTGTCAGTGCTGATCAGTCTCTCTTGGCACATGACAGGCAATCAACTTCAATTCAGAGCAGTAGAGGCATCTGAATACTTACGCGGTTGTATGAAATTAATTGCGGAAAAAATCCAATATAAAAGACAATGATTCATACCCCCAAATAAATCTCGTAGTAGCGACAACATTAATTTTCTTATGCCACACGGATAGTTATGTGCTCACTTTTAATGTTCGACGTTTCGACAACAAGTCATCCTCAAAAGCTTGAAAGCGGTTCAATTTTCAATTTTCAGCGATTTCACCTACTACTCAGCCAAAGCCTCCCCTGACGTACACATTCAATGAATCTTAGCCAGAGCCCGATGGATAACCAATCTGATAGTGCTTTTAACATCCTACGCGGCATAAGAAAATTGAAGTCATACCTGAAAAACGCCCCGGTTTTACGATAAGAGAACATTGAAGCTTTTCATAGCGATGTTTTGAAACGATTGATTGTCCCAAAACAAGAAGGATGTGTAGGTCAGGAGGGGGGGGGGGGGGGGGG
>JARK01001354.1:1584151-1599435 GCA_000688135.1 Ancylostoma ceylanicum | reverse complement strand
AAAAGAAATTTTGACGTGGTGTCTACTTTGCAGCTCTCCCCTGTGTCAGTGCTAGAAGTGAGCTGAACTATAACCTATGCATCTCGTTATATCCTTCCCCGACATGTAGTGAAATTGAAATGAACACTCCGCGATAAGCCCATCAGACGAAAATTCAGTAGAGAACATTGAAAATATGCTATTTTTGAGGACTAGAGAATTGCCAACTCACTGAATAAATTGTATGTAAGATTGTTCGCCATCACTTATTGAACACAGTGGTGCGCTTTACAAGTCTCCACAATGTAAACTAGCGTTTTAAAAAGCAAAAAATTAAGAAGTTTTCTGCGTTTGACCCTAATTAGGGGGCGGGGTCAAAGCAATTAACAAACTTTTTCAGATATTTAGTGACAGCCGCAAAACTGAGGGGTGGCCGGCACACGAATAGATGCAGAATGTTATTCGGCATCATGTGGTCTTTTGTATATTGAAAAATCTTTACTTAGAAAGGAGTTATACAAAAATCCCGCAAATCCCGCGAATCCCGCGAATCTCGCGAAAATTTTCACATTCTACCGACGCGACTGTATATGTATCCCATCTTTCAAGATATTGTCAACAAGTTTATTCAGATTTTCTAATACAGTGACGTATTCTTGGTATTTCACGCATGGTTTATTGTTTGCTCGCGTTCTTCGACGGCTGTTTTTAAAAAAAAAGTAACTACGGGAGGGGAATGAATTCGATGATTCTCCGAAACCAACATCGAAGTAGTATTTGGTCTACTTGCTGTTTTCTCCTTAAACAGAAAAAATTGAAAACCGTCTAAATTTCACATTTGTCTGCACTTCAGCGCAGCTGAAGTTGCATAAATTGATCCACTTGTCAGAAGCAGAATCTTGGCCACATCGGATCGAGATTTACAGTCAATTCATGTGAAGGACTCGCCAACACAACCGCATAAAAATTTTTGAAAAAGAACAACTCTTTGATGGTCACTCCGAAAACTTTTCAAACCGCTCTCGTATATGTTTTTAAATTTTTCTTCAGTAATTCAATTCTGAAAGAGGCGTGAACAGTTTGGCTTATTAACTTCTGCCAGTTTCTTTATAGGGTTTCATTGCTTCTACTTTGACATTTTGACTCCACTTATCTCCACCCTGAATAATCACCAACAATAATCTAATATTTCAGTCAGGGAGGATGTTCCACACATCTGTGGCTGAGATGTGGGATCCCCAGATACTTCTCGAATAAAAAAATCTGTCATTTATTAGTTTCTATAAGGGGATATACTCACTGTCGACCAAGTCCTTACAACGTCTAGAATTGAAAGAAACGACAACGTCCCCATGTGTTGATACTTTCCAATAGAAGCGAGCCAGAAGCCGAACGAAACAGCTCGGGATTCGCGGAGAATAATTCTTCAAGCATCGACATTCCGCCTAAAACATAGTTTTTCGACATCTTCATTGCAAACTGTTTTTACTACAAAACAAAAGCGAGAGAATATTTTATCTTACCGAATGATCAGGCCAGTCATACCTCTGGCATTTTATACTGCAATAGTACACTGCTGAACAGCCACCACAGCACTTGAGCTGCTCTTTACGGCAATAACTAAAGCATCCGTGGCAAACGTTTTGCAACAGAGAGGACTCGACAGCCGCTGAGAATGGCTGCTCCCGAGCAAGAGTGGTCATAGTGCAGCGGCTCAATCCATATCGGATAGTAACTGAATTAATTATGATGATGTATTGTTGCAGTATCATACCAGTACTGGTATATCAAGAGTATTAGGTAGCCGCTATACTCCTCGAGGAGCATAGCACCCTGCGTCGGTGTTGCCGGCGATGCCCCCCCCCCCCTACAATCGATGCGCCTCGGCCTCACAGTCGCCAGTGACGGCAGCGGGTCGACGGTCGCCGAAGTTGGCGATCGCCCGTCGCCAACATCGACAATGGCGGCCGCCGCGACGCCCCGCACATAATCGATGGCCATCGGCCTCACAGTCGCCAGCGACGGCTACGCAGGGTGCTACACTTCTCGAGGACTATAGCGGCAGTGTTACAGATGCAAAAGAATGATGGAAAAAAAAGAAAAAACTCGGAGAAAAGCAGTTGCAGGGGGGAACACCCTCGTCTATTCACAGGCCTAGGCCCACACATAGTTCTAAATTTATGTTTTCGGGATAAAACCCAAGACCATATGTAGGGTGCAGCCCTCAACTTGTCATCGTCGTCATAATTTGTCACGTGCGCATCACAGATGCGAGCGTAAAATAACCGCTGGTAATAAGAGAATTTTACTGTGTCACCTGCTTAAATCCATGGGACAATAGATTACTCAAAAATGGTCCCGAACTTGGGTAACTGAACCGAAATTATGATTGCAAGTCGATTCATCGAGTGCCTTGTTCTTCACATCTGGAAACAGAAATCCCACTTGAGACCACCAAATAGTTCGGACTTTTCGCTACCAGACAACCTCTTGCTTGCGTCGTTAAATCCACCGTGGGTGTGTGGGCAGCGGGACCAATGATGAGTTGTGACCCTCCCACAGTTCAGGCCTGCGATTGGCCACTTCATACAATGGCCAATGGCAGAGCTCAGACGCACTGCTCCTTCCAGATTCAACGTTCCATTCCCACTATCTCGGATGTATAGCATCATGAGGAGATATGATGCGTACCACGTTTAATTTGCCTATGAAAATGGCAGTTTTAAATGGGCCACCCATAGAAACGTGCGGTGCATGACGGGAGAAAATACAGGTTGCCTACTGGGAACTTCCAACTATCACCTTCCTCAAGGAACGGCATTGGGTTTACGTGCCAAATGCAACGTAACAACCTTTGACGATCTTGAAGAGACACTGGGAAGAGAGAGGAAAAAGAGCAGCTAATTGTGAGTGTGCGCTTAAACAAATAAGAGCTACGATTTGACTTGCTTCAACAACAGAATCGGAGACTAGCAGTAAAAGCATGAAAGAGCTGCTAATAAAGAGATATTAACATTAGGCTGAATTGTCATCAATGTTTACGACCGAGAATGGATCTACCCACGACCGAGGATCAAGACTAGTAGCGGAAAATATCTGGCATTGCCACCTGAGATGAAAGCCATGTGTAAAACCTCCTGAGACCAGAGATGCAAGAATTTTGCACTTCATGTGTATGAATTTTTCAAAATTTTGACACCACTTTATTCGCAGAGATGTAGGGGGCTTCGAGAAGCTTCCGATAGAAAAACAAGAGTATTGCATAAAAATATTTAGGGATGCTCGCATGTGAGAAAACTTCAATCTTGCGCCCGTGACGAGGCGCGGCGAGGACCCTACTTGTCCACTGTGTCTTGTTGTAGAGTCCCGAGGTCCCGGGTTTTCTTGAAAATAAGCGTTCGAAATATAAAAAAAATCGATTTTTCTTGGGTAATTCCTACTCTGGCTTTCGTCCTAGGTGGCATCCCTAAAAATTTCGAAGCACTGTGCTTACTTTTCTATCGTGAGATTACCGTCGTTGCAATATACTCCTGCACTTCTCCCGATTAAAGGCAGCACCGACGGAAATTCTCACTTCCGAGGTGAGTCGTTCCCCGTGTGGTTGGCTGCCAGGCAATCACAAGCTCATGATAAAATGGTTCTCGGATGCTATCAATTTGCTGCATCATAACAAGGAGGCCGAGTTTAGCGGATGCGGTAGATCAGGAAAGTCGATAACGCTGCCACTGTTACCTACGGATTCCTTGGCGCAACCGGAAACTTGACTAATTTTGAAGCTTTTCTGGAGGAGAACAAGCGCGAATGAAAAGGAATTAGGACGTTCGCTCCGGAAACATACTTCATGAAAAGAAAGAAAACTTATGGTTAAGTGTAAAGAGCCAAAAATACTGGAATTCATATCATATGTGAAAATTTGACAATTCTGAGTAAAGCAAAGGATCATATGCTCGAATAACAATTGAGAGGACTTAAATAGAGGGAGGCAGATTATTACAGTGCAAAACTTTCCGGAGTGAGCATGAGCAACTATCTTTTCTTTGAAAAACTGACCGACTGCGGCAGAGAACAGCTGATTCGCGCTCCGCTAAAACTCGCCTGGGGATCAACTTGTTCATATCTCGAAAATGCGGATGCCTTTCGTGGTGCAACTTTCGTAGAACTACTGGGACTATCGTTCAGACCCCAAAACATTCAAAATTTTTAACATGAAAATTATCGTGGGTGCTGCCTTTAAATGACTTCCGCACGGTGGCAACCGTAGTGTAAATCACGGCAGGACAACGTCTTCCAGAAACACTAGACTTCATAGTCAAGGTGATTGAACGTAGATTGTGAGAGGACTGGAGACGAAGTGGGTAAGGTGAGTGCGCATTCAATTTTGAAGCCAGCTCTGAGGTAAGCAACGAATGTCCTTCCTGGCAGAACAATCATCGTACCGATCGAGGATTATTTTGAAAACTTTGTTAACATCTAATCTCCTACACCCGTCATGGCATGAGCCCCAGCTCAGAACTTCACTCCAAATCAACATACCCACGAGAATGCCGTTTTGTTGAAACCACACTTCTCTTTATCATAATCTGACTGCCATTGTGGGTACTCTCAGGAATTCTATACGATTTGTTTTCCAATGTTATAGGGACATTTATGCTGCAATTGGTTTTTCTCTTTAGCGGACCTTCTCACACAAAACTTCAGAAAACTTTGATCGGATGTGATGGTGACGTGCTAATGTCCATGGGCAACTCCGGTAGGGGATGTTTCCGGCTCTGCTACACCAACAGAGAAAGGACCTTGGAAAGCAAAAAAGAACTTTTTTATTGGTTGCACTGTTGATAAACCACCCCTCTTAAATTGGTCACAATCGCTTTCTATATGTATAGCGTTTTTCGCAGCACTTGAACGCCGGCCAAAGACTTTTGGGTCACCCTGTACAGTGTACAGGGTGACCCAAAAGGGTATGGAATGCGCACCATCCACAAGAATTCGTGACGATACGCAGCGCCTCCATTTCTTGCATTTCTCGTGTCTTTCACGCTGTTTCATCACTGTCTATAAGTTCATCGTCACTGAAAACCTTGAAATTCAGCGAAATCTCCAACACAAAAGTTTCCGTGGGTGCTGCCTTTAAGTGGTGTCGAAACTTTGAAAAATTCATGAATGTTCAACTCAAACTTCTCACTCAGGCTTTCATCTCAGGTGAAAAAGCCAGATATTTATTGGGTGTATTCTTGCTCCTCTGCCGTACGTAGCTGTGACTGCACAAGTCCGCTGCATTTCTCCGAGATGAAGGTTGACAAAATTTCAAAAAAGACATGAATGCCCCCCCCCCCAAGAGAAGCCCCTACCGCCCGAAAAGTAAAGGTTTCCACCAGGCTCGGCCAAAAAGTGAGGGTTGGGTGAGAATCATTCCCAGGGCATTCCATCTATGATCGCGACGGCAAAACCAGGAACATTCGCGATCTACTGAAAATTCTCTTCTCATCCCTCTTCTGCACTCTGTATCCTCGCGCAAACTTGACGTGTTCAGAAGCATCATACTCTAACGAGTGGCACAACGTGCCCACTCACTTCGAGTTCATTGTACAAAATGAGTTCGATTTTTCAGAATCAGTGCACTAAATAACCTCTGTGGGCAATTTTTGTGGTTTTGGGGCAGGGTTAGCCGAATATTGCCGAGAGGGTCTACACCAGGGATGAGCGGAAGTCAGATTTGGAATTTCGGAAGTCGGAACTCGGAAGTCGGAAGCTCCAAAAATCACCGGAATATCGGAAGTGCCGGAAGTCGGAAGTCGGAAGTACAGAGGGCACAAGTGAAGAGGTGTATACGTATGTGTATGTATGTACGTGTATGCATATGGATACTCAGGGGTGTATGTAGCGGTTAACTCACTAGAGTTTATCCAACACGCTCTTCCTAATAATATTGAGAAGTTGTGGAGCTAATTAATTAGGATAATAAAAAATAAATTGAAAATATGTACCATCCTCTCCTATAGATTTAGAAAAATGTAGTGCACAAATGCAGCGCCGGTTTCTTATTTAAAAACTGCGCAGAAGTCAGTGACAGTCAGTGGCGGAGGCATCATTGGGCAGCCGGGGAGAAGTATATAGGCCGAATAGCTAGAGTTTCCTTCATTCTATTATATAATTGTTGGGCGAAATTTCAAAAGCAAAATTGAGTGCTCATTCTAACATCAGACGATCAAGTTTTATTGGGCTGGGTCATAAGTTTTAGGAATTTCCCTATAGATTTTCTTGAAATTCCAGAGCGCAAATGAAGTTCGCTCTACAACATAACGGGGTTGTTCTTTCACTGCACTTGAAAGCAATCCTTTTTTAACTCAAGAAAAGAAGCAAAATTGCGTTTCTGACCATTTTAGGTCTTTATTGCTTTCCTTTTGATTTACTGCTTGAAACCAAATATCACATGGCACTACTATTCAGAGATATTTAGCCCAGATATAGGTTACATGAGAGCTTTTGGCTCTCAATATGCTGGGTTTTTGTGGAGCATTAATCACAAAGTGTGGGATGCCAGGGGTCGCCAGCAAATGAATTTGGAAGTGTTCTGGCTCGCCAAGTTGAAGATAAAATCTCTTCTTCCTCTTTTGCGTCGCATGAGCAATATTCTTTCAGAATAGCAGGCAAACGGGAATCTCCAGCATTGTTGAAAAACGAGTAAATGCCAAAAAATTAACTGAAGTGCGAGTTTGCCGTCATTTTGTGTTGTGGAGCCGATTACAGTACGATAGGGACAACCGCAGCCTGGGCATTTGTTGCTATACCGCGTAGGGTCACAGTGGTTCATTACAGAGGAAAATGTAATGAACTGTTGCCGAACTGTTGCGCGAACTGTTGCCCTTTGAGGAAAGCATTTGAAATATTCCTGAAACATATGAATCACCCTGATAAAATATAAAATTGGTAATGAAATCCATGAAATCAAGTTGACCTACTGCAAAGTATGTATTTTTAGATGTTTTTAGCACCTCCCCCACCCTCTCCGCTTCCCCTCCATCTGCGTCTGTATCTGTGGGAGCTCATGCGAGAAAATGCAACTTGTTCAATGTCCAAAAAAACTCCTAGAACTTCCGAAAACTTCCGGCTTTTTTCGCGTTTTTCGGAAGTCGGAAGTCGGAAGTCGGAAGCCCAAAAAACACCGGAATATCGGAAGTTTCGGAAGTCGGAAGTCGGAATTCCGCTCATCCCTGGTCTACACTCCTTGTCGAAAAGATAGACGGATTGCGCATGCGGTTTCCTAGTGTTGCGGCTGCTCAATCGTGGCGGGACCTACTCGACCCTGCCAATTGAAGCATGCTCTCTACGCAACCCTCGTTCACGCCCGCCGCAATGGTGCAGGTTTTTAAGGAATGTACAAAGTAGTGTTTTAAATAGTGATAATGCTATAGTAATAGTAAACAAAGTAGTGTTTTGAATAGAATAGGTTTTTCGAAGAAAACTCAGGTATTACAGAGAAACTTTGCTGTTATGCCACCGAAAAAGCGTTTGGAAGGTAGCAAACAACGGAGTTAAAGACTTATGAGCTCACTTTTAAAACTGTGAGAGTGAGAGTAAGAGTAAGAGTAAGAGTGAGAGTAAGAGTGAGACAGACAGACAGACAGACAGACAGACAGACAGACAGACAGACAGACAGACAGACAGACAGACAGACAGACAGACAGATAGATAGACAGACAGACAGACAGATAGATAGAGACAGACAGACAGACAAACAAACAAACAAACAAACAAACAAACAAACAAACAAACAGAGAGACAGAACAACTAAGCAAGATGACCCTATGTGAACATTATACACTGAGAAAATCTGAAGCAACACGACATCTTATTCGTATAACGATCTGCTATAAACAGTCACATTGCAGATACCTGAGCGCTTTAGCCGATTTTTTTTTCTCGTCGGAGCTTCACAATGTGGTTTTCAAGCAATATTGGGGTGCTTCAAAGGCTTCGTCAGCTATAAACCTTGTATAATAAAGCAAAACTTTGCACAGCAGAGAAAATCATGTCCAACAGAGAATAAATGTGTCAACTGTGAGGCAATTGCCGCGCTCTGGCGTCAAAAGCTGCTGCGCCGCGCGGTAACGCGATGCGGCATCTTTGATTCCCTCTACTGTTGGTTGTGCGTTTCGAAAAGGCCCAGACAGATGCAGATTTAGATACCAGTGAAATGAATGTTGCAAATAGTTCAACGTAGACAATAGAAAATGCACAAGGTGAAATTGGATGCATCGCAAAAATAGACGGTATTTATTGGTATCAAATAAACAGAAAGAGGTAAATAACGCAAAAAAAAGTTTTAAAAAAGGCTTTAATGAACAGAATCTAAGTCAAACAAGAGTGGGATAGAAAGAAGTACCATGCTATTTAATCCTAGTCCGAGGCTCAATAAATAAAAATATTCTCATGTTAATAAGCAACAACACATAAAAGAATTTATTGTAATGATGATATAATTCTTTCAAACTTGACAGGTATTGTCAACCAACTTTAAGAGAGCTCATGTGGACGAATGCGAAAATCTGCTCCATCGCCGATAAGATGTGCAGGAAACCGCTTTGAAATTTCCACTGCATCTCGTAACGCAGTTTTCCTCCGATTCCTCTCTGTGCCCATGATACCTTTAGTTATCGCTGGAACACTAGAAGATATATGTGGAAGTTACCTTTTCGTGCATATTAATGTGGTTGGCCGCGTCTGGTAACGTTGTTTGTCTCGCGCTTTGGAGATTCAAGCCACTACACCCTTTTCGCACTTTTTTCATGCATTCCATGCTGGTTAATGCCAACATTAAGTTGTGTCTGCTGTATACAGTCGTTCCAAAAAATACTTGCCTCCGGCATCCACCGCCCGTCTGCTGAGCCGCGCCGCCCCTCCGATGCATTATCATACGTGCTGCGACGTGGCTCAGTCGACGCGCAATTTAGCGGGAGGCAAGTATTTTTTGGAAAGACTATATGTGATCTTTCTATCCACTCACTGTACTTATTTGTAGGAGACATGCAGAAGTCTAAGGGAATCCGTAAGGCTCGCAAATTAAAACAAAGGTGGGGTAGGCTCATGAGCCTGTAAGAAGGCTTACAAGGGTGCTCACTTTGGAGTAGACTATTGGTTCATATTTAATCCGGCTCTTTGGCAAGATGCCAAGGATGAAGGCGTTGGTCGCAGACTCGTATTCGCTCAAACACAACAGCCTTTTACACTATAACATGCTACAGAACAAGTTATAGGGCAGAGAAAAGAGCGCCATGGATGCCATTGTGGAAGTTTGGAATTATGTTCATTTCTTAACACATTCGCGACCTTACGCTTTTGGCATGGTGTGTCACGTGGGACATACTATCTGTTTCAAAAATGAGAGCAATTCAATGTTTTGTCTGTAGCTAGACAAGACACGTCAAATCTTGGAAATCCAGCGCTGTTAGTAACTGGAAACGTGCCAAAACATGTCTCGCCTATAACAACTGGCGAGACCTACCTCATCTTGGCAGCCTGCCAAGTGGCAAGATTTCTGAAACAGACAGTACAGTGGATGTCGATGGCGGTGACCTGTCTGCGGCGTCGAAAAG
Source organism: Ancylostoma ceylanicum (assembly GCA_000688135.1). Taxonomy (NCBI): domain Eukaryota; kingdom Metazoa; phylum Nematoda; class Chromadorea; order Rhabditida; family Ancylostomatidae; genus Ancylostoma; species Ancylostoma ceylanicum. Next base: position 1,589,863 of record JARK01001354.1, on the reverse strand, counting down.
CACGCGGCGCGACCGCAATGCTCAAGCGAGAATCGACTGTATTACAAATCTCAAACCGCATACTCAGACAATTGGCGGAAGCGGCCCGCGCGCCTCATGAGACGAGCGGCCGGGCGGCGGCCCATAATGTTAGGGCCGCCGCCCGGCCGCGAGCTACCCACGCCGTTAGCGGCCGAGCGGCGGCCCTAACTTTCCCGCCAAGCCACCCGCGCGACCACAAAAATTGTGCATTATCACGTGGGACGCTGCCTTTACGGGAAATCACAGAAGAAGACAAAAGAAAGTCCTCTTCACAATCATTTCATTTTTTTCTTTTTTCATCGCTCAGTTGCTTTGACCGTTTTATTTCCGTAAATTTCCGTGAACACTTTGGAATTCGAAATGCTAGAATGTTTTCGAAATGTTCGAAGTTATGATCCAATTATTCTAAATGTTTCAGATGTCTGATGTTGTCGTGATTTCTTCTCTTTCACCACCCCATTCTTCGTACGGGTGATGCCGACTAGATTCATGAAAAAAGTAAAGGAAAGATTCGATTCACAGGCTTCAGCTACAAAACTTACTCCTGGAGTATGACAGTAGCAATGAGAAGCCAAAGGATAAAATCCATGGAAGCCTAGACGTGAGTGCTGCTATTGTGCAATTATTACTATTAATTTGTAGTAAGTAGTAATGATTATTGTTTCCTGTAAACTACAAGGTGACATAGCCACTAATATTGACAATTAACTTCTTTTTTTTCAGTTGTGGTGTGCTCTAACTTTGGTATCGGAAGAAGTCGGGAAGGAAAAGAGAAGAAGCCGGGAAGGAAAAGTGGCCACGAAACGTCTACTCCTTTCCTTATTTGGTTTTCCATGTGCTGAATCCATTTGCGATCTGTTTTCCCTTTTTGTATATCTTTATTGGTCCTCCTGGATTAACGAAGATTAGATTTTTGTAGTCAAAATTGTACTATAATACGTTGGAACCTTGTTATTTGTCAATCTTATTGTTTGTTTTCCTATTGTCTAGGCATTAGTTTGTGCTATTGTGAATTATTTCTTTCGATGATAGTGCTCCTAGAGGGAAATTATAGTCATGCCTGTGCGGTATTTTTGTTACAATAAATTATTGCATATAACAGAATTTGTTCGCAGTAGATCAAGAAAGACAGAAAATCAGAAGATTGAATGTACCCTCGAGCGCGAATCGATCGATTTAATGACCTCACCGGCCGGGCGGCGGCCGCGTACCGGCCGGCCCGCTCACCCACTAGCGGCCGGGCGGCGGTGGCGGCGATAGCCCGGCCGCTAGTGGGTGCGCGGGCCGCCCGCTACAATTGTCTGAGTAAATTTGACGCCGTACTCGGAGAGCGCGCGTGGCGGGACCAGGTGCACGCAGCATACCCCGCCCTTTAGTTTATAGTGGTTGCCCTTGCACGGTCAGCCTATGCGTCCTGTTTGTTAGCGTTTTTATGCGCTTTAGCAAGAGTTGGATAGACTATATTGTCGTGGTCACTGCGTTCCCAATGTCTGCGGCTGCAGACAACGGACACGGCGCTACGCGGCCGCCGTGCAACACCGCCGCGATGCTGCTGCGTGGCGTCGGCTTATCGATCGATTCTTTCTTTCAGGCCACGTTCTCGCCTTTTTCATTAATTTCAGCCAGGATTTTCACGTTTGCCACCAATTTCTTTGAGTTTTTCCCCCAATCCAGTCGAGGAGAGATCTCCAATTCTCTTGTCCGATCTTATCGTGAACTGTTTCAGGTTGTCCAAGCTGTTTTTCATTATCTGCCTCGCAATGTACTATTTTATGGACCCTCAGGAACGGGGGTGCGGGCACTTAGTTACCCGTACCATCTGCCACACCGAACTCAAAGAAATGGGTGGCAAACGTGAAAATCGTAGGTGAAATGAACAAAAAAAAAGCCGAAAGGCGGGCTGAAAGAAGAAACCGATCGATAAGCCGGCGCCACGCAGCAGCCTCGCGGCGGTGTTGCACGGCGGCCGCGTGGCGCCGTGTTCAGCTGTCCGCTTTAGCTGACGTTTGTAACGCGGTGACCACGACAATACTGTCTCACCCCCTTGTCTAATCACTTATGCACACATAATGGACGAATCTGGTAGGTGTATGTACCATATATTTCCTTCTCTTTTCATCTCTGAATGAGTTTGAGCTTAGATTTGTTCAGGTAGCTCGGGAGAAACTCAGTCTATCATTGGTTTCTATTAGATGGTTGTCGTAATAAAGCTTGTTTCCATTGGACTTAAGATTTGAAGTTGAATGAGGTACATACATACAGTGGGCGTCAATGGCGGTGACCCGTCTGCGGCCTCGGAAAGAACGCGGCGCGACCGCGCCGCTCGAGCGAGAATCCTCTTCGGGACATCAAATTATGGGGTTCTCTTAATAGTCAGTCAGTTTTCTCATTAGTTATCATCAGATGTGATGAACAACTGTCAAGAAAACCCAGATACACCACTGCGGCGACGATTTTAGCGTGAGCGGTGCGGTCGCGCCGCGTACTTTTCGAGGCCGCAGACGGGTCACCGCCGTTGACACTCACTGTAGTTGATTAGGCGGCCAATCTAAATTATCGAAAAGCATTGAGTAATGAACTTGTTGCCGTTGTCAAAGTTCTTTTTGCAATGATGATGTTCATTGCATGGAACTTCCGTCAATCAAGAAATACGTTTCAAAATCTGTTGTGATGGGAATACACAGTTCATGCACATGTGTTTCCTCAAGCGCTTCCGCCTATATTAGAGGCAACTTTTTATGAAGTGCAGTCAAAGTAGCAGAATCTATGAATTTTTGTGTGATGTCAGGAAAAATGCGGGATTTACCTACGGTATTGGTTTCTTCTCCTGCTATACAATAAAGGTATTCATTGCCGCATACAAATAGTAGCGACTTTGCGTCTCTCCTCATTGAAGACTTAAATATTTATCGAAGCTGCTCCTCATGGCTATGTTTCAAGATCATCTGACTCAAAATTGATGCAAACAAACAAAAATGTATGAAAGATTGATATCTCTCCGGCAGAAAGTGAAAGCTATTGAGATTGATAGGTATTGAATACGACACTTCGAATATTGGTACAAGCAATAGAAGTTCCTGAGGACATGGTACCATCGCCGGGACAGAAACGACCTTCTGGGATGCCTTCAGTTTTCACATATGCTGCACTGGACAGTCGATGGGAGTTCCACCACCAGCCAGTTGAACGCGGAAACAAACAGAGCACATTGACAACTTTTTTTAGCGTACTTCAGGAAAAACGGTCTTCTTAGTGCGAGAACAGTCACTTCTCGTCACTAACACACATAAGGGTACTATTGTAAATACTTCAGCGGCCCCACTTCTGACCTCAAACTCAAAATCGGGGATTTCTCTGGAAACTTGCATACAGAGGTAATTCGAGGTGCTGATCACGAATATCATACTCATTTCGCATGATAGTATCGATTTTATCGATTTTTTCGAATCCTGACTCTCCCTGTGGATCTCCCTGGAAACTTGCGTACAGGGGGTTTCTGAAGGTGCTGATTACAAATACGATAAGCATTTACCATGAGAAAGCCGATCTGAAGGCGAACCACTAAGGAAAGTTCGGAACTACACCACCCCATACAGGCAAAATAGGAGAAAGTCAATCAGATCAAGCTTATTTTGCAAAACAGCTATTATAGTCGTGTTCAGCACCCTCAAAAACCCCTCCATGCAATGTTTCAGCGAGATTGTGAGAGATGGATCAAGTTCGGTAAAAATCGATAAAATCAATAAAATCGATACTATCATGCGAAATGAGTATGGCATTCGTGATCAGCACCTTGAATTACCTTCGTATGCAAGTTTTCAGAGAAATCCATGATTTTGACTCTGGGGTCGGTAGTGGGGTCGCTGAAGTACAATAGTACCCACATAAGAATGCAAAGAAATAAGATGCGCGAGTTGAAAGTGCAAACACATCCACTACAAAAAGTAAACTAGTATACCTAGTATAAACTAGTATAAACTAAAGGGCGGGTTATGCCGCACGCGCCTGGTCCCGCCGTGCGCGTCCCTCAGAATACGATGTCAAATTTATGCGGTTTGAGATTTGTAATACAGTGCGAGAATCGTCGCCGCAGTGGCGTATCTGGGTTTTCTTGATGGATTTTCATCACATTTGATGATAACTGATAAGAAAACTAACTGACCATCGAAAAAACTCCATAATTTGATGTCCCGGAGAGGATCTCGTATGAGTGGTGCGGTCGCGCCGCATTATTTTCGAGGCCGCAGACGGGTCACCGCCATTGACGCTCACTGTACGCGCTTTGGCACAAGTAGGACTTGTGTTCAACCGCTTGAGCACGTGGTCCCACGTGGTAGGAATTTTTCCTCTGCTGCATAGTGCTCCGAAAATGCGCGAATTTGAGACGAACCAAAACGCAAATATGCACGAGCTTGAAGCTAGTCCAAGAAGTTGACCTGCATAAGAGGTCGTAAGTAAGTAGGTTAATCTTCATATAAATTGTTCTTTTACTTGTCAGTTTCAACCACACATTAAAGGAGTACGAGAGGATGTCTGCTCTGCCCATCGCGTGTATAGATCGCTTGAACATTTTTTAGTATACCACTGTATAGGAGTTTGCTCATTAAGATTGCTTCACAAAAATATAACTGTGAAAACGGCGTGCTCATCCGGTTGAGCACGTGGTTCCAGGCGTCGCACCATGCGTGCTCAACCGGTTGAGCACATTGTCGCGTAGGTGAAAAGGGAGTTGGGGGGGGGGGCCACCTGCTGGAGACAACAGAGGTGCTTTTGACATGTCGCACTTGTTCTAACATGCTGAGAACAGGGATTTCAGATGGAGTAGGTCTAACTAGGAAGCGCAGAGTCTTTTTGAACAAGTTGAATAAGTTTGAACTTGTTAGTCCACTGATTTTTAACTAGGAAGAGTGGAAACTATGCTAAAATGCCTGTCTCCAATTTCTCGGTTCTTTTTTTCTTTTCTGCTCTGATTTTACTTTACTACTAGATTAGCTACCTCTACTAAGCAGATTAGGCATAAAAAACTAGCCTAGATAGCAAATCCGACCACTTTTCTGGGGTGCCCCCCCCCCAACTCCCTTTTCACCTCTCTGATTGACATTTTCTATATGTAAGCGAAAGAGTGGGGAAAGGGATGGTCGGCTCTCCGCGCAGGGAAACTATATGGTTCTGTGGAGCGATACATTATGAGCTGCATCGATCTTCACAGCACTCGCCCTCACTCCATGTTGTTATCTATGGTGTTATTGTTCATCGTTATATTTAGTTATACTTCGAAGTTGTTGGCCAATGATCCGGGTGCTAAAGGTAACGGTATGGAGAAAGAGAGCAACTGTTGCGAAGATCGGTACGGTTTATCCTCCTTGGGTATATGTATAGTATTTTGCATTCAGGAAATCACTCAGGAACACCAATTGGAGAGGTGGATTGCTGACACTGGAGAAAGAATGAGTAAAATCAGATAACGGTCGCAGAACTATAGACAGTACGTTCCAAAAGCGGCAATGACTGACTACTCGTTGACCTTCTCTTTCTCTTGTCTTTCCAAACAGCGCACATGCCCCTTCTCTTCTTCGCCATGCATCCTCGTCTCGTTCTTCCGCATTTATTGAAAAGAACAAGTATTGCACGCTCTCCCAGACAATGCTTACAGTGGGCGTCGATGGCGGTTACCCCCCCCCCCCCCCCCCC
>JARK01001354.1:1569551-1583813 GCA_000688135.1 Ancylostoma ceylanicum | reverse complement strand
GCGGCCTCAAAAAGCACGCGGCGCAACCGCGCCGTTCGAGCAGGAATTCCTCCAGGCCAGCAAAAGATGGGGTGTTCTTGACAGTCAGTTAGTTTTCTCATTAGTTAACATCAAATGTGATGAACGAATAGATAGAAAACCCAGATTCGCCACTACACCGACGATTCCATTGTGAGCGGCGCGGTCGCGCCGCGTTCTTTTCGAGGCCGTGGATGGGTCACCGCCATGGACGCCCACTTCCACAACGACCGAGATATCGAGAGAGGATGGTTGACATCGAACTGACTTCAAAATTTCCTCCCTATTATCAAACTAGCCGAGAGTCACAAAATAGGACCAATTATTAGGTTGATGCAAAAGAAATGGCGCCCTTTTTTTCAAAAGCATATAATTTGGTTTGAATGTAGTATGACATCTAGGTATAGTTACAGTTTTGTAGAACGAATCAAGCTCTTTCGTATTGTACGTACGCGTGGTGTCGGCTAAGGCCAGGGCCCGTGAAATAACGGAAAGCTTCCGAAAATCCCATCTCACGATTTTTCGATTTTGAGGATTTTTCTGTAATACTACAAGCGACACAGTCCAAAATACCTTTTTTTGTGTTAAGTCTGGAGGTCAGTATCTACCCCACATGGGAGACCTGGTGCAACGGGATTGCTGTTGGTGAAACAGAGACGAACACTCTTCGATGGTTTTTGTTTTGTATTTGTAGGATTCTTGGTGGGTGATTCTTCCCAAACTGTTTTTTGGAACCAATACCCTCCGCAATACCTGCTGCTGTTAATTATTAGGTTGGTTCATAAGTTCTGTCCCTATATGCTTATCACATTGTGACTTGCTATTAGAAGATCTATTGTTGACCTAATCTGGATTACGAGGAAGGACTATGTATGCGCTACTGAATGAGTGGCCATCCGTCTTGAATCCTGCAACGATGGGCAAGGAACCTGCACCGATAGAAACTCATCTACAGCAGTGCGCACCATTTTGGTATGTTACCAGCGTAAAAGAAAATGAAGCTCATAAAAGAATATGCATTGCGAATGTAGAGGACGTTCTCAATCTTGAAGCAGTGACGTCATGCTTCGATAGGTTCTCTTGCGAAGATAATGTGTTTCGGTATACACCGTGTTTGAAAGCCCCATTTGAGTTGCACTTGGAGGCTCTGAAAGCACAAGTGAAAGGTAACGTCCGGAAAACCACATGCCAATTAGCGTGTGCTTTATTGCGCTTTCAATCACCCCCAACAAGTGAACTGTGAAGAATTGATTTCGCAGATCTGCTGCGTCGAAATGTTCCACATGATTTCACCCATCGAACAAGGGTAGGAAGGTCAGGTACCTCTTTGAACTTCTGTTCTTCTGTCAAAGTTTCCTTGATTCAAGTAATCCGATGAATGAATATAAGTCCTTGGAGTGAGAGCTGCTGCTGAGTGCAGTCGGCACAGGGTTTGCCCTGGAACAGCAGCGCTAACCTCGAAAAACCCAACCAACACAAAAATGAACTTCTCCTATGTGTCTTGCGCAAAGTTTGAGGAGTTGAGTGCTGGAGCTTACAACAATAAAAAGGTACTGTGATGGATACAACTTATATTTAAACCTCAGCCTTTGATATGGAAAAACTTGGCCAGGAATTGTACTTGAAGACCAAAATCTTCTTTGCGCAGGACGATGCCCCACCTAATCCTGAGAACTTTAGGTATAGTCTTCTGAAGGTACCTGTCTGGAAAGTCATGTACTATCCATCCAACATTTTCGATCAAGCCCTATCAGACTACCACCTGGTTATCTAACCAACAACAACCTGCTCGGGGAAAAACTTTACTAAATGTAACCACATGGGATCCCATGGGATCCGAGGTATTAGAGGTTTTCCAGTGAAAATGGACCTCCTTTTATAGCAGCGGGATCGATGAGCTGTCTCATAGATAGGGCAAGGTTGTTTACATAAATGGCCAATATATCAGTGGTCGATACCGCATTGTTTCAAAGTTACTTAATTTCGAAACAAACGTTGGCAATGGGGACAGAACTTATGAATCAACCAAATACCTCAGAAAGTCGCAAGGGGTCTGCTAGAAAAACGCTAAAGAGGCTCAAAAGCGCATTTTCTGCACCCCAACGTTTCTCCAAAACTTGCTTTGGACAGCTGGTTTCAATTTTCATAACTTCCATGCAAAACTACTGAGAAGTCATAACATTCTGCAGGAAAATTGCCGCATTTCTGTGAGTTTTCCCAGCTTACCCTGCAAGAAAAAAATTGTCGAAATTGATGACCTGAGGACGAAGTTTTTCTTGTTCTTCGGTTCTCAGTTTTCTCATTTCTCTGCGCAGAACTTCGTGGACCTGCCCATACAATAAGCAATGGTCCCATCTAGTATAAAAGCCCCACTGTCTTAGACAAGGCATCCTCACTCACTCAGCACCTTAGTTGACTACCATTCACCTCCTCTTTGCTCCCCCCTCACTCTCTTTTGAAACTTTTGCATTAAGTCAAAATTCAAAAAAAAAACTCTATTTCCCCATCTTTTCTCTCTTTCTTTGTACCTTCGTTCTGTTCTCAAATTTCATATTATAGAAATATGCGACAAGCAAGGATTCGCAACTGAACAAAAACCACGCCGACAGCCGAACCCATTGAGCTCGCGCCTCCGCACCGCCCCGAACTCATCAGCCGAACCAAACACGCCCGCCGACCGAATACCAGACGACTAACCGAGCTTCTACAGCATACGACGAAGACACTCGCCCACGCGTCCCGTACACCCGTACCCGTGGCTCAACAACGACCTCAGCCTGAAGACGCTGTTCCAGAGAAGAGACAAAAGGACGAAGACGAAGCTGATCAAAAAGCCAAACATATATTATTGTGCTTGGATACCCGCGTGCAGAAACCTAAGTATGTTTACGAAGAAGTAACCGATGAAGACGAACCCGGATGTTCCGGGACGGAACAAAACCGTAGGGGGCGGATGTCGAGTGAAGATAAGAAAATATATGATGAAGTATTGGCACAAGCACAAGAGGAGGCCAAACAACTCATAATTCAGCGGTATGGCGCTGATCATGTGTATCCGGACCTCTTCAAGTAGCGGAACCGGAGGGGAAAAATACTGGGACGGCGTGACCAGTATAAATCCGAGAAGCCGTTCCAGTAGCCCTCCGGATGTTTAAAAGGGGTCCGGGTTTGGTTATGAGTAGTGTTGTGGTTCTGCTAACCTCGTAGTGCCCCTCGGGACCCACGAGTCTCCGAGCCCTTATTCCTGCATTGTATCTGACCCCGTAGGCTCTTCCTCCTCTTACTCCCATTTCTCGGTGTATCTTATTTCATATGTGCATATATGCGTGTGTGTGAATGATAAAAGTTAACCTGTGACCGAGTGGACGCAGCGGTACATCATCGGTGACTGGAACCGGTGGCTAATGAATAATGATGGTGGCTAACGTTGTTACCTGATTGCTAACTAGGCGTGATCACTTTTACTAAGGGAAAAATCAAGACAGCCAAACTCCATTAGCGATGTAAAGATAACCATTGGAGTTTTCCCCGGTTAAGGTCCCCACTGATGCTCTCTCGAACTCGCACAGTCTTCTTCGGACTGTTGTGGGGAAAAACCTTACACATGGTCTACACTTAAGAACGAACTTAGAAAATTAAGCTTGGAGATTTACGACATCCTCAACAGAAACTGGCAGGACAAAACGTGATGACACCAAATTGAGAGTTCCTCTCTTTGTCGTTTAGTTCTTAAACATGAAAATTTGAACGAAATTCCAATGTCACATAAAATGCTTTCTTACTGCAATATCGTAGAAAATTAGAAAACAACTCGTTAACAAATGATGCCGCTTCCTCAGAGTTACTGTATTTGGAGCGCATCAAGTCGTAGATAGCGTGATAGCCAAAAGGGGGTATTCTCGCGGTCACCGCGATTCACGAAACGGAGAAGAAATCCAAGAAAACCGAGGAAAAAGGAACATAAACGGCGAAATATCTGGCGGCATTAAAGTAATCGATAGACCAGCCAATGGCTGCAAGTTGGCAATATGCCATCACGTCACCGCGCGGCAAGCCCGCGGCAGAGTTGCGCGGCGGCTGCGTGGCAGCGTCTTTCGGCGTTTTCCACTGCAGACGTAAGGGTCGCGGTGATTGCGAGAATACTGTTCTCAGCGCAGAACTCACTTCTTTGTGCTCTCGCCTTCGCCTTTCTCATGCAAAAAATCAATTCGGAAAATTTTCTCTGCTGAAACTGCGCATAGGGAGGTTCCATGAGGTGCTGGATGTGAATATTCTATCCATTCTGTACCGCAAACTCATTTTTATATGGCTACGGTAGATATACAGGAGGAAAATGGAAGAAAGTGACAATTTCGGGATGAAAACGAACTTGGTATGCAAAACATTGTTGATATTCGTGATCAGCGTCTGAAACATCCTCCCCTGCGCAAAATTTGAGAGGATTTTATGAGATACCACATCTACAGTCTACGTACCGTAACCTTCCGGAAATGTGGTCACGATACAAAGTGGATTCGATATTCGTGTTCAGCACTTCACATAACCCCCTCCCCTGCGCAAAGTTTGAGGCAAATTTTTTTTTGAAGATTTGGGTCCGTCGAAGTGGGATGGTATCCTTCAATTTTTTTCTGAAAATCAGAGAAGACGTCGTTGTATCATGGAATGCTCTTCAAAATTGCACGGAGGCATCACGACAAATGGTGTTAGGGAAAAACTCAGTGGTCGAAGTCCAAAGGAAATGGTACACTACATGCAACGGAGCATCTTGATTGTATGCGCATCAGGGATGTGCGAAACAAAAAATCTGATTTTCGAAAATCGTAAGTCGTAAACTTTCCAAATTCGTAAATCGTAGATCGCAACTGAGGGTCTGAGTACTACTGATAGAAGCAAGAAATTTCCAACCCTTCTGTCAAGTTCCTGAAATTGCCCCTAGGCATCTACTGCAAAACGGCTCCCTTCCACAACTATCCTATCACATTACTGAAGTGATAACATTATGGTGAAGAGAGGTTTTCCCATGCTTTATGCGGTTATCTAGGTCTATGAAAAACACTGCCATTCGTCTCTCTGGAATGGACCGTTTTATTTTGTTTTGTTCATTGTTTCTGGAGTCGAAAATGTCGATTGTCCTGTCTGCTTCCGCGATAGCCAAGCAGTCTTTCGGCGTAGTAAATTGGTACCAGGGATGTTAGGAGATGACGCGCTGACCTTCTTTTTGTGGCACTTCTTATCACCCTTCCATCTACGGTCCTAGCAAACCTTCTCTATAGAAGTCTTGAAGACGAATTTGCTAAGAGAGAGACAAGCCAAGCATATTTGCTCCTTTGCCACAAGAGCCATGGCGAGATAACTTCCTTGTAGTTATTTACGATTTTGTTACGAAATTTGGGCCGTTTTTCGTAAATCATAAAAAATCGCAAAAATTGGCCGTAAATCGCAAATCGTAATTACGCGCATCCCTGATGCGCATCCACACATTACATCGGTGTCACAGCTCTCTTCCTTTATCTCTATTGAAAGGTGCATAATATACTGGTGAAACGAGGTTCTGCAACAGTGGGTAACCAATGAGCACTAAAACAGGGTAGACATAAATATGCAAACTGTCCTCTCCTTCACTTAATTTGTGGCAAAATTAGGAGGAACGCTTGGTATGGACAACTATCTATCTCCCGAACCTTGTCCACACAATTTCGATGGCAGAAGTGGGCGCAGCAGATTTCCTGGGCAGGGGCACAGGGGTTCTTCAAGGTCCAGCATGCACAGCCCCTGTGTCTCAGCCCAAGAACGCAGTACCGCGGTCCCACAGCTTGTCTACCGCCGTTTGGAGTTCACTGTACTGTCGTTCATTTCAGCACAACTGCATTGGCTGAAGGACGCAGATAGTTATGCGGGTGATTCCCGGTTTTGAGCACTGCCTCGAAATAACATTAACCGATCATGAACTCCTTTCAGTAGCAGCAATCGTCTACAGCTAATAGGTTCAAAAACAAACTGGGAAGCAAGAAAAAGGGTCTCCGACTCTGGTTTACCTGTGAAAGATATTGTTCTTGCAATAGTCGCTGGCACAAAAACCAAGTAAGTCCGAACTAACAAAATGTAGTAAGAAATGTCATAGAATAAGAATAGAATCATGTGGGTCTAACATTACCTCGTTTTCGGGCACTCCTGACAAAATAGCTCAACCTTGATGTCGCCAGCAGCCGTGTGCAATGTTATTGACATAACATCGATGGTCTGTAAGAAAATGACTTGAGAAAAAATGAAACTCGCTATTAACAGAGAAATGAATAAAAAAATACTACTGCTTTCTTTCTGACAAGGGAAGTGCACGAACTTAAGCTTCAATTTCGAAACGGGACATACATGGTAGGGAGGCTTGTCCCAAACGATGTTACAGATTATACTTGACTTTTGCTAAATGGTTAATACAAGTTCAAAATTCGATGATTTCCTACCGCACTGACATACACCGTCTTCACTCACAGCGGTGCAGCTGGAAGGCCGAGTGGTGACGCAGACTCATAGGCAGGGGCTTAAGGGTTTAAATCCCGTCATCATGTTTTGTTTTGCAAACTTCCATTTCTAACCTTAACGGAATTCGGAGCTGTGCAGGAGGTAAATAAGCAGTAACTGCGGGCGCTTCTTTGGGAACAGTAGATAAATACTCTATAATGGGTATTAATGTGGTGTGGCTGGTAAGACAGAATATTCTTACATACGATATAATCTAATCGGTCACTTTCCTATTCTTTAACCTTTTGAAATGTTTGACTGGTCAGGCGTGGTTGCGCTTTTGTTGGCCAAATTTGGTCAGGGTGATGCCACCAACGCAATTCGCCAAAAGCGGAAGATGGCGGAGGCATTCGAAAGGGTTCTACTCGATGCGGCTTACTCTGACTTGGCAACAAAAGACGATGAAAATCTTGAAGAGGACAATGACGAGAAAATGGACGTCGTCTGGGACATAGACTGTGAGAACATCGAAACTCGCAGTTCACCTTCGAAAGCCCCTTCATCGAATTCGGGGCAAGCCCATACCTATCAGACAGGTATTTTGGAGTAATTTTCTACGGTCTCTTGCAAGTGGTATGATGGCATCGAGCCAAGCCTTTATCAGGCTGCGTAGAAGGCTTCATATGGAGAGAAATTCCCAGTGGCTTAAATAGTGAAAAATAATTGATTATTTACTTCCTGAACAGCTTCGAATTTCGTTGAAGGTTAGAAATGGAAATTCGCAAAACAAAAGATGAAGACGGGATTCAAACCCTCAAGCTTCTGCCTATGAGTCTGCGTCACTATCCACTCGGCCATCCAGCTGCACCGCTGTGAGTGAACGCGGTGTATGTCAGTGCAGTAGGAAATCATCGACGTGGAATTTTGTGTTTGTATCAACCATTTAGCAGAATTCAAGTATAATCTGTAACACCGTTTGGGGCAAGCCTTCCAACCGTATTTGTCCCGTTTTGAAATCGCAGCTTAATTTCATGCACTTCCTTTGTGAGATTAAAAGATTGGAAATGTTGGTTTGGTGCGCACATACAGGACTGAAGCACACTCTCAATCGTCTAAAACGCATTCACTGATGCTCTGCAGCAGAAGCATGGAAGATCATGGAAACTATCCATGACAGCACTCAATTCCCAAACCGGCAGGTCAATCAGCGTTAATTAATAAGTGAGCTACCAGGGAACTGATAGATAACGCTGCGGCATGTCATAAAAACCTAAAGGCAACACTAAATCCTCGGCTCGGAGCTGGGGTATGAGTAGTAAAATGGAAAGTGAGCACATCACAAATGTGAAAAGAACACAAGGAATGATGACCTACCTGCAGAGAAACCGGGATCGCTGCCGCGGGGGTGTGTACCAAGAGGTGCGCTCGACAATTACCTGGGTCACCTCGCACCTCTCTCGCACCTTCCCTTAGACTGCATTCATACTTGACCGGCGGAGAGGGCGGCTGGTAAAGAAAAGATGCATATCGACAGGCGGAACAGACGGTGCGGTCGGAATTATCTCCACTCGGGAGTTCATACTTCGGTCGCGTTCACAGCGGAAAAATCCGCTAACAAGACATTTCATTGATGTAAACAGGGAACAGCGTATGATGGTCAGAGTGCTTATTGATCGTTCTACCGGGCATCAAATGTGGAAAGAGTCGATCGTTTATTCGCCACTGGCAGAATCGGTGGTGCCGGTGAGTCCATTCCGACCGCTTTTCTTTTAGTGATGAAAGCGGTGAAAAAAATCCTGTGGGCCTTATGGATTTTTTCCGATGCCCATAGTAAATTGGAGGAGTTTCTATCCCTCTATCTTCACAAGATTCAGTTGGGTTTCATCAAATTTTGCGCTGCCTCAAGGGAATGCTTTAAAGACGTGTTTTCAACTGTTCAACGCGCCAGAAAAGCAATGTACTTGCGGCACCTGGTTTAGCGCAATGGGTGTACGGAATATTCACAGGCTTTCGTGGCAGGACTCGCATACCCTGCAACGGAGCACTCATCCGCGCCATCGAAGAGATAAAGCTTATTATAATAGAGCTTATTCTCGTGGTCAACACGATCCAAACGCCTGCAGGCGCAGAAATCGCTACGCAGCCACCTCGCAACCCGGTCGCAAGGCTGGAGCGTGGCGCTCACGTTTCATTTCGCCAGCCATGGTGCCACGCAACAGCATTGTGACTCGAGGTGACCACGAGAATACCTCGAGTTTTCGAATTTGAAATTCGTGCTACACATATGGTTTGGATTCCAAGGAAGAAAAAACCTGGATGGGCAAGGTTCTGACCGGATCTTGCCTTAAACGGACCAGTTCACAGCTGAGTTAGTGGCATAGACCATGATGCTTCATATTGCGTATGCACTATCTAAAAATTAACTCTTCAAAGCCTTACGAATCTCAACGGGCGCGAAATGTATAGATTAGGCCCTTACGCGTTAAACGAGAAGTTCCGAAGCATTGCCAGTCAGAACATTGAGTGTTTCGATTGAAACTAGCTCATGAAACTCGTAACATCATAGAAAATATCGTGCTCAAAGAACAACCCCTATATTCCGAGGATTGGGGAGGCGAATGAATCCCAACCCACATGTGAGAAAGCTGATATGGCTATGCTTATTATCGCTTATTTATGGAAGTACAGGCTTGTTTCTACCGGATAAGAGCATATCGACCACTCCACTAATCACCACAGTGGAAAAATTTCCGACGTGATGAGCGTGTTTTTGCTCGCCGAAAAAACACCGTCGGTAACGACCAAATTCTCACCGCCTAGTATGAATGCAGTCTTAGGCTCTATCAGCTCCAGCTACAATATCCGACTGTAGCTCCACTCTTATTCGCTCTCAGACAATTCTTTCGGCTGGCCGCGGTCCCAGTCTCGTGCTGAAAGCAGACCCCCCCCCCCCGCGGTCCTTACCTGAATGGGCCGCGGACAGACCGCCACATGAGCGCGGTCTTTATGGCAATGGTGCGCGATCAGCCCGGAAAACGAATGAGCGCTTTCCGTGTCGGGCACCACGAATCCTTGCGGATACTTCCAGGAATAACCAGAATTAATGGGTTTACACTACAACAAAGTCAATCTTCACTTTATTGCATACTCTTATGATATCATCGGAAAACAAACGAACCGGCATAAGGAATAGCGAATCGTATGAATTGGAAACAAGAAAAAACCAGTGAAAATAGAACTTCAGAACAATGAAGAAACGAAAAACAGCGGTTAACGAATCGCAATCCAAAAGAAAGTCAAAATGGAATCTCAGGATGGTGAACAAGCAAAATTAAAGCTGCACAAGAATGTGGTGAGGATGAACCTGAAGAATATACTTCGAATACAGGGAAGTTGACCAGAGAAGAAAAAAATTCAACATAATTCAAGTGAAGAACAGTAACAACATGGCAATACGCACCATAAAATTACACTTCCTCCACATCGATGAACTCGGCCACATTCTCGGATGTTCCATCACAAAAACTGGACTGGCTATTTTACTGATCGTCTCTTTGCCTGCTTCTGAATAATGAAAGATTCTTAGGATTACCACATTAATGAAGATAGAGAAATTGCTTACACTGCAAGGAATCCAGCGGTAGTTGTTCGATTCGTCAACTTCGTATTTGCATGCGCGGATATCTTTTCTGCAAACAGGAATATCATGTTAAGCACCATTTTGCAACCAATAGTTTCACTTACAAAGCTTTCTGGAGCGCACGAAAGGCATCGTTCCTGATCTGAAGGCGATCCGCCATCTTTTCTTTTAGTTTTGCGGCCCTTCTTTCTCCTGTTTTACCGAGAGATATCTAAAACCTGAATGTGATTGTATAAGTAAGGCAAGCCAGACAAAAAGTAGTCTCATCGAGATTCATGGCGCTCCCGAGTTTCACTTCAGGTTGTCCGTAACCACAAAAGTCCTCGGCGAAGCCTAAAAATATTATATACCTGGTTTATGCCATCCCACTATAACTGCGCACTCGCTGAATGACCAACTCACCAAGAACCATTCCTTGAATATGGCGTGGGAGCTCTAGAAGCCGCTTGTCCTTCGCGCCGGTCTCATTGATCCTGATGGATTATTTCTGGATGGAGTTTGATGGAGCCGTGACCTGAAATAGTAAAATGCTCTAGTACTGAAGCTAGTGGCCACGAATGGATATTCAACATACATTTTTCAAAATGTATCGAAAAAGTGACGTGAGCTTCTGATTATCGTTGTCCTGTGTCCTTTCTTTCCAGTCGTGAGCTAGATCGCCGAGATTTACCTGTAAAGGAGAGAACGGATTACGGCATTGAATGCTATCTAAGGAATACCTAACGACCCACCTTTCGAAGTGGCGGAGTTTCCTCCAGTTGCCAGACTTCACGCAAATTCGCGACGGTCATTTTCCCCGGCTTCGAAAAAGCTATTTTTGGGATGGCAAGCATGTTGCGTTTGACAGCATTTTATTGCGCCAATGCGACAAATACGACTACGATAGATACAACTGAAATGGGCACAAAATTTGTTGAAATGATTACCTTGGAATAGCAAAAGCAGACCATTAAACGATTTGCAAATTTATTGATCCTCCACTGCGTCTGGAAATTTCATGGACGCATAGACCCGGCTTCATTATTTAGTCCCTCACAATCGAACTTGGCGCTACTTCCGAATCCGAAATCCGAATCCTTCCGAAATGCTACTTCCAAATAGACGAATTCCTGAATTCTTGTGCACAGAATCCATACAGTGAAAAAGAAGTTTAACTCGACTCACGTTAAAAGCGGCCTCACTGAATTTGTTCGCTTGTTGAAGATCATCAAGATGTCTGGCAGCTTCGTTAACAAGGAAAACACCGTTTCTGATGCAATCATACAAAGATGAGGCTGAAAAGTGGATGAATCATTTAAAAATTGAGGAACTGTAACTGTAACTATACTTGGCACTGGGTGCATCTCGGCATCGAACAGCTCCTCCTCGAACATATCTTCACACTGGGCGTCGTTCCTCAAAGGTTCTCGCTCCCAATGCTGATCGGTTCTTCTAACAGCTTGATTGTTGGATGGAGAGAAGTTGCACCCTCTCTCAGCTAGCACTTCTGGCTTGCGCTCAAACTTGAATGTATGAATTGACTTCTAAAATGTTGGAGGAGATGTCGTGACTTAGAGTGGATAGCGGTTCGAATATCTCGAAGTCGGTGTAGGTGTCAACTGATGACAACGTGGCTTCTGAACGCTTTCTCGACGATACTGTGACATCTTTGTACCTCAGGCAACGACTAAACAATGAAAAGTACTCGATTTTAGAGCATCTCCTGGTGATCAAAACGATCAAATCTCCCAAGTCAATCAATATGCATTGGTCGGTCGACCACACAACACGTACACATCAACGATCGTCTTCAACAAATTTACGCGACTAACAAACCAACACATCTACATATGACTCGTACAGGAAGGAATAGTTACTTCGTTAAAGCATTACGAATATTGTTGATAGAAGTGATAATAGCAGGGCTACAAATCGAAGACGAGGGCCGAATCCGATAACTGCTGCCACTAATCTTGAAGAAAAAGGTATTGCTCAATTTTATAACATTCATTAGACGCATCGCTGTTCTTTGGCAAAGGCCGGCAGTTTAACGTATTTCTTGTGCTAAAGCTGTGAATAGGCCACTACATTCAAATTCTTTCAGCAAAGCACTGACTGAATTCGAGAAAGGATCATAGATGAAAGCAATAATTAAGATAACAGCATTGAAACAATTCGTGGATTCAGTTCCACGTAAAAGAACTAGATCTTACTGAGATTTGAGCGATTCACGACAGTAATCGCGAGACGAATACACGGTTCCTCGTACTATCATACGAGAACTGAATAGAAATCATAATCAATAGTAGGAATTTTATGGAGCGAACTTACTAGGCTTTACATCCGCGTCCTTTTAAGTGCCGCCTTTCAGAATCTTTGAGCTCCGATGGGTCTACGCGACTGTTTTTGGGGATGTAAGTGTGATCATTGATGAAGATCTCTGCTGGAAATCTGCAAAACAGCAGTTAATAACTTATCACATCTTTTTGAAAGGGAACAGCGGTGAACACATAAATCTTCCTCTCTGTGAGCTGATGCATCTTAGGAAAATTTACTTGAATTTTTCATGGGTAATTCTATTGCTATGGTACAGGAGGCTCAATATCAGGGCTAGCTGAGAGTTGGTGGTGCCGGTGCGCCTGATATGGCTATCGCGCAATGACTCACACAAAACGCATGAATTCCTTTTCATGTCTGAAATAGATGATCTAAAAAAAATCAGTGAAAAATATGTGAAGTCACTCATAAAGGTTAGGCTGGATAAAGCGGCGGGGGTGTCGAGGAGAAGAGACTCCTGAAATATCTTGTGTGGCAAGGTGCAAAGTTCAAGGTTCAGAGGCGTAGGCCTGTGAATCAAACGGCCAAACTCCGTTTCGTTCCTACCCTTAGACGGAAACACAAACACTGTATACGTCTTCCTCGGAAATCATCACTAAAGAAGGNGAGAAGAGACTCCTGAAATATCTTGTGTGGCAAGGTGCAAAGTTCAAGGTTCAGAGGCGTAGGCCTGTGAATCAAACGGCCAAACTCCGTTTCGTTCCTACCCTTAGACGGAAACACAAACACTGTATACGTCTTCCTCGGAAATCATCACTAAAGAAGGAAGACTATTGCAGAAAAAAAAAATCCTAGATAAAAATGAAGGAAACAGCAAGCTATTATGGAGTCTTATTTCAGGTCGTTTGGATTGAATTACTTTATTCTTTGGTTTTTCAACTGATTTGTTGCGTTTCAGACATCCACATGTGCTCCTGCCTCCTCAAGAAGGGGACTCTCGGTATATCTTCTCCATAGCGATGAATTGTCACCAGCTTTCAGTTGCCGTCTTTGGCGTTTTCATATCTGGGAAGTCTAGCTTTGGTTGGATTTGCAGTTCCACAGGTGGGATGATCCCTGCATGAACGAATAGAATACAGTCCACCTCGCAGTGAAAATCGCGTTTCAGACATGCGTGCGAGCTGATCCATTCCAAGGTTTCAAATCATCGGTGCACGTAGCCTTCCAACCAGTGATGTGAAAGGTTGGAATGGATCGGCTCGCACACGTGTCTGACACGCGATTTTCACTGCGTGAAGAATGCCCTGTATTCATTTTCATGTCGGCAAAATGAAATCCAATATTCGCATGAATTGATGGAAACGGAGAGAGTTTTGGTGACTACTTTTTGATTATGAGATAGATTTTTCCTTCGTGCTCCTGGTGTTTTAAATGAGTGTTTGTTGTACAACCGTAGAAACAATCAACCGCTGTTTCATTTAGATTTGATATACCGTAGTAATCCTCGTCATTATGTTTGTGATAATATCACCTTTACTGTACTATTATATCATTTACAATAAACGATTTCTATTCGAATGGTGTTGTGAAAACATTCAATTTTTTGAAAAACACATGTGATGACGTCTTTATTGTTCATAAAATTGTAGAAATGCTTTTATGGGGAGGGGAGGATAGTCCTCTTCTCTATGTCGTGCGCTTGTTCGTTTCGTTCTGAAATGAATGGATCGAAGGTAGGTTTTAATGGAACAACATTCGACTTTTCCTGGAATGTGAATCATCACTGTAAAGACGTTGAACTTGGAACGTTACAACACAACATAATTATGTTCCTTTGTTCCCTATAATTTGAGTTCTGCAAAAACTACTCGTTTTTTCGCGGTGTTTCT
>JARK01001354.1:1476724-1548644 GCA_000688135.1 Ancylostoma ceylanicum | reverse complement strand
ATTGGCATGGTGAGAAAAATGCAAAAGTGGACAGCCCATGATCCGACCGATGACCAGCAATCCACCCGCTACGAGATCTGTTCTAACCTCCTCGTTCGCCAGGAAAACGAGCTATTTCTTGACCGTTTAATGACTGTAGATGAAAATGGCTCCTGGTTGATAATAAAAAACGTGGTTATGTATAGGTAGACAAGTTCTCTACCCCTCCAAGCTTCCCTAAACCAGATCTTCACCCTAGAAAGGTTATGTTGACAGTTTGGTGGTGTTGTAAGGGTGTTATTCATTATAGCCTTCTGCAACCTGGTCAGGCTGTTACATCAGAGTCTTACTGTTGTGACNATCAGGCTGTTACATCAGAGCCTTACTGTCGTGACTTAGACCTGATGTATGAAAAGTTGCGACAAATGTGGCCTGCAGTGGTAAACAGAGGTGGGCCTGTCCTGCTCCAGGATAACGCTAGGCCTCACACTTCAACACTCGCCCAGCAAAAACTGACGCAGTTAGGCATCGAGGTTCTCCTTCACACACCTTACTCTCCAGACCTCTCCCCTATCGATATCACTTTTTCCGGGCTCTCGAAGCAAACCTGCGTCAGCAGCAGTTTCCTGATTTGGAGCATGTTGAAACTGCCTTCCAAGAGTTCTTAAAATCTTGTGATCTCAGTTTCTATTGTAAAGGTATGAATGAATTACCGGATCGTTGGCAGAGATGTGTAGAATCTGATGGATTTTATTTTGAAAAATAAAGTTGAGTTTGAACAGAGTTACAGCATTTTGAACTGGACTGTCTATTTCGGCAATTAATTTCGCAACAACCTGATAGAATCTTGTTTTATACTTGAACTATAAAAGAAATCAGTTCTTTGTGACAATTTTAGCAGGTAATTCAGGCGGAATTGTGGAATTATCGCATGTGTGTGCCTGACTACTTCAGACTGAGGTACTGTACCTATACTTCAGATTTTCCGGAGCACATCCTGCTAATATTTCGTTCTCAGTATGCAAGGAGGTAGAAAACAGCTACTCAAAAAAATCATCCTCTGATTCTTCGTAATAATAAACTATGTGTCTTCGAAATAATAAAATATGTGCGGTCCTCCATCGTGTGTTGTTGGCTATACTCCACAAAGTAGAGCAGGATCATCGGCGTCGAAGGAGGATAGCCTCTGACAAGACCTGCTGCTGCTTCCAGTTGCAATAGACATCTGTGCTCACGGATTCTCTTCTGTCGCAAAAGGCACCATGCCTGGAAGAATGCACTGATTAAAAAACCGAACTGAAAAAAACTGAAAAAGAGCTGTTTTTTAGGAAAGAAATCAATTTTAGAGAATGATGTATACGAAAAATGCCCAAACTTTGAAACTCGCAAGGACGCCGACGACAATTCCGAGGAAGGCCACCGTGATCGTTATAACGACGATCCACGTGTAGACAACCTGAATTCGGCGTCATGGTAGATGAGAGAAGCCAATGACCGGGCTTAGGCATGGAGAAGTCACGAGCGAACATGAATAACTGGAATTTAAATATAATAGATTACATTATGAAGATTCAAATTGGTAATGCTGTAAAGGTGAGAGGAGAGATGTTAATGGAATAGAGAAGTAAGTATCTTAAGACTTGGCAGCCGTGTTGATTCCATGTAAATGATGATTGCAACACTTTTATGATGGAGTGAGGATGATGACCTCCCCGCCTCCACGCGTATCCAGAAGGCACGTTTGCGTCTCGACCCCGCCGCAAGGTCAGAATGCGTGCACCGACAAGGCGCGAAAATGTCGCAGTCACTACGCAGAAAGCGGCTTTGACACGTGAACTACCTCTAAAAAGGCATCAAATTTTGAAAAAAGACATGATTTCGAAAAGTGGTACTTTTTGCGTAGAGTAGACAAATTCCTCACCTGAAAACGACAGCCTGTACTTCTACGAAGCTCTTTTGAACAATACGATTGCTCTTCTCGCACAAGACGAGGTAGCTCAGGTACATTTATATGATTTATACGTTTACACCGTCATTTTTAATATGTGCCACTTTTCGGCTATCCGATGCGTACTGGTAATTCCCGCCAGTACTGATCCTGAGCACAGCTTTTCCGCAACTAATCGCCTTTACAGAGAGGAAAGAATCTTTAGTATGCAACTGTAATTGTGTAGTCGATGCTTGCAATGGCGTTGAGCGGTCGGTCGATACCTTGCTCCCGTCGGTCAACTCACTCTCTGCCACTTTATTAACTCGGCAGTCGGATTCCTCGATCTGTTCTGATAATTCTTCGGGACTATTCTCCGGTGACTCACAAGCTGCTTCCTTGCTATAGCCCATGTGGTCAGGGTGTGAAAATTACTAGTATTCCGAGCCACCTCTACAGGTTGTCCGTTCTCCTTTGGTGTTGACGCTCATTCATTCCAACTGAATATGACCGAACTTGCCTCTCCCGTTGGCTCTCGTCTTGTACAAGATTGGCCAGGAAAACGCTCCCGCGTCTCTCCAGCGTGTTCCAGTGACGATCATGGATCATAAGATCGTGCAATCGATCTGCTGGTCAATGACGAAAAAGTTCCAGCGCACCTCAAAACAATGCTGGGACATCTAGTGAAGGAATTATCCAGTGTCAAGCTACTCATCGAGAAGAATTGTGAGTTAGAGGATCGTCTAAAGAAGGAGGCATTAGAGAAGAAGCGACTCCAGGACAAAATCGAATCTCTCAAGCAGGCATTATCTTGTAGTAAGGAATCCACTCCTACGCAAGTTTATGTAAGTCACTTTTCTCCTACCTTAAACTCTAATGCTGCTTCGTTAGGCAATGTTTGTAAGTGTGATAAGAAAGAAATGCTGAGATCAGTCGTGGTTTCAGGTATAACTGAGTGTAGAGATAGTAGTGCTGGCAATAGGATTAGTTATGATTCAGAGTGCATCAGAAAAATCTTTCATTCTTTGAATATTGAGTGTGCCTCGGTATCCTTTTACAGGATGGGGAAGCCCAGCACCAAGTTTCCGCGTTTGCTTGAAATTGTTCTTCCTACCTCGTACTTTAGAAATGATTTTTTGAAGGGATCTCCGAAGCTGAGAACCTTCCCTGTACCGGGTATATACGTTCGCCCGTCACTCCCGAAACAGGAAAGGGAGCGTCTCTCAGCTTTCCGCCTGGCCAGAAAGAACTCTAATAGCAATGACATGACTCCTCAGAATCCGATTGTATCTTCCCACTTCAGTGGTGCAAAACCTATCGCTGTTCCTAACAAAGTTTCTACTTCTTTGTATGATCCCAATCCCTCTGTATTGTCGGAAAAACAAATGAGGCTTCCTCGGTCTGCTTTTGTATGACTAGAAATATCCGATCATTGTCCAAAAATTCTCACTCTCTAGCATACTCTATGGCTAAATTTAATATGGTATAATAGCTCTTAGCGAAACCTGGCTTGAACCTTCCAGTGAGATGGAGGTCTTCATAGGAGAATTGTGCTCTTCTTTTGGAATTTTCAGATGTGATTGGCAAAAAACTGAAGGGGGCGGAGTAGTTCTATTCGTGAAGTAATCTTTCCTTTCCACACTAGTTCTCTAGGAATCGGTAAGCAAAGGTTATGAAATAGTTGCCTGCGATTTACAGTCGTTCCACGGTTCTCGCCTATAGGACCCCTAGTTATAATACCAGGATCACTGAGTAACTTGTCAAATGTTTAAGCGATCTGGCGTCGGTTGATTATCCGTATATCCTTACTGGTGATTTCAATTTCTCGGACCTGAAGTGGGAACCTTTTTCAACTCCTTCCTCAGCTTCCTCCAGTGTATTTTTGGATTTTGTTGTCACCTATGGGCTTGAACAGCTTGTGAAGGATTCCACTAGAGGCCAGAGCTTGCTGGACCTAGTGTTCTGTACTGATCAAAATGTCGTTGATAGAGTAAGAGTAAATTCTCCGTTAGGTACGTAGTAGCAACCACTCCACCGTTGAGTTTAGACTTTGTGTCACCGTTCCTCAGAGCAATGTTTGCTTTAAGAGGGACTTTAAGAATGCGGACTATGACTTGATCAATTTATACTTAAGTACTGTAGGTTGGTGGAGCTCGTATGGAAAAATGTCGATGATATGTGTGAATTGTTTGTTTTTATATTAAACCATTGCATTGAGTTATTTGTTCCGCAAGCCAAAACCAAAGCTAATTCGTCTGAGTACATGGGCCCAGCTATCTCAATACACTGTTTTTACGTAAGTCTGAAGCCTACCAAAAAGCAGTTGTGAATAATGATCCCATTGATTGGAGATCATATGCAGCATTTCCGAAAAATTTTGACTCAACGCTCTGTCGATACAACTACACGGTGGAAAAGAAAATTATAGCATCGAAGGAAAAGACCTCTCTGTTCAAGCTTGTCAGGACTAAATTAGGCGGTCGGAACGCTGTTGCAGCGCTAATATTGGAAGGCACTGTCGCCGTCTCAGATGGAGATAAAGCCGACTTACTTGCAAATACTTTTGAAAAGGTCTATGTTGAAACCTGTAGTGAGGAACCTCCTCCGTTAGGCTTAGGCTTAGGCTTAGGTTCCTATAATGAAATGGCTGATTCAGTCTGGTTTATATCCTCTTCTATAAATCCTGGTAGTGCAACAAAATTTTCTAGAGCGCAGACATGGGGGGCCGGCACGTGATCGCATTCTTTCATCATGGGCTCNTTTAGGACCGCCCGAGCACTCCTTAATATCTTTGAGGACCACCCGAGGACCCTTCCTTATCCAAGCGGACCAGCCGCGGACCCATCCTTATAGCAGCGGACCAGCCGCGCACCCCTGCAGTATCACTCATTTCTCCACAAACGGGGGAAGCAGTTTATTCGAACTTCACTGTTTCCGGTTGATCTGTGCTTGCATTCTGTAGCAAGACATGTTCGCTTGATGGATAGCTGTGGTAAGTTACAGTTGCGTTGCAGCTAAAACGAGTATACACAACATGTGAGCATGAACTAGGTATGGATGCATTATTGAGGTTACCCAGGGTAAATGTGTCACTTTCCATGCTAACGATGGGTAAATTTTTGTTGTATTAACACGCTTACCATAGGTAATCTCAGTGATGCTTGTGGCTCCTGTAGAAACTTGTCAGGACTCCCCTCCCACGATATCCTCTTATACAAATCCTGGTAGTGCAACAAAATTTTCTAGAGCGGAGACATGGGGGCCGGCACGTGATCGCATTCCTTCATCATGGGCTCAGGCCATAGAGCGTGACAGAGCGTGTTGAACGATGAGGCGAAACTTACGAGACGGTCGGCCGATGTTTCATCATAGGTGCATGGATGTAGTGGAACTAGCGGTGGGACCCAACCTTCGCTGGTTCCGTTGGTCACGATGATGATGGATACAGTTGCCAATGATGAAAACGAGAGACTTAGACAATGCTTTCAGGATTCCACGGCGGGACCAGCCTTCCGCGCTGGCGGTCTCGCGAGTGAGACAGTGTTTACGAGTTTTTAGGTTGCATAATGTACGGAGCAGGATTATCGCTATGCAGTGCTACGCAGATCCCTACGGCATTATGTGGCCCACAGATGCCCGATCGCGGCGGTGCTGTGCGGCCCACAGATGCCCGATCGCGGCGGTGCTGTGCGGCCCACAGATGCCCGATCGCGGCGGTGCTGTGCGGCTCACGCACGACCCACGTCAGCTCCACGATATAGGTGGCTGGGAGAGGGGATCTGCAACACCGAGGCCGCTGAGTTGCGGCACCACCTTTTCTGAACACTACTTAACTTCCCTTTATTGTTCTCGAGATCTACAAAGGTGCGGGTGCACCGATGGTGTACAGGGTCTCGTCAGTGTTGAAAATGCCAAGATATCGGTCCCATGGTGCGAAGGGTGCGCCAGCGCCGAATGTTGCAAAAAAAAACACTGAGATACGAGATCACCAATGGAGGAGGGTTGTGTTGGCGGGTAGTAGTGTGAAGAACGCGAAAGATATGGGTCCACCGATACAAAAAGATGTCTTGTTCCCATTATTGTGGAAACCCCAAGGATGTGGGTCCACTGATGGAGAAAATGAGTCAGCGCTCAGCATTGTGGGAAGGTAAGGAGGGTGCGCCGCAACTCAATAGCGTATAAAAGAGTATGCCACGGGTTTGTCGAAGGAGTACCAGTGCGCTTTAGCTCAACAGTGTGGCAAACGTCCAGATACAGTAAATAAATGCTGTGATAAAGAACGGGAGGACATTACACCGGGGAGTAATTTACATGACGACGTGTGATGAAGAAACTTTGATCAGGGCTACAGTCAAGGTAGGAAGCTCGACGTTGGCTGGGCTGCCAGAATGGCAGAATGTACGCATTTCATGGGTGGGGTTGTGTATTTGGGCACAGTTAATTATTTTCGCTTGTTTCCTCATTTTCTGAGGTCTCCAAAAGTGTGAATACTTTGCACAAACTTCAAGTGGCTGCCCCACTCCACTTCCTAGCGTCCCGTAGGGGCGCTAGTACTATGAAATTATTTAGTTGATACAAAAACATCCGGGCATTTTTTCAGCAACGCCTGATGGAATTCCTTTTGTTTTTACCAAAGAAGTAGCCTACACGACCGCTCATCCGTTAGAGTACATCTTCAATATGACCGCGCTCTGGTACCGACGCGATGGAGGCATGCTTTTGTAACACCTATTAGAAAGAAATCACCCTTTTCTGACCTTTTTATTTATAGACCAGTTAGCATCACAACGGTGTTCTGCAGATTGTTTGAAAAGATGTTGAAAAAAGTCATCGGAACATTTAGAGGAAAAACAAATTTTACCAGCTGGTCAGCACAGATTCAGAAAAGGGGGTTCTACGGCAACAGCGATGTTAGAGACTTTAAATGACTGGACTGCAGCTCTTAATGACAAGAATGACATTGATGTTGTCTATTTTGATTTGGCAAAGACTTTTGATAGAGTGCCCATGACTTGTTGCTAGTTAAGCTTAAGCATGTTGGAGTTCATACCCGAATTCTAAATTGGATTAGAGCGTTCTTAGACAAACGAACTTTTCAAGTTCGGGTCAATAATTGTTTTTCCAATGTTAAAAGTGCACCTAGTGGGGTACCGCAAAGCGGCGTATTATCCCCATTATTATTCAACATTTATTCTTTCGATCTACCACGTTTAATTGAGATGAATGCAGTGAAACGTAAAGTCTTTGCTGATGATACCAAGATCTACAGCTCTTTGAGCTCTGGCGGTGGTGATGTAAGAATTCAACAAGCAACTGAAGTGGTGTTTTATTGGTCCAAGTTTTGGAAATTACCACTGTCACTAGAGAAATCCTGTGTTTTACATTTAGGGCAATCTTCTCAGGATCACACTTATACGCTTGAGGATCACCCGCTTAAAAACGTGAAGGAGGTGAGGGATCTCGGATTCTTATACAATAATAATCTGTGCTTCAGCTCATTTTGCTGCGAAATCGCTAACAAGGCAGAGCGCAGAATCTGCCAACTTTATAGGGCTGCTTTAACAAAGGACCCGTTAGTTCTAAGTAAGGCGCATAAAACTTATGTAAGACCGGTCCTAGAGTATGGTACGGTTGTATTCTGTCCGGGTAAAAAGAAAGCACTTGGCTTGGAGTTTAGCTCCATTCCCGGGGGTTCAATAAGGAATAAAAAACTCAATCTTGAGGCTCCCCAGAAAAGGAGGGAACGAAATGATTTGGTAATGGTTCATGAAATTATTACTGAAAATATTGGTCTAAAGCTAGAAGAGTTTTATGCTTTTCCGGCTTCTAACTCTAGGGGAAGTAAAACCAAACTCTTGCTACGTCAGCCGAGATCTTCGATCCCGAGGGTTTTTTTTTTCACGTACAGGGCAGGGACCGAGTATGCTAGACTATCCAAAATATTCAGTTTTCCAAGCAATAATAAAAAATTCAAAGTAGCCCTTAACCGTCACCTGTAGATGACGCTAGTCTCATTAGTTCCATGCTTACGTTGCTTACGTTGCTTACGTCGAACTGTTTCTCGTCCATTGCGGGCGCAGTTCGCAACCATGCCATTTTCCTCTATCTTGCGCAAGTCGCGTCCACGTTCTTCCAATTTGCCTCCATAATGGGTCTATCCATCGCAGGGGTGGTCTCCCAGTTGGACGTTTTGTTCGTGGGTACCAATGCAAAAGTCGCACTGTCCAGCGATTGTCTTTCATTCTGGCGACGTGCCCTGCCCACGATTTTTTCCTCTTGTAAAGCAAATTAACAATTTCGTGGAGCTGGCTTATTTCTCTTATTTCTTCATTCTTCTTATGTTCCAACCTGCTTATTCCCAGCATTTGCCTTTCCATTGCCCTCTGCGTTACCTGCAGGCTTCGTTCCTCTGCTTTTGTTAAGTTCCAAGTTTCACATCCGTAAAGTAATGCAGGTAGCACGCTGCTGTGGAATAATTGACTCTTGGTCTGTGCTGGTATGTCCTTGTTTTTGAGGAGAACATCGATCTTCGAAAACGCAGTCCATCCTGCTTTCCTTCGTCGCGAGAGCTCCAGCCGCAGATCGTTGTCCATCCTGATTGCTTGGCCGAGGTAAACATAATGTTCGACTCGCTCGACAAGCTGGTTGTTCAGTTTGATTTCGAAATCATCACAATGAGCGTTCTTCATCCACTTCGTTTTCCCAGGATGGATCTTCAACCCGATACTCTCAGTGAGGTGGCACATTTCATTGAGAAGACTTTGCAGGGTCTCCGGTTTACTTGCTATCAGCACCACATCATCGGCAAAGAGTAGCATTTGTAGTGTTTCTCCATCTATTTCAAAACCGTCTTTCTCGGCAACTTGTCTCATAACCGATTGGAGCGCACACGTAAATGCTTTCGGGGAGCAGATGTCGCCTTGTTTTACCCCTCTCTTCATATAGATTTTCAGAGGCCTTTCAAAGAGGGTGATTTCAGTGTGGGACTCCCTCATTGTCTCCTGTAGAATCCTCACATATGCTGCTTCTACTCCTTGATCGGTCATTGCCCTAAGTACAGCATTGTGTTCTACCGAATCAAATGCCTTCTCGAAGTCTACGAACAAGAGACATAGCGGAAGCTTGTATTCTCTGCATCGCTCCGTTAGTTGCGAGATAGTGAAGATATGGTCGATGGTGGAAAAACGTCTACGAAATCCTGCTTGCTCTCTCGGCATGTTATCATCCAGAGTGCGCTCCATACGTGCGTAGATGACTCTCATGAAGATTTTGTACAGGTGAGACAATAACGTTATCGGCCTGTAATTTCGAATATCTTCTCTGTCACCTTTCTTCGGTATTAGTACGGTTCTGGCATGCTTCCATTGCTCTGGTATTCTTCCTGTGTTGATGTATTTCGTGAATCTGATGCTGAGAGCCTTAGCTAGGACCTCTCCACCTGCTCTGATTTCTTCTGCTCTTGTTTCATCGGGACCCACTGCTTTGCCGGGTTTCATTTGTCGCACTGCCTTCTCGATTTCCGCGCTGAGGACCTCTGGTACACGTTCAATTCGCTCAATGGAAGGAGGAGCAATGCTTTTTGTCGAGGCGAACAGCGCATTAAAGTAATTCTGACAAATCTCTTCCATTTCTTTCCTAACAGTTGTTCTCCTGCCCTGCTCATTCACTAGCGCTGTGGGCATCTTCCGGCATACTTGGACTTCTCTCCAAGCCTTTTTCAGACTTGCTCTGTCCTCCGCTGCTTTCCGGAGCCGTTCCTTCCGGAAGTTTTCATAGTCGTCCGCCATCCGTCGTCGTAACTCCTTGCACAATATCTTGTATTCAAGACCGGTGTTCCCAGCATTTGCCATTTTCCGTCTATCTGAGAGCATCTGTAGGGTTGCCTCGGTTAGTCTTTTTCTGCACTGACCTTCTCTCCTAACAGTAGCAAGGCTTCTGCACTTTTGAAGCTTTTCAAGTATACTACCGTAGTCCTCATCAATGTCTTCAACGCACATGCTCCAATCCGTATTTTCCACCGCTCGAGTGAAAAGTGCTTCACTGAATTGTTGAGGTTTCCGGCGTTGACTTGCCCTGGCCAATCTTCGCCTTTCTTCCCTGAGATCAACTACAACTTTTGCTCTGATGAGTCTGTGATCCGAATGTACACAAACTTTGGATTCCGCTATGACTGACACATCTTTCACGATTCTTTTCTTATCACAAAGCACGAAGTCGATCTCGTTCCTGGTTCTGTCATTCGGCGCACGCCATGTCCACCGCCTGCCAGGTCTTTTCTGGAAAAACGTGTTCATGACGTATAGTTTCGTACATTCTGCGAAATCTGCAAGCCTTTGGCCTCTTTCATTTCTAGCTCCGTATCCAAATTTTCCTATAAAGGTGTCTTCGCTGTGTCCACTTCCTAATTTAGCATTGAAATCGCCCAGCACAAGTGTGTAAGTGGATTTCTGTCTGAGATGACGATGGAGTTCTTCATAGAATTCTTCGATTTCATCATCACTGGCAGCCGATGTAGGCGCATACACTGCGACGACCTTCATAGTAGATGATTTACCGATCCTGAGCTTCAAAATCGCAAGCCGGTGCGAAACAATTTCCATCGAGATTATTCGACTTGTTACGGACGGTAACACGATGAAGCCGACACCGCCAACACCATTCTTCGCTGCGCCAAGCATTACTTCACTCCCATCATTCCATTTCACAGACATATCTTTCCTTCGCCTTGTTTCACACACTGCTACAATGTCGATCTTGATGTTGTGCAGTTCGTCGAACAGAAAGCTCAGTGCTGCTTCAGAGTTCTCCCCAGCACGGTGGATCGTCTTGTCGCGACGCTGGGGCTTGAGGGGACTGGTTAGGCGGTGTTGCCCGTCTCGCGCTGATGATGCCACTCCCGGACCAAGTATCCACCGAAGTGCCCTCCATGGATCCCTTGGGCCAGGTGAATTGGAGCGGACGAAGCGTCGCCAGAAGGAAGGCCACCAGGCGGCGATTTTTGGCCACAGCAACCATGGTTTTAAAGTCCTTAAATGAATGGCCCCCAGTCCTGCATTAGTTCCATGAAATTTTTATTTTTCCAGTTCTTGTTATTTTCGTTCCATTCATTGTGTTGGTGTTCTCTTTTATACCTATTTCCATCATTTGCCGTGCACATACGTTGAATAAATAAACAAAATTTTTTATTCATTTATCCCCCCAGTCTAGGGTGCAGCGTGATGGCCCCAGCATAGTCAGTGTGAAGCCGGAGCAGTTAGCATACCGGTGGATACATCCTCACTGGCTGTAGGTTTGAGCCCAGCAAATCCTTCCACTTTTGAAAAAGAAGAAAGCATACTTTTCACTCAATTTAGACGTAGCTGTCTCAAACGATCGCTTTCCACTCGGGGAAGCGATGACCTCAGAAATATTCCCTTCTCTGAAAAAGTCCGCAGACGATACGCTTTGTTGACAGCCACACATTGAGACGTAATTAACAGTAGAATGACTTTGACCACTTTGACTTTGACTTTTTGCTGGATCACGGTTACCTAGACGATACACATTTGTCGGCCAAAACTCGATACCTATGAGAAAAAGTACGTTGCAACCACATTCGAAGTCGTAGTTCTTTCAGAAATGCGACCGCTATGCGCTGGAATCCCTGCTACCACAATCGAACGGAGTCCTTCATTTTCATGATAATCATTCGATGCGTGCGGTTGTGATGAAGGTCTATTAGTAAGCTTCTTTGGAAAAGATCGACTAGCCTTAGCTTCAACCTGTCGCAGGCAGTTCGTTTACGAAGGTTCTGATTTTCCGGCGCCAAGCGGTCGCTCTCACTCGGAACTTTATCGAATGCCGGAGAAAGAGAACTTAGCTGCTCTGCGACTGAAGTCAGAACTTTTTTGAAGCATTTTGGAACCTGTGGTCCGATTCATTTCATCGACTGCTGTTCTTAGATCAAGTGAAATGAAGAGGAGGGTCCATTTCCATCATCCCTGAAGCTCATGTCGGTGGTGGCGCTCATGAGTCGGAACTTTCGTCAGAAATGGTACGATCTTATTTGATTAGGTGACCGGAATATCAAGGATCGTACTCTATATATCTATAGAATACTAGACGGTATGCCCGGCTTCGCTCGGGTATTTCGTTTCTCCCGGCAGTTTAACGCTGATAACGACAACTGTGAAACCCAGCGATCCTTTCATAGCGCTCGTCATTTCCAGGAATCCTTTTTCATTCACCTCTGTCAGAAAGTAGGAACAGTTGTTTTGTTGGTAAATTCTTCTAAAATCCTTGCTATATTCTAGTTCAGTGTGTTCGAGAACCCCAGTGGACGTGTTTTACCTATTACTAAGTAAAGGCAGAAAAATCGACAAAAGCGATAACTCTATGTTTTCATGGAATATGATTGTCATATTCGTATTCAGCGTACTGAAGAACCCCAATGGACATGTCCTCGCCTACCCGTGGGCAAAAAATGCGAAAAATCAATAAAATCGATAAAACAATACTTGGTGCAAAACGGTTGTCGTATTCGTGTTCAGCGTATTGAAGAACCCCAGTGGACATGACCTCGCCGACTCGTGCACAAAAGTAGCGAAAAATCAATAAAATCGATAAGTCAATACTTCATGCAAAACGGTTGTCACATTCGTGTTCAGCGTATTGGATAACCCCGGTAGGCATGTCCTTATCGACCCTTGGGCAAAAATAGTGAAAATCAATAAAATCGATAAATCAATACTCGGTACAAAATGGTTGTCATATTCGTGTTCAGCGTATTGGATAACCCCAGTACACATGTTCTCAACTACCCTTGGGCGAAAACAGCGAAAAATCAATAAAATCGATAAATCGATAAGTCAGTCGATAACCCAAAGTAGCCTAAAACCTTCCCCGGTCCAAGTTGCATACGTATGCAAAGTTTGGTCCCGATCGGTTAACTCTCCGCGATTTCTATAAGGAACATACATACATACACACAAACACACACACGCACAGACTTTCTATTATACTTTATGTATAGAGATTGGCGGGACGCACACAGAAAAGGCGTGAAATCCATATGATAGTAAGACGAGCCGAGAGCCGGTCAAAGTACGGCCCTGTACGGTTGAATAATGATGGTGAATAGTATTATAGAATACTATTCCCATCCTTACTCGACTAGGGAATAATAATAGAAGGAAGTAATGAAGAACAACTTGCTCGCCAAAAGCTTGATAGCAACTTGTACCGAGGGTTCTAACAAGGGAAGTGCAAGAGGCCAGACTTGCGGAATGAAACCTATCTGGCTTGAATCCTTGCTTGACAAGGTCCTCCAGCATATATTTCATTTCTGCCCAACGTGCTAAAAAACAGATATGGCCGAGTGGTGAAGGTGCTGAACTGTTAGGCAGAGGGTCGAGGGTTCGGACCAGAGTTCGGCACGAGCTTAGCTCGAGCGAAAAAAGTTGCGTAGTCCCCGTTGATATGTGAAAAATCTACGAACCGCCCTTTGAAGAAGAATAACAAGCCGGTATCGATCGATCTTCAGCAGGATGATGTAGCTAACGTGTTAGTGGTGGAGAAGCATGTCTAAACACGTTAAGAAACGCACACGAAATTTTTTTCGAGAATATTGTGGAAAATCATGAAAAATGAAGAAGCTCTAATAGAATCTTTTCATCGGAACGAAAGAGGAAGTGGTGCTGAATCCAACCATGCTAATAAAATTGGGAATAATTGATTTTGGGAAACGATGTTAAACGAAAATGCGCCGAACTGGTGCAGATGACTATTGTTAAGGTTTTTATTTTCGCTGTAACTAAACGAACTAGGCCATTTTGCTATACATTCGAACGAGCAGCCTGTCCTCTAGCTAACCGCTCTGGTACAATTGGAAATAATTGATTTTGAAGAAAGTTGTTTGATGAAAATTCTTTGGACCGGTGTTGAACCCTAAATTTTGGGGTAAATTTAGGGTTCAGAGGATTCTTGACTTCAATATCTCCTCTCAAATACTTCAATATCTCCTCTCCAAATCAATAATCCAATTTCCTCTGGCAGTTGGCAGAACAGTAGTAGCTTCAATCTTGCTACAAAGTTTGAGCAGGATCCGCTAAGTACCGGCGGAGCTGTGGGTACTGCTAGGTACTTTTTCAGCTGCAACTCCTACCAAAATCAACTGATTCCAATTATTTTTCGGATTTGTGTAGAACTTATCGTTAGCTAATTTATCGTTAGCTATATCTAACGAGTGGATGATTATCAGACCGCTCGCAGAGGAGTGAATGGTTATCTGACCAATGTGCAGGTCCCAGGTACGAAGTCCGCTTTGCTCACCTCACCTTCTACGAAGTCCCGCTTGCCTTGAGTCAAGCTCCTGCCGAAGTCTGGTTCGGACCCCGTCACGTGTATCCGTTTTGCATTTTTGTTTTTTATTCCTTCTTCGTTGTTGAAATTAACTTTAAAGGATTAGTACATAAAACCTATCCTTATTGACAAGATTTTGAGTTGTAGAGGACAATCACGAATCAGAACCCAGCCGAACGCACAGCCACCTGCATTAGACCATGTTGGAATGATATGTTCCATTTTCTAATCTTTCAAATCAATCTGCATATGGAACATGACAAATAAAAGCATTGGTCTGAATGCCATTTTTTCCTGAGCTTAATGTTCCGCAAATACGTCCTCTAATTGGTCTACAGCGTAACTTTTACAACAATGCATTTTTTCCTAACTTTGCGACGAGTTCTCCCTTTTTCTATAACGAGAAATGGAACATGATAAAAATGTATTTCCGGTGTATTCGAAGTTCTACAGGAGACACTAACACTCATTGATAACGAAAACATTTGATTCGAATGCTAATTAAAATTTGTAACTGCCTCCCTTTTGTTGGCGACAGCTCAAAAAAGCAGCGTACCTCCAGGAGGCGGAAAAACGGAACGAGTTTATGCTACAACCTAAGTGTACTTGAGCACGATGGCATCTGGAACAGCCTGGACCGAGCTCGGCGCGGTGCTTAATGAGAGATTTCTTGACTAACCCTATCTATGTAGGTACACAAAATAAATTAAAAATTGACTTTTGCATATGTGGACTAGGAGGACATTTCAGTTTTCGTCTATAATTGGATATCCCTGGGTGTCGACTCTGACTACTTTCGGGGTTCCTGGTTCAAACTGCGGTAGGACCCCACGCTTCGGAGGCTTCCACGCTCCGGTCCTTGGCACCATTTGTATGCATTCTGGGATTGGGCAGACACTGAAAAGGATACGCGATGTACATTTTTCAACTAAAATCTTTGGGTGCTTCAGAATAGAGACATAAGCTATGTGGAAAAACGAAAACAGTCAACCTAGGTCAAGTTTTTCAAAGCTTTTTAGCGATCATCACATCAGAATCACCTGTAACAGAGCGTGCATCCGGTACAGTCGTCCTCATTGACTTTCGGTTGATGAGTGTCTCTGCTGAACGAGATGGCCTGATATCCAGAATCGTTGCACGTCATGTAACATTTTCCGCAGTTGATGCACATGTCCTAAACGTGAATCCTTTACTTTATTAGTTCTGATATGCTACATAAAAAGTGAACATGTTCTCACATCGTCAATGAGAGCGACCTTCTGTTGTTGATTGTCCAGCGTAACGTAGGGTCCAATTCGAGGAAGGGCGGTGCCAATAACGTCCTGAAAACAAGCTGAACATAGTTCTCGATCGCGGTGTTAGAAGTACTTTACTTCCGGAGGAAATACAGACTGGTATTTTGGGTATCAGAGAGGGAAAACACACCTTTACTGTTGGGACATCGCTTACACTCATGTCCGGACGTGTTGCAAAGACGCTTTCGACGGGAACGGGACCGCTCTTAGCCAGAGTGTCCTTCTCTAGTTTGGTACGTGCTCCGCGATAATTTCCGAAGTGAGGTAAGCCCTAAAAAAAGAAACGAATACACGTAGTTGCTTTCACATAGGATGAGTTGGCTGAAATTTCTCACCACGTCCTTTAGCAAGAGGGGCTTTCCCTTCTGGTGCTTCTCAACAGGCGGACTTTGCCCATCCCAATCCTTCAGAGATTTAGCTGCTCTCAAGTACAGAAGTGCACGTAGGCCTGTGCAGTAGTCCTCCACGACACTGAAGTCTTGGTTTTGCACAGCGGAGCATACCTAAAAACATAGAGACATAAAGGTTATCTGTCGGATAGATTTGGAAATATTATATTAGTTGAATTATCGATCGAAAATGAGAACAGTGACAGGATGTGCGGATATGCAAGCAAACATAGTGGTAAAGC
Organism: Ancylostoma ceylanicum; assembly: GCA_000688135.1. Lineage (NCBI taxonomy): Eukaryota > Metazoa > Nematoda > Chromadorea > Rhabditida > Ancylostomatidae > Ancylostoma > Ancylostoma ceylanicum. The sequence goes on along the minus strand of JARK01001354.1, from coordinate 1,532,473 downwards.
GCAGATAGTGCGGCGCGGGCGAGCAGGTCTAGACCACTGGAGCTTCTCGCGAGCAACGCAGTGGGCGCTTTGACATTGTGCGAGAGAAATATCGCCTTTTTAAAAAAAAAGTGCAGGAAATCGTCGTAAAAAGCGCAGCAACATTCGGTCATAGTGTGAAAATACTTGAGCAGAAGATTTATTTGAAAAAACGATTATTGGGAAAATTATTCAGGTCTGCACCCGTCAGAGGGATGTAAATAAAATGTCATTTGAAAACATACTTGAAGAACAGAAGCTCCAGCATTCAAAAAAGCCAGACCGGTCTCAGCGCTTTCAATGCCACCAGTGGCCATGATAGGAAATCCTCTCAGCTGATTTGCTATCGCCGATACCGCCTTGAGCGCAATGGGACGGATTGCAGAACCGGACATGCCTCCATACGTTGTCCTGCAATCGGATATTCAGCAAATAAGTGATACTTTTGAAACGAAAAACATGAGACAGCGGACTGTGACAACAGTGCTCGCGCACCTCTTTTCCTTGCCGATTGCAGGCCAAGCTGTTCCGTCAGCTTTCATGTGCATTAGTCCAGATACAGTGTTTGTAGCTGTCACACCATCCGCTCCTCCCTCCTTAGCAGCGGCGGCTATCGCTCGGATATCCGTGATGTTAGGAGTCATTTTCGGGAAGAATGGAATCTGGAAATTGTTCGTTTTTTGTAGCGCTTCTTTGGTAAACTGTCTTCTCAGGTGAAACATTAGCCATTCATTACCATCTTGCACAGCAGTTTCTAAAATGTTATGTCGCACATACTAAATAAGCATTGCCAGGATTATTGGGCACCGTATCTCAAGAAAGTCATTACTATTACTACTCCTGCTACTGCCGCTTGATGCCCTACTGATAAAAACTCAAAATTAGGTAAATTAAGAACGCTCGAATTGTAAGAAAATTTGTGCAACTGTCCATTTCTCCAAAGAGACACCATTTATTGCAAGGATAACACAGGTAGTTCAGCAACGAGTATGTATTGGTGTATTCCCACGTGGAGAGCGCAGAGGGATTGTACTTTTGGCAGCTCATTCTCGTTGCAGCTTATTAGTTGCAGTGATTTTTAACTGCCCTGCATGTTAAAACGGTCCCGGAAATGGCGTGGGAGTACACTGATCGCGAGCGTTCGAACAGTGCGATTCTCACTCCGTGGTGAATGGGTAGTAGCTCCCCATTTGGTTGCATACCGAATTTTTTATACAAACCAATCAAATTTTTTTCAGCAGAAATTTTCCGTTAAAACCATTTTAGTCACATTTTAGTCAGATTTCACATTTATTTTCGTTTTAGTTGCGCCACGAATTTGAATGAACTAAAATGACAAAATTTACCTTTACAGTTTGCTTAATCCACGAGCAGATTGTTCGAACAATGTCTGGATCCTGACCGCAAGCGAGACCCATTCCTGAGAAAAAGTATGAATGCAATATTGTGTTTAGGTCTAAATAATTTTATTAACACCCATGCCGGTAGTTGCCCCGCATCGTGGTCTTTGCCTTCGGTTTTCGTTGCATTAAGTGATGCACATAATGAAAATCTTCACCTCAGCCTGCTGTTTAGGTTTTCGAACATTGACAGAGGATCTACTGTCCCACGGCTTACACTGCCAGCCTTTTCCCTGAAGGCAGCACCCACGGAAATTTCATGTTTGAGATTTCGCTGAATTTCGAGGTTTTCGGGGACGTTGAACCACTGGCAGTGATGAAACACCGTGAAACACGCCGGTAGACGGGAAATGAAGGCACCGTTTCCCATGTGTCCAAAGTGCGGACGAGTTTTCCGCTGAGGGTATATGTACGCGGGTAACTCTATGAAATCCTGTGGATGGTGGGCATTTCATACGCTACACTCTACACTATTGCATTCATTACACTATACACAGTGCTAGAGCACGCGTCGCATACCAAGTCAATAGCGTTAACTGGCGCGACGGACACCAAAATGTCCTAACCGTCATCAGCATCCACGGCAATATCTCCGCAGGTAGGCGGTTATTCTTTGAGTTCAACTTACCGTTGTGATTTCGTAGCAGCTGGCTAAACAGTAAGCGAGTCACCCCAAAAGTGAAAATTTCCGTGAGTGGTGCCTTTAAGTTTTTGTCCATGCCTGTATTTCATTCAGTTGTTGATAGGCATTAAACCTGAATTGTTGGCAGCTAAAGTGAACATTCATCGGCATGTGTCCCCCTTTTTTTTGCTTTGAACAGCTTACTGGTCAAATTGTATTGACAGTGAGGCGTTCGAGATGTTAATCCAGTTGTGCTTTCGAATCATGGATTTTGACAGGGATAACACCGCTGAGACGTAAGTGACGAAGGCCTCTGTTGAGTTTCAAACAAAAATCTTGGCCAATAGAGCTTCAGGGAAACAGTGCTAGTTCTTATAAACGTCCCAGCATTCCTGCAGGGTGAGCGAGTTTAATGAGAGTTGTCAAACGAGCGGTAACCTTGCGAATGTGGTGCATTCTTAGTACATATTTACGAATTTCTAGGCAACTTATCAATAATTCTAGATGTTTTGGCAAAGACGCTCTTTACCAATGTTCATCTTGGTAGAAGTACAGGGTGCGCCATAAGTTCTTGCACACCATACTTAGTAACACCACAGCGGTTGAATTCAACATGATTCGATGACCTCTATAGGGAAAATGAGTCAACTCAATAGCAACCCAAATCACCTATCAGAACAGGGATATGTGGCCACTTGTTTCCGTAGTAACTCAAACTTGAGAGAAAAGTGAGCTGCTCGCGGCACGGATTGGAGCGCGGTCACACTGTCTCCTAGAACGGAAGGCACTACTCAGAGCAAATCAAATCGTTTCCCACCAAATCATTGGAGTAGACAGAGGAGACATTGAGGAATTCACCGGATGTACTGGGATCCCATCTCCCCTTCCTCGCAGAAATTTCAGAAACTTTTAAAGAAAAGGGCGTGTACGAGCAATTTTTTCAGTTTTTTATGAACCACAACATCAAAGTTACTCTGGATTTCACTCGCAGAGTATTTTTGGAGAGAAGACACCTTGCTGCTTCCAACTCAAGTTGAACAGCGCAAAGATAACGCTTCTGTAAAGCTTAGAATCTGCTCTGTGCCATATGCGCCTCCTGGAATGCTGCACGATCGAAATCCCGTGCTTAGAACGAACTCCTCTACAACGCCAATCCGATCCTGATGGATTGCCGTACTCAACTATGTTATAGGGCAAATCAAGCGCTATATGACACATAAGTTTGGACTCGTAGCATAAAGCTGACGTAAAGCTTCGAGAGGTTTTATACCAGATACACCCGCGCGCCACGAGGTGCTCGCTACTCTCTCAACTTTGAGTTAATGCAAAAGCAAATGGAGACGTATCCCTGATCTGACAGGTGTTTTGAGTTGCTATTGAGTTGGCTCAGTAGCGCCATAGAGGTCATGTTATTACGTTGAATCCAGCCGCTGTGGAGTACTAAATATGCTGTGCAAGAACTTATGGCGCACCCTGTAGACTTTCCACAGCTTTTTTGTCTCCATCGCATCCTTCTCTCTTCCCGGTTGTCCATGAAAACCTCTTCACACCAACGGGTAACTGCCAATGTTCCGCGAGAAGGAAATCACTCTGCTCCTCGCTGCCATGGATGTATATGAACATCGGCACAGATAGTAGGTACAAGAGGTTTTGGAGTCTCGGATGCTGGATGCTTTTGCGAGAAAAAAAACTGTAACGAGCCCAAAAATAGCTCCAGGACGTTGCTAAGCTGCCCACCGCTCTGACCATTTGTCATCAGTTGTATAGAGAAGCTCAGTTCGATATTGCACTTCTACGCTCTGAGCATTCTCCTAACGCCGAGCACATCTCTTCCAGTACTTCAAATCTGGATATGATCAGATCTTCGTGTGGATAGAGCAGCTACGTAAAAGTGGTAGGACCCGTATAGATGACAATCACTTAATCGAGACTGTCTCTCCAGGCAAGTTGAAAGAAGGTGTTTCCGCGAGCAATAAAGAAGTTTCGTTAATTGAAAAGAAACTATCGTACTTCCAGTGTACCAAGACCATCAGGCATTTGTCGATTATACTCATATAATTGTGGATTATCTCGAGTACCTTTTTCTCCCATTCCATGTGGGCAGGAAAGGTTCAACTCAAGAATATCTGCGCCCGCATCTTCGCACTGCTTGGCCAGAAGAACCCAGTCCTCCTGAAAAACAGCTGTGTTCATTAGTGCTTCAATACAGCCTATGATTCCCGAATATCAAAATCAACTGTTCCCAAGCCCTCAAAAAAAAGCTTCAAAAAACAGAACAGACAGAACACACCTTATTGTACGTGCACATGATGGAAGCTATAACAATTTTAGTGGGAAAATCGTGTTTCAGTTCCTTGATACATTGTAACCAGTATGCGGCCGATTTCTCGGAGATCAACTCAATGTTAAGAAAAGAGCCCTGAAATCAATGAAACATTTGTCTTTTTCCACGTGGTGACGCACTCTAGCGTAATGAAGAAAACTAGCGAGACCAAGACAAGGTCTTGAGCTGGACTCCACCTGGTTCGGTCCATAGATCGGTCCTGATGTTGATCCCCTGACGATTCGAGGAGACACGTTGGTGACGAGGTCCTATGACAATGAAATATAATTATAAGGATTTAAAGCTTCCACTCATCCAAAAGTACTAGCGACATGGCATCAAATTAAGGATCTGCAAGGAGCGTTCTCGAGACAGTTGCAAGATCTGCACTGTTCCGCATATACATGTTGCGAAGCTGTGAGCATATACAGTGTGTATATGTATTTCGGGGTGGCCGGCGAGCGCACCGCACACCATGGCGCGTTGTGTACTGCTGGCAGTGCTCCAAGAAACAACCAGCTGAGTATCGATCGCCAGCTCGCGTCATGGCGGGCGGTGCGCCTGCACGCCACCCCGAAATATACACACCATAGGTAAATCTCCCCTGTAGACAGATGCTGCAGCAACCATCATAATGTTGGATGATCAAGAAAATGAGGCCTTTATCTCGGAAAATTAAAAAAATATGTGGGCTTTTTGATATGGATCAATAAGTTAACGGTTAGATTAGCTTATTTGAGATGCGACCATCATTTCTCGACTTAGTGGATGTGTCATCGAACCACTATGTACGATTGCTTCTGCGTTTTGCAAGAGCGATCTATGACACGTCTACTGGGATGTGAATCTTCCCAGCGTTCATTCCATTTTAATCATTCCAATTTTTTACTTTTAGAAAAATTGAAGGAGGACTGATGAAACTGTAGACCTCGTACTTTCTGGCACGAGAACGAGCTTTGCTTCATTTTCATATCAGCCATGTGAGAACCTCATAAAGTTTTGTGTGGAAACTTCAGGATTCTACCATCATCACCGCCACTTCTGATCAGTTGGATAGACATGCTGGGAGGTGAACAAACCTTGTCCAGCCCGAAGGTTTTCGTCAGAATGAAACCCCAGCCTTGCTCGAACGCTCGACGACACATTGGTCCTGAAGTAGTTGGAGGAGCCGATGCCAGTCCAAATGGGTTTTCAAACTTAACACCACACATCTCCACTGATATGTCAACCTGAAAACGCTTGATACGTTAAGTAGATCTTTTGGGTAGAGCATAAATTGATGAAATCTGTACAAAACGTTACCTCATCTATAGGGCTGTAGAACATTGGAAGCTTTGGAGTAGTTCCAACATCGTTCCCATGAAGTGACTGTATGTATCGGTGGATCGACCATGCAGCCAACTGAAAACAACACTGTGGGATGTGAGAAACGCACGCTTGTGAAAGGAGTTTCATTTGTGAGGATGAGAAGGTTGTTATGAGAACGAAAAGGTGATTTGTAAAACTAGCTACTGTAGAGGTGGTCTAGGTAAATATACGAAAGGGTTTGTGGATTCGCCTGGTAATCCCTGTCTCAAAAATGCACGCGCCAATAAGTTCCGCTCGTCATTATTTCAGAAAAATCCGGCCCTTGTCCAAAACGTTTCATACTACAAAACTTCACATTCATAACCTCATCTCGAAGGGTTCAGAAGAAGACGTCAGTTTCTACATCGACATGTCCCATCCCGAATGTTGCGAATGTAAATGTCAAGAGAAAATTTTCTCGTTTGAAATGTTAATTATACTTTATTGGTTAGCAATGTAATCCGTAATTATTTGTATGCATACCTTGCCATCATTAACGGATTCCACCGTAGTCTCAGCCACTCCAGCCACATCTCCACCCGCGAATACCCATGGAACACTTGTTGTTTGTGTGGTTCGATCAACTTCAGGAGCACCCCACTTGTTCATCTTCACAGGCGACATCGCAGAGATCACTATAAGTGTCCAAATAGTTTTTTGCTCTTCTTCACTGAATTTCCTGAGCTTTAAATGGCTGCCATAGCACTGAAAACGAACCATCTTCGTCCAAAAGCGTTGATCCAAATGCAGAAATGACGTAGTCTGCTTTCAATGTTATCATCTGTTCCTCATCCTCATACCTGGATAAAAAAAATAATTCATTTATAGCCTTTCAAAATGATTTATAGAGAACATCTACAAGGCATGTAAAGAGGAACACTTTACCAGTTGCCACTGAGATCTTGTTCGGTTTTGACGAATTGAACTGAAACAATCTTCCCGTCCTTGATATTGACAGCCTTCGGAGTGCAAAACGGCATGAACTCGCACTTCTCTTCGCGAGCGGCCTCCATCTGAAGCGGACGTATATGAACAATCCAGAAACTCCAGAAATAAACCGCGATATTTCTGTTGATAGACAAATGAGCTCTTTACAGGGTCACGGAAACTTCTACTAGCAATAGCATGCTCCGCTACTAGAATGGAAGCCTCAACTTTGTGCTGTTATCGGGAGCCAGAACGGAAGAACTTACCTATAACGAGAACACGAAAAAACATCACATGTGACTGTTTTTGCATTTGTAGCTCCAAAAGAACTCCCATTTCCGAAGACTGATTGTCAAAACTTCAAGTATGGATTAAAAAGCCTCTACCATTGCCAAAAGCTTTACGATTATTGCCTCATATCGAATAAAAGTTACAAGAAAAGGCTGCAAGCTGTTGGTGGATTCATTCAAAGCATTTATCCAGGAAATTCCATCCATTAATTTGATGCATTTTCAGCGACGCATGCCAAACTTGGGCGAGATCATTGCGTTTACCCAGGTTAAGCGTTTTGGCGCCCGTGTTAACCTTGGGTAATTTTGGCGGTGTTAACAGGTTTACCGTCTCAATATTGAAATCTCAATAGTGCATGCGGCTCCAGAGATGTTGAACAAGCAAATCGCAATGATAGTGACAGGTAGCACGACAGATTTGTTGCATATACCTGCTGAGGATACTCTAGTACCCCTATCCCCGTGAATATCCCATGAACGAATAAGCACTTCCACCCTCCACCATGAATTTCAAACATCATATTGATGGCACGTCTTTCTCACCTCCTCCGGCACAGCGCGTATACCCGTGAAGCCTTTGCGGAATACCACAGTCACCCTGGATGCTCCGGCTCTGAGTGCAGATGTAGCGCAGTCAAAGGCTGTGTCACCTGTAATCGAACGGGTTAGGCTAAATGAACGGGAACGGATCCTCATTCAGTGAAACTCTTTTGGCACGCCTCTCAGTATACAAAAATTTCAAAGAACGTACCAGCACCGAGCACAATCACTCGCCCTTTCATGGAAGGCAGTGGGGTTCTCGAGCATCCACACATACCTAAGAAATCCTAACCATAATACACGAGTAAATAGAGGCGTGGATTTCATAGGGAGAGCAACCAATTACCGGGTTTGCTTGCAGCTGCTATGATGGGAAGGAAATCCTTGCTTGTGTAGAATCCATGGCTTTGTGTGAGGCCATCGAACACGTCGACCTTTTTCGGATCCGGCATTCCAATTCCAAGGAAGACCGCCTTTGCTCCATCAGCCTCAAATAAAGGTGTCCTTCAACCATGTGAATACAGTCTAGTTGTTAATAAGTAATGCAGTATAGGGATCCTTACCCAGAAATCTAATATTTCTGGAAAGTGTACAAATGCAAGCTTTAAAAAGACGTAGGTCTCTTGAATCATCAGGGATCTCAACTTGAATTTACTAGGCGAGAACAAGACGATCCCCTACCCACAGTGGGCGTCGATGGCGGTGACCCATTCACGGCCTCCAAAAGAACGCGGCGCGACCGCGCCGCTCACGACGGAACCGTCGCCGCATTGTCGAATCTGGGTTTTCTCGGCATTTGTTCATCACATTTGATGTTACCTAATAAGAAAACTAACTCGCTGTCAAGAACACCCCATAGTTTTTTGACCTGGAGGGGATTCCTACTTGAGCGGTGCGGTCACGCCGCGTGCTTTTCGAGGCCGCAGAAGGGTCACTGCCATCGACGCCTACTGTACGTTGTTTCATCTGCGCATCATTTTTATGGAAAATTGCGGCTCCTAGCCAAGGTTCACAAGCTGCACCCGCAGGACCGCACAAAGGGCATTCTCAAAATAATTAATAAAACAGATGTAATAATGAAGGCTGTAAATGCTACTCGAGACTGATAGCGCTATAGTAACATCATGTAATAGGCCTAATAGAAGTAATGGGCGCAGGAAATTGGTAAAACGAGCCTTATTTTTGCAAGGTCCATAAATGTCACAGGAGGGAACTGCTGATGCACCGAAACGGAGCGGATCACCATTGTGTATAATTAAGCTGCTTTCAAGAATGGTCTGCTCCGTATTTTCGAAACACAGTGTACATGACTCAGTGAGTAGAAACTGAGATTCGAACAGTTATTATCCGAATGGACCGGTTGTCGAGTCGAGGAAAACATCGAATATTCCTCATCATACTGAATGTTCGAAAAAACATTGAAATTTCGTGCTATTCGATGAGTAGTTCTGTTCAAACCTTGAGTTTTTCGAGCGTGAGATCGTTCTTGTGCAGAGACCGTCCGGTCACGATTTTCACACCAATATCTCGTGCCAGCTGGATTTCAAAATCAACCACATCATACGGAAGACGAAATTGTGGAATTTCCGAAGAACTGAAACGAAGCTAAGTTAGTCTATTAGTTGAGTTTATTTTGGCCACCGACCACTTGGTAATGGTAACCACTTGCTTACACTAGAAGGGTATGTAATATTCCTGAAAAGCATTGGGGGCCGAAAAATATCATATCCTTTGAACGAGAGATTCGTTCACGGAAGTTTGAGGAAAAATTTACTGCGAGATTTACTCATTTATTTTATTTTATTTTATTCATTTATTTATTTATTTACTCAATATACTAAGAAATCTGATGTAAGACAAAAACAAAAAAAGTTTCCATTCTTGCGCACAGGACGAGCGTATTCACAGCTATAGAAACAAAGCTCAACCTGCATGTAACCGGGGCCTGTATCCAGACGGATATGCTGATATGGCTATTCTGCTGTCCATTAAAAACTTAAGCAGACATGCGTATCTCCTCGAATATCTTCATCGGGTTGAAATCTGGTTGATTTCAGTCCAACATCACCCCCCCCCCACCCATACAACACTTCATTCGTGTTGTCCCTCTCCAAAAAACGGCACCTGCGCCAAGGAATGGGGATGGATAATGATGGGAACAAATGGACATGTGGATGGATAAATTATATGGCATGGCTAATCGGATAAAGACCGGTGTAGACGAATATACATATAAGTGCTCCCTACCACGGTTTCAGGTACACAATAGACAGGGACCACAAATTGAAAGTAAGCCTGTTTAATCTATCGAACACCCCTGCCCGAGAACTATGAAATTTGTAGAAATTTCTTTTTTTCTTAGTAATTTCGTTTTTCATTGCATTAAAATTGCCACTAGGCTCAGAGATGTTGCTATTTAAAGTAGCTTCACCTTAGTCCTCCCACGTAGTCTCTCTTCTCATAGATGGTGACGTTCGTATATCCGAGTCTTGCCAGGAAAGATGCACATGAGATGGAAGCAGGACCGCATCCTGGAATTGATAGAACTCTTTGAACGATACCGCCGTATAGCATACTTTGAAGTGAATTCTGCGAATGAAACTTGCCTAACATAGCAATCGGTTCCTCGTGGGATTTGTTCCTGCTTTCGCGAACTTCTTTCGAGACAATTTGCCGTATGTTCATCTTCTTGAACACCTACAAATTCCACATAAGTTTGTTACAATAAATAAATTTTTTGTCCTTAACATGCTGATTCCAGCGGTATGAATAAAGAAGAAGCCCTCAAAAATAATGCCTTCTCACCTCACATGCAAATTGCTGGAGCCCTCCAATATTTATTGCGCCCTCCTCAGTTGCTTGCAGATTGCACGAGCCAACACAGAGGTCGGATGTAGGACAGATCATTCCGCAGGTCAGACCGAGGGGATTGTCGCTCAGAATTTGACGAGCAGCGCCATAGTAGTTCTGAAATTTACAGGACATGAATGTTGCACCTAAGTTCCTGTCCGGAAAATGGACACCATGAACGGAGAGGAGAGTGGTGAAGGAATTTTAAAGAACCTTAGATTAATAAAACTGCTGTTTACAGTGTATTTACAGTGTACATTGAACCCCAAGCGGCCGTAGACAAGGTGCGGGACCGCGGCATGGCGTTCTTGCGCAGAGACACAGGGGCTCTCCATACACCAGCATGCAGAGCCCCTGTGTCTCTGCCCGAGAATGCCGCGCCGCGGTCCCACCGCTTGTCCAAGGCCGTTCGGAGTTCACTGTAATTCGCTTAAAATACCTACAGGTGAAGGTAAGAAGTTTACGTTTCGCTGACGAGGCATACAATTAATGTCTTCTTCCAAAGAATTGGCTATATTATCCCTCACAAATAGCATGCGATCCTAACGTTGTAGGACAGCGGATACCCATGCCAGCCTGGTTCACCTGTATTTTGAGCAAACTTGACATCCTTCTCTTCAGATAGCAGACGTTCCATTCTACTAATCCTTTGTACTAGAAATCGAAACAATGGTCTTTGAAAAGAGAAGAACTGACCAAGTTCACCTTTCTGTTTCGTTTCTCTCTGATTTGAAAATAGAAATTATAAAGTTGCTCCACACAATTCTCGACCCTTGTAGGCAAAATATCTCTAAGGCATCCCTCAGTAATCCACTAGTATGAAGGTTTTTCCATGCTTTACGACCTCATCAGAATCACTTATTGCGAAGGCTAACTACACGCTCTCTACCTCTCTACTTTGTTTTCAGGCAAGACAAAATTTATTAAAAGACACGAAAACTACTAGAATTTGAAATGTGTACGGCTCATCACATACGTAGGTACACGGTTTAGATTCCTCGACACACGACTGCTAGTTAGCGGGAAATTCGTGTCCTAAGACGAGTGCGCATTTGGAGATCACCCAAGGCAGATATTTAACATCGCATAACTTTAACCAACGTTAACATGGGCGTCAACGCGTCTACCCTGGGTAATCTGAATGAGGCATGCAGGCCCAAGTTGCAGATTCTCAATTTTTGCTACGATTCAATTTACAATGACTGAACCCAGCGTGCAGCCGGAAAATGATGACCGTCAGCACGATATCGCGGCGGCCCATCGCGGCATCATTGCGATCCATACTGTCGCGTTTCGATGGCCCAGGTACGTACAGTCTGGTAGCATACACAGGGCCCATGATGTGACATAGGCTGCAATTACGTCCGCTTGATTTGTAAGCCTACTTCACTAGGTTTTGATATGAATTTGGTGTCATTCCTTCTATTTTGGCGTGCTGCATCTATCTCCTTCACAGGGGATTCTGTGGCGTTCTCCCATCGCTGGAAACAAGTGTGGTCGTAGTTGCGGACAATGTCAGATCATGGGCCCTCTGTTGGCTACCAGACCACACATAGGTGAGAAAGCGATAACGTGTATAACACCCCAACCCCATTGCAAAAAATAGGAACAAACCTTGTTAGAAATGCTGGTTATGAAGGCTTTTATATCCAATTGTGTGGGACAGCTCTTCTGGCACGGAGCATCGGCGCATTTCAGGCATCTTGAACAGGTAAATCTGTAGCGTCAATGTATGGAATGGTTCAGTACACTATTATTCATGGCGAAGTATGTCTCCAAGACACGAAAGTACCTCATTCCTTGTTCAACGTGTTCATTCACTAATGAAAAATCATCCGCTGCTTAATTAATGTCCTTTCACTCTATACATCCTTTTCTCTGCTATCTATTAAATTTACCCTATACTTTATGATGGAGTGTTTCCAGTGTTGTTGGCATTATTTCTGTTTCACTTTGTATAAGGGGTACCTTGAGTGCATTACATAAATAAATAAATCTACGATGTGTAAGACTTGTAGGAGCATTAAAGAGTCCTGTGGTTTCGTTTCGAGTTCTGAGTTCTGGCTCCTGACGTCAGGACGCTTACACGATATCACGTAGATTTTATACTTTGGACCGAATAAAAATCGAATAATTTTGTTTCTTTAATAACAATCTAGGAAACAATTCGAACACCTAGATATTCGAGAATGAGGAGGCCCTAGTGCTCTTCTTCTCATTCATGCAGCACTGTATTGATCTCCCATGTTGGGATATTCGAATTTTCGATTTATTCGAAATCGAATATTTTTGCTTTCGAATATCGAATATTTCGAATAAATGAAAAATTCTAATGTTCCAACATTAGAGACCACTGTGGTGCGGTACAACAGAGAAGAAGAGCTTTGCGGCTTTCTCATTCTCAAATATCTGGAAGTTCAAATTGTTCCCTAAAATGTTATTAAAGTTATAAAAATTATTCGATTTTTATTCGGTCCAAAGTATAGTAGATTTTGAAAGCATCCCAGAAACAACATTGCAGGCAGTAGAACGGAGAACATGCAGTAGCATATGTACAGTGGGCATACATGGCGGTGACCCTTCTGCGGCCTCGAAAAGCACGCGGCACGACCGCCCCGCTCGAGCAAGGATCCTATCCGGGACAACCAAATATAAGGTTTTCTTGACAGTTACTTAGTTTTCCCTTTTGTTATTTTTATGCAGAGAAACCAGATTCGTCACTGTGGCAACGATTACATCGTGAGCGGCGCGGTCGCGATGCGTGCTTTTCGAGGCCGCGAAAAGGCCACCGCCATCGACGCCCACTGTACTTTTGTGAATGTCCACTGCGACACAGCATCATTCCATCGGGATCCATACTCGCAAGTCGCTAACAAACCGCACCAATATTATAACACCAGTATACACTCACCTCAGAGCCTCACGCAAGGCTCCGCGCTCGCTGAGTGTGGTGTGTTTGATATCCCTGAAGTCGTTGGAGAGGTCTGGAGCGCACGACTGCAACAGAATTCAACCATGGGCGAACATAAAAATGCCACATAAAGCAACGTTTTGAAAAAACACTAGTACACGAATCATCCTCTAAATCTCCGTCATGTCCGATCGCAGCTTCATCTCGTCTTTCCCAATTTTGAAAACCGTTTCCACAGGATTCTATTGGCAAATCGCTAACAAACCGCTCACCCCGCACTTGTCCGCGTTCCTCTTCCAGTTATGCTTGTTCTTCTTGGTTTCATAACTCGGTACTGACCTTGCCTGTTTATTCACCGTTGGGTTAAGGGCTAGCAGAGCCTGAAATAATGAATTTGCTTTATCATTTTTCCAAACATTACTGGAAAACCGGAAAATGTCCATGAATCAATGAGTTTACTTGGTTATTGTGATTTCCTAGTCTGAGATCTGCGTAGCGAGCAAGGGCAAGAAATTTTGGAGAGTTAGCCTAGCCGGACCAAATTTTGCATGATGACCCATGCGGAACCGGCGGTGGTAATAGACTACTTATCGATCGCATCGATTTTACCGATTTTTTGTATGTTCTCGTTCTGGGCTCATTAAGGGGGCCAGTAAGTTGAATACGAATGTGACTACCTTTTTGTGTAGTAGTAGCATCGACCGGCGAAATTATTTAACATCGTAATCACCGAAATAAGTGTGTTTTTCGAGTGGATAGATCAGTATTACTTCTAAATTGTCAGTAACAGTGTCAGAAAGCCGAGTGTAGTAGAACTCACTAGCGAAGCCGGGCATGCCGTCAAGTGCACAATAAAACCAAGGGTCGCATGCATAACTGAGATTAGTGAACGTTTTAATACCACACAAAACTACCCAGCATTAGCGCGGGCTTCGATACATTTACACCGGGTAATCTGAATAAAGCATCCAGGCCCAAATGTTACATCACATGCCGGTGATATTTCTGTAGATGATTTCTGCTCCGCGGATGTAAAACTCATTGTGGGAGGTCTCCTTGTTTCTATTATTTTTGCATTTTCAGGTATCCCACAAGATATATTCGGCCAAGAAATTAGGGCGTTTCAAAGACTTCTGCGTCGTTTAATGCTTCTACTAATACCGTGCCTAGCTAGCCTTAATGGATGAGAGCATGACAAATTCCAGGTCTGATTTTCCCAGACCCCTGATTTGGCTAACGTAACTATTTTCTCCGGATATTACTTCCTTGAAAACTAAAAGAATTTGTGATTCCGTAAAAGTCAAACTAGGGTAAAACAGTGTGTAACTTCCCGGTTTTTAGAAGCGGGATGTCGGTAACGTTCTCTGGCGTTATTGGTCGTGCTCGATCCCTGCATGCTGTCGGAACATCTCTAAGCTCAACTTTGTAGCAGACTACGTTTCTGGTAAACACAAAGACGCATAGGGATGATAGATATGATATTGATACATAGGTTTGACAGTTCCACAACTTCTACCTGAATTCTCAACTAGTCATGCGCAGAACCGAAAATTATCCCTTTGATGTTTCATTGTGTTGAACTGTACGCAAGACGTTACACAAAAGCGCCAACAGTCCACGTATGAGCCTACTTTGATAACTACATACTTCGCTAGATTTTATACGGGAGGTCACATTGTTTCGAAGACTGAGGTATGAAGACATGTTCATGACTGTTTGCGTCATTGGAAACGGGTAAAAATAGGGGATGGGAAGTGGATGTATGTACCATTTCAGAGCGTCTCTGATTGTAAATAATTTGTAAAAAAAAAGCTACAGAGCAAGGCAAATGCCAGAACGAGAACTAAAATTGGCTTAGGTAGAAAGAGAGGGGGCTTCATCTACATGAGCACATACAAATCCGCATAAATCCTATCGTTAACACAAGCTAGCTGAACCTGTTCAAATATAAAGATCAGGAAGCATCTCAAGCTGAAGTATGCAAGAGCTTTGGTATACTAACATTCTATCCATGCCCACCATATTGGAAAATCCTAGGCTACACAAGAATCATGGACTCTGGAACTGCTGTGGATGTTGCCGCAAAAAAAATGGAGGGTTGGGTGACGATCCCTAATCCTGAGGCGCTATTTGTGTTGTCCGTGCGGAAAAGTTCCATATTCGATACAAAGTGCAAAATAAGGAGAGAAAAAGATAGATCCTGTCAGGTAGTTAGTGTTCTCGGGTTTTCCGTCGCGGCTGCCGCGCGAGCAAACGACGCTATCATTTTTGCTGCACTAAGATAGAGCAAAAAAAATTCGGGATGAAGGGGCAACGCATGAACCTTTCCACGCTGCTGGAACAATACCGGTCATATTTTTTGTCCAAAAATCTGTATAAAACTAAATATCTTAATGAAACTCGTGTTCATACGCAAATTGACGAAGAAAGAATGCTGTCATTTAGTAGGTATATGTAGTACGTTTTCACATCCGAATAGAAGGGGCCGGAAAAGATCTTCTGCAAACCAACGCAAAACTTTTGCCAGACTCAATTGTGCTGCAAAATTTGTTCAATAGCTGGTAAATGACTTGTCAGCAAAGTTGCTCTGATAAGGATGAAAAATGGGAAAAAACTTTTGCGCGGCTAATGATATTCAGAAGCTTGTTAACTGGTAAGCCACGGTGGAAAGTGGTGTTAGGAGTGTTTAGCCCGCATCTAAACAATGTTTTCTTCATGATCTGTCAATTTGCTCAAGGCTACATGCTTTCTCTTTTTATAGTGGTGGAAACTTTGTATTTTCACGAAAAAAAAAATAGAAACTTGAAGTTCGGTCCACCCACGCCGATCATAGCCCATAAAGGGGGAATGAAAGAGATCGCGGTATAGTGGAGAGTTCAAATATGAGGTTTATTTGCAAGGATTTCATGTACGAGTAAAATTTAATTTCATCTCAAACAAAACGTTTGGGTGTATCAACATTTGAGCTCAGGGTCTCGCGACGGTTTTTTTTTTTTTTTACGAATTAGTCCGTCGGGAACGGATTTTGGGACAATAATTATGACTGATATCGTATACATAAAGCTTGAATCCCCATGATGGCTTCAAAATTTCAGGATTGGAAGACACGGACGATAGAATGATTAGCCGTAGAACTCGTAATGTCAAGATGTGCGAGAAGTTAAAGATGGCTTGTTGACCATGCTTTACCCAGTTGTGCGCCAGTCCATTGTATTATTATACAAGGAATTGTAAATTCGGGCGACTTAAAGATTACTGGAACACTGAACAGTTACGCCTAAGAAGTGGAGTAATCCCCCAAACCTTCATGTTATAAACGTATTATACAATGTCAGGAATGAATTCAGAATATTTCTTAACCGCAGATGTGAAGAGAAGAATGTGCATGGTAATGAGGACTTCGAGCCTCTGCAATGAACAATTGACAGGCGTTAATTAACGGCATCAGTGGACTGTGAATGGTGGAGGTCATTTATATAGGACGCAGCATTTTGTATACCAGCATTTTTGTAACACGAGGACGAGTAATCAGAATCGAATCCTAGAAAGTGTTAAGTTTTCAGTGGACGTCTGTGCAGAAACTGATCTCTTGTGCATGGTTCATTCCAGCAAAGTAGGGGACTTTCTTGACTTTGCGAAGTTCGAGGAAGACTGGAATTTTTGTGAGAGGTAGCGCATCTCCTACTCTTCGAAACGCCCATATGGAGTGGCGCAGGGTTGCGGGATACCTTATATCCAAGCGTGGTCAGCTAGATGCAAGCGGTCACAATATGACTAATAATGCGACTACGAAAGGTCTGACCACAAAAGCCCGTTCAGACAACCTTCCAGGACTGCCAGGGACGTTTGAAGCAGAAGAGCTGCAACAGAGGATGTCCTGACTCAGGTCATCTGTCGACTCTGCTGCTGTCCTTCTGCATGAATTAGGCCTTAAGGTCCTTTAGCAAGTTGATCTGAATAGGATTGAAAGTCCTCCACAATATAGGGATATCCACAGAAATTGTATGAGATTCTTGGAGCCTGCATCTCTTCGACGGAGCTATTCAATTGATTCTAAAGTTACGCCATGCATGGAGTGCTGAAAAGAACCACTCCACGCGCCTGCACCGATTGGTCACGGATGAGGGTGGGTATTAGATGTCCACAAACGTTGGCGCAGATTTTCTTCATGGTTCTATGACTGTAAAAATCCTAGCATCAGCTTTATTAAGAAGGGCAGAAGAGCTGTGCTATACCTTCCAATTACTGGAAAATGAGCGGCACTACTTACGAACAACTTGAGTGCATCCACGTGCTTGTCGATCTCTGGCCTTGTCTACACCTATCAATGCCGACCGTGCGGAGACCACAACTACTTAGGTGAAAACTCATAAATTCACTCCCTCCATGATTCCTTCAGAGTGAACGTAACTGTTACTGATAACGTCAAAATAACGAAATGTGCCAGACCTGTGTGCGTCATCAGTGCAATAAATTCACGCTGGGAGCCATAATAATCAGGGGTCTTGGTGGAGTTTATCATTGTGACTACTGTGTAAACATAACTTCTCCGTGGGTTTTCCATCCAATGTCCGCATCCATATGACGGCTTCCTCGAAACGGCTATGGCAGGCAAAAAATGTTAATTTGCATTGTTTTTACCTCTCTCTTTTTTTGGGGTGGGGGGGGGGTTTGTTGCTTTTTTCTTGTTTTCACCTGTTTTGCCCTCATCCACATTCACATCTGGTGCTATTCATGACAAATGTGGTTGAAAACTCGTCTACAACAGTCAGTGCTACACTGCAGCTGTTCCATTTGCTGCAGCGTTCATGAAGATGATCCTTTCCACTATCAATCAGAAAAGATGGATTACTCTGAAAACTTGTATACTAGGGTAGGCTTGANTACATCGAATAAAGACTTTATAAGGCTGGAGAAAGGAGTCTAAGCACCACACTATGGCGAATGCGTGGAAATATCTTACCCTTTACCATGTTTTACCCTTGGCTTCCAGGAAGTTATGGTTAAACTCGGACATTTGATATTCTGCAGTACAAGAAGTAGTAGACGTGCTACTTGGGGCAGTACTCTTATAGTATATGCGCACACAAGAAATTCAAACAAGTCAGATGAGCATGTATGCAGAGTACGAGTGGCTTTTCTTAACTGGAAGAGCAAAGAAGGTGCGTTGAAATACCTCGATATCCGGAGTATCCTTGGAAAGAGGATGAGGTGGCATTCGTGTACCGGCAGGTCTATGGCAAAAACGGGGACTCAGTCGCAGTCGTAGACCAACCCACCTAAACAGCCACAAGCGAGATAGCGTACAAAAAACGGAAGCGCAAGGTAACGCTATCTCCGTATGCGTATCAAGGACCATGATTGGGAGACGAGTACTCCATCACGCGATAAGCGCGACAGCAAGTTGTTTGAGAAACTGCGCATTTTGTCACATTCGGAGGCGCTTGTCTTTGTTCTTTCGGGAACTAAGACTACCTTGCGATGAAGTATGTCCGAGTAGCCATTGTTCTGTCACATCCAGACAGCTATCCGGACGAGTGCAGCACCTATTGAAACCGTGGCGCTGTGAGCAACTGATACCGCACAGTTCTTCTCCCTGGAAATAACACATTTCGTTTTGACTCGCATTAGGTCAGGATCTAATGAGGCATTCATTAGTCTGGAACGTTATTTGATGACGTATTTTCTGTGTTCACTTCCAGAGAATAATTGCATTACTAAAGAATGACTATAAGATGGTTCATCGGAGGCATTTATGAAACTAAGCGACAAATTTATTGCATTCTTCAGCAACCTCTCATCTACATTTGCCTTTTTAACTAGCAAACAAGTGGCGAGAACCTCGAAATTTTGAAAGATCTCCAGCAAAAAGAAAATTCTCCGTTTTCTCATATAGATCGAAACCAGACAAAGGTACGAGTATAACTTTAGAGGGCTTTTGATTAGGGGTTAGCAAGATTACTAGCCTGTGGTTCGTGACCAAAACACTATTTCGAGCTTAATTCCTAAAATTTACAAGTTATTGTATCGCACGATGCATTTTTGATGTGAGAATCAGGCTACCTCAGCTCGTGTTCGAAGCATTCACAGAGGCATCTCGCTACCTGCCACGCCTGTGACCAAATCTAACACATTCGAAGATATGTTTGAATGTTCAAATGTTCGAATAATTCATTCATTCGGTTTTTCAAGGAAAGAAGGAGTGCGAACAACTCATTCATCCCTGTTTTTCGAATTGCAGCTATTCAAACAATTCGATTCTTCGAATAAGCAATCCTGTTCATCGAGCAATCCGTCAATATCTTTCACAACTAGCAGTTTTGAGGAGTTCCGTCGTTGAGCAGGTAACTGTTATGACTCTTAGGAATAGCAATGCTCGAAGGTTTACGTAGCATACCTTGAAGGCTCATTGCGACCCAATCCCCCTATTACAGATTTCTTGTTGCAACGTGATATGTCCCAAGGCTAACCATTGTGGGCACAGGTTGTAGAGGCCGTTTCTGGCGGTAAAGGCTCCCTATTAGTAAAAGCACAGGTAGAGGGACAGAACCGCTCGCTTCACCATAACCAACACATCGGACAAATCTCCTGAGAAATTCATGTGTGTACGTGCAAATATAAATGCAGTGGGAAGATGCGATAAAGTATAAGCGGAAGAGGAAACTTTAGAACAAGTGAATCCAAGACCGAATATTCATGTCGAATAAATTCAGTCATCCGGCCACCATAGATATTCCACTGTTCAAACTATTCAATCACTCGGCTGGTCAGAAATGTTTGACGTTCTGATAGTTCATTCATTCGCGCATTATAAAAACTAGAATGTTCAAAAAAAAAACTCCGACATCGAGTAGTTGCAATCCGACAATACAGTATCTGAATTATACGAATGTTCGGGTATTTGAAAATTTATCGAATTTCCTCATGTGTAGTACCTCTATAAGTGACCGGTGGAATTTCCGAGATAGCCCGCTGTGGTTCAGAAAGATTACATGGGTCAGAAACTTTGTGTGTTGCATGGGTGCAGTAATTCGAAGAGTGTTCATCACCTACGGTGAACTCCAAACGGCCGTAGACAAGTGGCGGGACCGCGGCGCGGGCACTCTGGTTGTCTGCTGCACCTTCCGAGGCAGCGGGAAATCATGACGTATCGCCTTTTCTTCGTGTCTCTACCCAGCAGGCCTGCTGTCTCGGCGCAGCAGACAACTAGAGTGTCCGCGCAGCGGTCACGTCCCTCGTCTACGGCCGTTTGGAGTTCACTGTATTTGAGGTGAGAAATCGACTGATTTATAGATGAGCTTTAATGAGAGAGCAGGTATTTCCAGATCGGTTCGCCATGAAATGATCGCACATTCAACACCAAAAAGGTGAACATAATTCAGTAGCCAAACGGAGGTAGTGGAAACCGCGCTTTCATCTTGAGGAAATTCATAACTGCTGGTAGGAATTCCCAAGGAAGTGGTAACCTTCAGCAGTTTTCTATCTGTTTGGTGCCAGCAGCAACATGGAATTTTTCCGGAAAGTGAGGCACTGTGACCATAGACACTTTTCCAACAAATGCCGAGGCTGTGGCTGCCACAACATTAGATGCGCTTCTGCGGTAGAGAAGAGATCTGGTGCCAAGCTCTCATTTCAATTCATCATCGGACTTTCGGATGCTGGTCTCTCACTAATGCTGAAGCCGAATCCTTAATCCAGCTCCATGCAATGCGACCAAGTCTTTTCATGCTGAAGACCTGACGGTCACACTTTGAAGAGAAGTCCAGAAGAAACATTGAGTTCGTTGGAAATGAAAGACCACATTCTTCTTAGGTGGGCAGAATAACTCCGATTCGTGCTGACGTGATCATTCCCCTAAGGAGAAAAAGGTTAAAGTCTGATATGGTCAAAAACGCTATGTGCCTAGCCTTTCCCAGAGCAAAGATGTAGCTGTGGCAGAAATACGGCGACCAAAAAAAAAGAGTCCTTCTATGTGGCCAGCTATATTATTCATCGCTGCGTAAATGCCGGGAAATTTTCAAAACACCAAAACAAACGGCTCCCTGAAACGTGTGACTCAACCCACTATTTACGTGGGAATGAGGAAGTCGGAAACAATAATGGCTGTTACCTTTTCTCAGCCCGATTGTGGATATAATGTTACTTCCAACTCCAAAAATGCCTTCTGTGGTAGTACCACCGACAAATGGAAGAATGTGTATCTAATCGAATAGAATGTGTACCTTTCGTTCCCTACCCATATACGGGAAATTCGATAAAAGGAATGAGGTCCTCCCGGTAAGTCAGAGCGGAGGTCAAACGCGAGTTTCTCCTGCCACATTTCCCACTCGTAGCGGAGAGAGTTCATATTCCTGTTGAGAATATAAGAACCATTCTATTATAGAACCCTCAAGGAACATTGGAAAATTTAGAAAGTGTTTAGGATTTCACTGGAGTTATTGAACCTCATTTTCCTCAGGTGATTTTTCTATGCCATTAACAAAACAACTGGAATTCAAAAATTTCAGAGCGTTGCTCAAAGCCCTGCACTGCGCAAGTCTCCTGACGTTGCACTTTGCCCCATCTGCCAAGTGAATTCTAGCTGTCAGTTTACTGAAAGAGGGCTGTAGCGTCGATGATCAACAAGCCTACCCGACCTCGACCCTCGTTCCAACCCTGACGTCTCTTTTCTATAGCGAGAGATACTGCATGAAACCGACACTTGATTCATCCTCTGATCACGTATCCGACAGCTTAGTGTGATTCTGGGGTTTCCTAATTTTGACTAGTCTGCTGCATTACACTACGAACAGGTTTTTCGAAAACTACTTTCCTTGGTGCTCTCAAAACGCACTTCCCACTTCAGCAATTTGATATCTTACAGGATTGTGGTGGGATAGCACAACCACGTCAGAAGCCAACCAGAATTTCAGCAGCTGTGTGTATGAAAGATTGGTGTGTGAGAAAATTTGAAGGAAATTAATAAGCTACAGAGTTGAAGTAAACGATAGTGGAAACGGGTACTAGAGTTCTGACCGAATCGAATAAAATTTGAATATTCATTCGAATGCTCCAATGTTTGAAAATTCTATTATTCTAAAGTTCGAGGGCCCCGGAGAATTCGAATTTCTGAAAACTCGATGGTCTCGTCATATCCGAGAGTTCGAGTATTTGAAAATTTGAGGGGTCGGGATTATTCGAAAATTCGAATATTCGGAGATTCGAGGGCGGGAAATTCGAGTATTTTAAACACTCGTGCTTCGCAAGTGTGCTTTTATTTGGGTTCCATATTATCGCTGAGGAAGCGTTTCAATTAAAATCTCAGTTCAATTCATCGGTTCATGTGCGTTCGCAAGTTACCGGGAGTTTCAGGATTTAAACTGTAAGACTGCACTTTCGCTAATTATACGACATTAATGGGGAGGATTTTTCCGATAGAAAAGACGTTATTTTCTAGACACTTCGAAAACATTCTTACACGCGCGCTAACGGTGAGCGATCGGTTTTCATTGATCTTTCTATTAGCATTATGCAATCCAACATTCCAAAAAAAGGAATGTTGCCTCTCCTTCCATTTCTAAGACTGTTTCTGCCAACGATACCGGTGATTATGACAATGTTCTTTCCAGGTTGCACACGATTTTAATAGCAAAGAGCCCAGGAGCTTTACCGCTCCTCGATGAACTCGTCAAAAATCTCGCTCCCAACCCGCACGAAATCGTTCCCGACGGAACGCGTTCTCGTTCTGCATTAAATTGCGGAATTCCTGAAGGCGAATCCAACAGTTCGCAAATCCAACAGTTCGCGAGCGCACTCTTTTGACTGACAAAACGGTATCTGGAATTTTGGACGTACCTGACATTGAAGTCCGGCCTGCCGAGGTCTATCGATTAGGTAGACCAGTCGATGGCAGGACGCGCCGTGTCAAGTGCGTCTTCCCTTGCCATCGTCCGTTCTATGACGTGTTGAAGAGAGCCAGCAGGCTAAGGACTGTGACTAAGTTCAAGGACGTCTTCATCGGGAGATCAATGACACAAGAAGGAAGGAAGAAGGACCAACTCCTGAGAGCTGAAGCACATGAGTTGAATAAGATCAATCATAATGATGAACGCATTTATGTTGTCTATAATTATGAAGTTGTTAAAGCTAGTGAAATTCCTCCTATTTGTAGTTCGATGACAATGAAAGAAAAACAGCATAAGTTTCCTTAATCTGCATGACATTAATCCATTATTGTTGAATGCCCGAAGTATTTGTAACAAACTACATGATCTTCATTTTACTCTATTCACCCTTAAACGTCATACTATTTTTTTTAACCGAAACATGGCTCAACGTGAATTTCGCTGATTCTGAACTTGTTCATGACCTTCCGTATAGTGTCCTCCATAAGGACAGATCAAACCGAAGGGGTGGCGGTGTTTGTACGTTAGTACATACACCCGATGTTTGAGATAAAGAGGATTGAAATCAACGTTCCGGACATGTCCGCGGATGTTTTAACTCTTGATATCAGTCTCAATCACCCTGAACCTAGTTGTTTTATCCTAGTTTATCGCCCACCAAACTACACGTCGAACATTAATGCACTTTTTTGGATCTACTCGCTGATCCCAGTTCTGCTTGTACCCAAGTGTGCATTTTGGGCGATTTGAATCTGGAAATCGGCTAGAAAAATAATGCTGCTAGAAATGCGCGTGCTCAATTGTTTATAGACCTCTTTTCGCCATTTTCTCTAGAGCAGTTTGTGCACTTCCCTACTTTTGGAGATTCGGTCTTGGATATGATGTTGTGGCCTATTGGCCTGGTTTCGAATGTAGCTTCCTTATCACCGCTAGGCGGTTCTGACCATAAAATCATTTCATTTACACTCAGTTATGCTTCCAATCGTGTTAATAACTTGCAACGACATGATTTTTTTCGAGCTGATTCCAAATCAATAGTGCAGAGCTTGACTGTGTTGATTGGTATCATGTCTTTGATGCTTATGTATCTATTGATGACGTGTATGAAAAATTCACGAGTATTCTACTTCATCTTATTGAACGATTGGTGCCGCTTAGTGAAGTCAGAACGAGTTTCATGTCCTACTCTACACATAAACGGAATCTTTATAATCAAAAGCAAAGATTATTTGATGTACTTGACAACCCTCTAAGTTGCACACAATGTAAAGCTGTGTGTGACAATTTCAAATACCACCTTAGGCGGTTTTTGTGCTACAGAGAACCGAAACTGGCACGTTCTTGTAATATGAAAAGATTACATATACATACCAGTAAATTTCTGAAGAGAAAGAAAGTTTCCATTACTCTGGTGAACGACGAAGGCAAGGTCACCTGCAATGAGTCGAAAAAGCTAACATGTTGAGCCGCTTCTTCGCCTCTGTGTATACTTATCCTAGCAAACCTCTCATGTCACCCCCTCCATCATGTAATGGCTGCTTTTCCTTGGGTGCAATTCACTATTCCCAGGTTTCTACGTACCTGAAGAAGGTGACTACTCCTTTTCTTTGCCGTCTAACAATGTCCCAACTGTCTTTATAAAATATAAACTGAAGCAGCTAGACCTCTCACGGTTTCTAAACATTGCTTGCTACTAACAGTACTAATCCTGCCTTCCTTTTTAGATTTTCCCATCTTGTTACGTCCTCAGCAGTGTACTCTTGTGGGAGCGCAATGGACTACGCGTCTTTACTCCTTTTTTATCCGCATAACTTCGATGTCTGTTAACTATTTCAGCTCAGCTCCACCCTCCTACATCTATACTTGCTGTTCTACTGTGTTTCTGTCCTACGCTGTACCAGCAGTCCTATCTACATGTGTGGTGATGTTGTGCTACGTAATCGTCCTTACTGTCATACCTTACACATCGTAAATTAGTCACTTGTTTCATTTCAATGTTTTAATGTTATCCTAGTTGCGTGTTCGTGTTAGCGTTTTTCTTAGCAATTAACTCTTGTCTGTTCGTATTAGTCTGACTACCTACTGATGCATTCACCCAACGTGGTAACTCATACAATTCTTCTTTACCATCTGCACCGCAGTTGTGCATTCTCACCGCCGTCTAATACTAGTGGCTCTTACAATTGGCTTCCTGTGCTACCGAGGTCCGCTGGCTACTCGACATGTTGGTTCCGCAGGGGTTTTCAGCCGGTATACCTGCGTTCCGAAGTTCCAACATGTTCATGAAGCTAATTGCTTTATGATACGTTGCTGGCTGGTATGAGTATATCTGGCGTTCCTCTTTTGGCTTGTAGCTTTTTCCCAGCCATCTTGTTAGACTGCTAGTCTCGTAGTGGTGATATTCGTTACCGGTGCAGCTTCTTTGCTTAACCAACTTCTTTGTTGGTTGGGTGGTGCTACTTAGCAAGCGTAGTCAGTTGATACTTGATTTTGGTTGCCGATTTATATGATTGTCTAGATATGTCTTCATGAGATTAACGATGGTACCGTTTGGCGCACCATTTCTTTGATGTATTGAATGAATAAATAAATAAATAAATATTTGCTTTAAGACTTGCTATTCCTCTCGCACATTAAGCGGACGATAACTTCGGAGTCCAAGCTCATTTTTCACTCTAATTTGGACAGCTTTGCGAGAAATTTTAAGTTGTTTGGCCATCTCGTCTAAGCTCATATAATCTTTGCGGTCAATCCTTTTCTTAATAATCCAAAAAAATCTGCCGGGTGTTGGCAGTCCGTCTTCGTCCACTCCTAGGTTTGGAGTCCAACCCGTCCACTCCTTGGGTTGAACGTGTCCTTCTTCTTTCCATTGCTTCACAATGTTCTGGACGGTTCTAAGAGGAACTTCGAGCTTTGAAGAAGAGTTCGCTGAGTTCTTCATCCTCCTTTCTGCCAACTGTGCTATTGCGCCTCGTCATGGGCACACCTTCGCCATAGTTTCGAGGACAAAATTTCCACTCAAAAACCAATAAAAAGCAACAAATAGAAAATCAGGAAGAAAAAGTATGCACAGTGGTTTATACAATAAGTGAAACGGACTCAAATGTCGCGCGTGCGTAATTATTTGCCACGCCGTATAAGACAAGTATTACCTTCACGAAGCACGGATAGCTTTTGTGGACGCGTTTACTCTTCCTTTATCTCTGTTCTTCCTCTGAAGAATCATCAGCATCGCCATGTCTGCGAGCGTGCTGACATACAGTGGCAGGCACATATTTAGCATGCTGCCAATTTTGAGCGATCAACTGATGAAAATACAAAATCTGTAACCCAGGATTGGTAGGAGCTATAGGGAGAATATTCGAGAAGGTGATAAGGCATAGTGTTCGCCTTCTTGCCTCAATTTTGTTGCTCCGAAAAGTGCTTCTGGATGGAGTTGCATTCTACGCATCTAGAGTTCAAAATGCAATGCTTTTGGAGATATTTCCGTTTCACATAGTCTTTCCACCCGGGCACGTATACGTACATGCTCTTGCTTAAAACGTTCTCTACAGGAACCACCTCGGATACTGGTAGGGTGTATGGTGTGATGATGCCACTTCCGTTGCTGTATCCGCAATCTCCTAGCAAGGCGTATCCCTGTATTGCTTCTCAGGAGGCAAACGCTGACGACCCGGCGGAATGGTTCCACACGGAAGCGTCATGAACAGACCCCGCGAAACCACTGTTGACGTACAGGATGCGTCCAACTGCGTCACAATTAACACAGACGTTGAGCCAGAAATCCTTTCCTGCTCATGTATTCAGGACCGTTTTCGCTCGGCGTTTTAATCTTCACCAACGTCCCATCAATGCAGCCAATCACATCTTAATAACCTAATCCTATTATCTAATTAGGAAAAATGATGACACTGAATTTTCCTGCCCTGGCGTATTCGTCTGCTCTCTTGGCGCACCATTCCCGATCCGTTGGTTTATAGACTAGGAATCGTTTGACGATATCGGGGTGATTCAGTGCAATCACCACTCGTCGGACGATATTCGAAACCGTCTTCTGGGAGCAGCCCAAGGTATCACCGACTACTACCTGATGAAGAGTCTGCAGCCAGGCACCTTAAGGCCATGGCTACCTATAATATCATGATTTTTGTAAGTTTTTGAATCTTCCACATCTCTCACCTGCGAACGCTTTGGAATGGTCTACGATTCGCTCCCTTCATCGGTAAGCATAGGTGACAATGGGGAAGTTAATCAGTCCAAATGCCAATCCGTAAATCTGTATCTCTGTCCGATTAATGACTGGTTCTGAGACAGAGTTAGCCGCGGATTAATCCTTCCATACTTGGCATTATTGCTACGGTACCGTAGTGTCGAAGAACATGTGAACCATGATGATCCTTGGATAGTTATCACCGATGGTAACAGATGTGAAGAGAAAACAGCTATAAAGACTTCAAATATTAGAGGCATCAAGGATCCACTTCAAACTCAATGAACATGTGAAAAAATGGATGAGTTGCGTATCGCAGCCCGACTGCTGCCAGTGTTAACAAATGATTGATTCATAGTCTCCTCTCTCTGTGATCACTTCCGGCAGGTACCACTACAGTCCTTCTCAAAAAGATAGACGGATTGCGCGTCTGCACCATCGCGGCGGGACCTGAACGAGGGATGCGGAGAGAGCATGCTCCAAGTGAGAGGGCAAGTAGATCCCGCCGCGATTCTGCAGCCGCGACGACAAGAAACCGCACGCGCAATCCGTCTATCTTTTTGAGAAGGACTGTACCTTCGTTCTTCACTGGCAGCTACGGTGGATGATACAGTGCACGACGGTGAGGCAACGCGATCGCTGCGGACAAGCGTGCACATCTTCGCGCGCTCATTCCCTTTCCGAGGCGGATTTTTGAAGATATATCGAAACAATATGCGGTTATGTCCCAGTTATTAGTCCGNCTTCGTTCTTCACTGGCAGCTACGGTGGATGATACAGTGCACGACGGTGAGGCAACGCGATCGCTGCGGACAAGCGTGCACATCTTCGCGCGCTCATTCCCTTTCCGAGGCGGATTTTTGAAGATATATCGAAACAATATGCGGTTATGTCCCAGTTATTAGTCCGTCAACCTGAGAAACCTGCAGTTGTCGGACGGCACAACTTTCTCTATAACCGTCGGTTCTGGCGCAATTACTACGGCNNCACATCCTGCGGCTGTCGCTCGTTCGTGTTTACTTTTTACTGTTCTACAAAAGCTAATTCACATGAAAAATGAATGAATTCAGCATCTTCCCACCATGCATACGCTATCAATACTGCTGTCAAATTCCGATAAGAGAACTGTACAAACTGATATCTCTTTCCCTTTCTCTTTACGCTTGGTTTCCCATAGTTTACAACGGCAAGTTGCAGATTTCCGACAGTAGCACTTCAGGAGGCTTTACTGTCTCGTTATATATAATTTCAGGTACATCTCGTAACACACAAAACGATTTAAAACTGGTATAGTTGAGAATAACATTTGATCCCTCTGCGAAACGTAATTCTCCCGGCTTAATCTGTATGCTACAGCTCTCTTTGAGTGAAGGCATCTAGAAAACGACTTATCCTGAAGATGCCACCTTGATTGAAGGTTACACTCTGATTCAAGAACTTATACACGTCCAAAGAGCCTCAATGCGGGGAAGTTTAGGATGTCACGTGAGAAGATTGCCCACGCCTACTCCGGAACAGAAGAAGGAAAGTTTTTCTCTGTGAGCGACTAAAGTGGTTGTTCATCGTTAAACAATAAGTTTTTTAGAACCATGCTGTTCCGAACATTTCACAGAACTCCACGAAAGTTTAATAAGTGCAAGCTGTCTTAAATTCCCTCAAACTTTCCTCGTTTTTTTTTGTGGATTTTCTGCATTGTGTTAGACTCTTGGACCACCCTTTCTGCTCTATATTCGGAGCACTTTTTGTCATCGTAGGCGTTTTGGTGGTTACGCATAGTCGAAAGCTATTTCGTAATTCTTAGCGGGGGTTTACTGCGCAGTAGACGTGCCATTCATGGATGAGTCATGCGAACAGATACGAGACCGCCTCTCACTACTAGCTCGCAGCTATTTCGAGCTCGGGAATCGAAATATTCGGGAGTGCAGTTCCAGAATGCTTTGCTATGCATTCATTCATTCATTCATTCGATTTTTTCACTCGATTTATTCATTTACTCATTCATCGTTTTTGTTCACACTCATACCATAAACTCATCCGCATTGAAATTTCGTTCCGAGCGCTGAACCAGTTATGAAATTGTTTTGCATACTGCTGCTGGTTCGGCCCCATTTTAATGTGTAGGAGTGGTTCCTCGCTAATGGATCGATGCTTTGGTCCCTATTTCCAAAAAAGTGTGAAGCTTTCGACCCCTTTCTTTCCAGTGAGAAGCTGTTATTCCTTGAAAACTCTCATTATGCCGTCGATTCATTCTCTCGTCCGTCTCTTTTCCGATTTTTCATGATTACTCAGTTACCTTTGCATTTTTTGTGAGTACTCAGTAAAAGAAGGAGCAATTTCTGAAGCGATTTAACGGCAACATCCTTATCATTAACCCTTAGCTGTAGCTGAAGAAGTGCTTGTCTACAAAGGTGACGACTCGACAAATACTGCCTGTTTTAGCGAGACTGAGTTTTGTGCAAATTTGCACAGTTCCTTGGCTTAGATCAGCATCTTAGCGCTCACATTACAAAAAAAACTGCGCAGTTCTCAGGAATGTACAGGGCGTGCTCGGAATTGGAGCTTTTATTGAACACTCTATTCCTTATAAAAGGTGGTTTTGGTTAGGGATTCTGCTTTATTCATGCTATAATGTCTTTTGTTGCTCCCTCTTTGCATAGCAGATAACGCCGATCCGAGAGAGGAAGTTAAGCGTTGCTTCTATTAAATATAGAAAGGAAAAAAGGAATAAAAGTATAAATAAATAGTTGGATAGAAATACGAAAAAATAACCAAACTATAGTGTTACATCAATTTCTTTACTCTTTCATGGAATTTTTGACTAACTGCTTGGCCACGCATTTTTATGGCTACTTAGTTGAATATATTTTCAGCTGTCCACGCCTCTCTGCCGAATGTTCATTCCTCATTTGTTCACCACTTCTTCGGAGAAAGGATCGAAAAAAAAAATTTCACGACCACATTATAGAGCAGTCTGAAATTTCGTTTCGGCCTAATTTTGAGTTCTAATTTTTACAATTATCCTTGTTTTTTTCAATAATTTTTATTTGGAAATAACTTTGAAATCGAGCTTCATTTCTTCGTTGTATTCTGAACTCCAGGCTTTTTGGCGAACAGCCATGCTTTTCCCCTTTTTTCCTTTCTAACCAGCCCTGTCTACATACCCCACAGCTCTCCCCTTATCCTTACTATCAGAGAAATTTCAGCAACCGAATTGTGGGAAAACCGCCAAGGATTCGCATTCTTTTTGAACTCCAGGATTGAGTTCTCTAGCTTTTGTTGCTCGTAAATGCTAACATTTTTCTACGGAAATAGACAATTGCAGCTGCAAAACCTGAAGAGCGGCAATTACTATCTCTTTTGAATTAATTCCCTTCCATTTCTTTCCTGAGAATACTTGTTGTTTTTATATATTCTCCTGTACTCAACCAAGAGATCCTTGTCACCTCTTTTATTTCATCATTTAATAGGGAAAACATAGCTGCGAAAGGAATTTACTGTGTCACATTGGCAACTTCATGTCCCTAATTAATATGCATTCGAGAGGTTGTTGAGAGACTGGTACACTTAACATTAACAAGAAGCCGTTTTTAAAATCCCGGAACGCTTTTGAGGCAAGAGGCTTGAGAAAGCGTGTAAGAAGTGAGCGACTTTTTCGAGTAATTTCACTTCATGAGCACAAAAAAGCTGTCTTTCCCAACGTTATGTTCCTAGTTCACGATTCCTCTTAAGTGAAAGGTTAAGTATAAGCACTTAGAAGAGTATTTATGAAACAAACCAGCCAATAATAACAAAATTCTGTGTGGAGAATTACCTTTTCAATGTCTAAATTGGATAAAAAAAGGCGGCGACGTGGGCCATTTCGGTTTTTTTCCTGGATAGCCTTACAACATAGTGAAAACGAAGTTGATCCACAGTGGGCGTCGATGACGGTGACCCATCCACGGCCTCGAAATGCACGCGGCGCAACCGCGCCGCTCACGATGGAGTCGTCGCCGCAGGGGCAAAGCTGGGTTTTGTCGGTAGTTGTTCATCATGTTTGATATTAGCTAATAAGAAAACTAACTAACTATCAAGAACACCACATAGTTTGCTGTCCTGGATAGGGTTTCTGCTCGAGCGGCGCGGTCGCGCAGCCTGCTTTTCGAGGCCGCAGAAGGGCCACGACACCCACTGTACCAATTTTGCCTGTTCACGCCACGTACATTTCAATTCACGGCTGTTTTTTTTTCTCTTAAGAAACTAATAATCCTGTAAAGTGTAGTCCACCGTAGGCATTTTGTCGTAGACATATGGAACTTTGAACATAGAGAACCGGAACAATTATGGGATTAGTGGAAAAGAGTTCCGACATGCAGACGATTCACATGCGTGCTCTGATCTACTGTAAAAATGGCAATATCGATGAAATGAGGACCCCTTTTCATTGTTTCTCCAGCTCAGAACCCGTCCTTTTTTTTGTGAAGCTGTTTCAACCTTACACTGGTTTCACTAGTTTTTCACCACTGGAATGCGCTGGAAAAAATCGACGCCCGCTCCAACCTCATCGATGGTTTTTTTTTCGAGTCGAGAAGTTGTTTGCTCAAGTGGGTCCGGCTGGGAGCGCCTCATGTTTGAATAGTTCTGGCTGATTGACTCGTATTTTTCACATCCGCCGACTCCACTTCCGTGTCTCAGCTTTGGAGATGTTGTGGGTTCACCAAACTTCCTTCAGGGTTCACCAAACTCCCTCTAGGGGTGGTATTCTTCATCGAGTTTACTCGTGGTAATCAAGATTCCCCCAAAGTCTACCCTCTTTTTGGCATTCATCAAGAAGTTTACCTTCGACTTATGGGGTGAAGCTAGTAGTAATACTTACTTTTCTACTAGTATTAGGTAAAGTTGATCAAAACGAGTATCATACCCCATAGTAAACGTTTGCATCTACTCTCAATGATGAATGCCATCCCAGGGCTCGCATGCATAGTCAAGATTACCCATGGTAAACGTGTCGTGAGCCAGAAATTGAAGCGTTTGCATCGGAGTACACTGCTTGGAACGTCCTCCGCGATTTCCTTCGGGTAGTCCAGGAAGGCATCCGACACAATTTTCTGAGATAACCACTGGTTAAATTTAATCGTTACCTGACACCTATCGATACGTTTGTCCAGTCTCTTGGCTCAAGGAAGGCAACGGGTAGTCTGTTTTGGCTCAAACAACCTCACGCCTTGGTTTCTTACGGCAGGGCCTCTACGCATCATTGAGGTTACCCAGGGTAAGCATGCTGACGCCCCTGTTAAGGATGCATCGATTTGGGGTGTAACACGTTTATCCTGGGTAGTCTTAGTGATGCCTACGATCTCAGGATGGACACAGAAGGACCAAACGGAAAAGTGTGTCGGTGCCATGGATTTTCCCCCTAGGGTGGAAAGGCAGCTTAATTTCTCAGCATTTCTCTCACAGAAGCTAACCATGCTAGTTTTTGTCGTTCCATGCAAACGCTGCTGCATCATGAATAACGCCAGCGTGATCGTTTGCACTTGATTGCCATTCCAGGTGAAAAGGATTGTATTTCGATAAACATGCAGTTGAAGCATTGTAATGCAGGCAAGCCGTGAAAGAAAAACGATGTGTTGGGGCGATAGATGCACGTACATAGCAGCGCTGTGGCTCTTATTTCATGGCAATGAATTCGACGATGACTATATACCGTCAATTCCAGAAATCTCCTGGACACAGAGAACTTCAAACAGCCCGTTGGAAACAGACCGGTGCCGCGGCGCGCTGTGGCACTTTGGCTGTCTGCTGCCCTCCTTGGTTGATAATGCTCTCTGATACCCACTGTCCAACGCTGACGTACCGCAGCACTGGTCCATAAATTTTGCGAGATACTGTATCTACAGCATATCTAACGTGACTGTATAAAAATGGGTTACGGTACGAGATGAACACGATTTTAGTGTTCAGCACTTCAAATACCCGCCCCCCCCCCCCCCTCTATGAAAAGTTTCGGGAAATTTTTTTTTGAAAATTTATAGACCCAATTGTGGAAAAATACCCACGCATGAATGACTGCACACTGACATGAGTTGAGCAGATGGCATAGAATTGCTGAAAAAAGTCCACCGAAGAGGTGACCGCGTTCACTACTGCGACTCCAGTTTATGCAGATGGGCTCGTTTAGTATACGCGCACTTTTGAAGCCGAGCGTGCATTATTATGTCACTCACTCGAATAATCGAACAGATTGAATGCAAATGCCAGCGAGTGCAGTCAGAAACGTGTGTTCCTAGCGATTGAGGAAAATTTCTTGCCAGAGGTGGTTCACGTCAGATCTCCAATTAGATTTTTTTTGCGCAAGAAACACGCCGGATTATGCCACTAAGTCTCCCTTAATATAGCTAATCCCTTCTGAGGCCTGCTCGATACATGCCTACGTAAATTGCGCTACTCTCAGTTTGCAGCTGGCTCTTGTGGGATGGAAAAACGGCTCTAGAACCCAGTCCATATCTCATTGATGGTTTGAGGGACGCGCCAAGATTTCCACTATAAATTGGATTACCCTGGTTAATGTTTTCAAAGTTTGGTTGCGGAAATGGTAGAACGCTGCTTAACTTTTTGAAGCCCTCTTTCACTGGTTTTAAGCACAGATAAGCGCTTTTTTCAGTACTGTTTTTGACTATGACTTTTTTTGCATCGGGCCGTCATTGATCTGTGATCTATTGACGCCAAGCAGTCTACGAGTCCAATCATCACAATTCAACCGCGACGCACACGCGCGGATTAGCCCGTATCTCTACCGATAGAATTTATAATAGTCTATACCTTCATAACAGGATCACTTCCATTCGATACCAAACAGGCTTGTGCTTGCGAAGCCGCAGCGCGCATCCTTGATCTGCGAGTGCACCACAACTTGCACCATAATTTCAGACTTGACACTAGTGCATGTCCGTATTTGTTAAATGTTAAATGGTAATTTGCTCAGATCAACTCCAAGACATTTTGCTCGAATTTGAAATGAGTAAGTCAATGAATTTATACTTTTGACATACGGTCGGGTCGCTTTGAAAATGCGTCTGGGACTTTGTCTGCAATTACGGCTGCAGTGTCGTGGCGGATGAGATACACCTTCGCTGTGCAGCCGCGGCGCGTACGCACGCCCAAGTCCGCCTCTCTACTGATAGGTTTTAGACTATACGCCGATTCGACCAGCTGTTGTCGTTCTATTTTTTTAACGTTCTTTCTACCACTTTACCACCATAACCTTTCCATTTGGTGAGTTTTTTTTTCATTAGTTCTATTCCAAACAGCCAAATCGGCCCGCACCACAGCTGCATTGCCTCTAGATTTCCCGCCGGCCTTATCGGTCCTGTCGGTTCGGATGGACTATAGTGTGTTCTACCAGGGACAGTAGTTCTAGAGAAATTAGAGAAAAAGAGAAATTCTGAGGGTGCGACGTAATATTGCGGCCCAAACATGCCACCGTAATCCAAAAACATTGCAACGGTGGAAACGCATCCCAGAGGAAGTTAATACTACTAAATCAAGGTAGATTGAATGTTAAAACGGCTATTATAGCGATATGCGGATACCACAACGACAAAACCAGCGTGGAACAAAAACCACGCGTCCGCGGTGTCACATAAAACGATGCGCCGTGTTAACAACTCTGGCATTCCTGCGTTTAGCGAGGGGGGGGGGGGCGTCCATGTCGCCATTTTATGCGCAAATACTCAGCTACCGTCGCGTACGGAACGCACTATATACGGTACCGGCCAAAATTATATAGCCTTTTCAACTTTCCTCCATAACTTCTGTTAAGGTAAATCTTGACCTAACGTGAAGCCTTGAAGCTCAAATTTTTATGATAGTTGTAGAGGCTCAAAATTCGTTAAAGTCAAAATTTTGAACTTTAAAGGCAGCACCCGCGGAAATCCTTGCATCGGAGATTTTCTCGAATTTCGGGGTTTTTGGGGAAGGTAAACTCATAGACAGGAGTGAAACTGCGTGAAAGACGCGAGGAATGCAAGAAATGAAGGCGTCTTTCCCATGTGTCGAAGGCGTGGACGAGTGTTCCGCTGTGGGATGTGCGTGCGTCCCGCCACGAAACCCTGTGAATGGTACGCATTGCACGCATTCACTGCGCCAGACCACCCACGGCGATGCCGTTGGCTGGCGCGTCGTTTCGTTGAAAAGCCGCCGTGGCCGTGGCCGCGATCCTGGTTTCTCTGCAGGTAGGTCATCGTTCCTTGTGTTCTTCTCACATTTGTGATGTGCTCACTCTCTACTTTACCACCCACGCCTCAGCTCCGAGTCGAGGATTTCGGCTGGTGCTGCCTTTAAGGCTTTACGTTAAGCCGAGCTTTGCGTTGACAGAGGTTATGGAGGAAAGTTGAAAAGGCTATATAACTTTGGCCGGCACTGTATGTGCTAGCATCCCTTCCAGTTTGTTGTCTTTCTGCTGTCACTTAGTGAAATCTTCTACCAGACGCATTTAGCGGCGTCTTCCCATCGATCGAATCAGCTGATCAGCTGGTCGATACCGCTTCCGTAATTGCAGACAAAGTCACAGACGCACTCTTTGGGTTACCCGATTGGAAATGTTACTG
Organism: Ancylostoma ceylanicum; assembly: GCA_000688135.1. Taxonomy (NCBI): domain Eukaryota; kingdom Metazoa; phylum Nematoda; class Chromadorea; order Rhabditida; family Ancylostomatidae; genus Ancylostoma; species Ancylostoma ceylanicum. The sequence goes on along the minus strand of JARK01001354.1, from coordinate 1,496,563 downwards.
AGTGGGAGTGAACGAGTAATTTCAACTGGAAAGCGGCCAATGCTTCACCAAGTCCATGCACTTTTCGCAATCGACTCAGTCACCGCCGCGTGGTCGGGTTGGGCCGGGCCGGGCCGGGTCGGGGTGGTGGGCGTTCCGGGGTCGACTACTCGTGTCGCGTACCCGGCCGCCTACCTCGGGGAATTCCGACCGCTCCTCGTCAGATGGCTGCGACGTGAATATCGATCCATCGCGCTGCTGCTGCTGCTGGGGCAGCCCTCCTGTCGAGTCGGCGAGAGCCTGTTCCGCACTCCGCCTCGGTGTGTGTGTGTCTGTGTGTGTGTGAGTCTCGTCCCCGGCCATCATCAACAGCAAACCCGCACGTTGCTCTTCTTCTTTTCCGCAATTCACACTTAATTATTACTCGTTAGTTGAAAAAAATCCTCGTCGTGCTTCAATTTCGCGAAAAGCGCTCTATTTCAAATGGTTTCTACAGCAATTTTCTTCATTTTCTCGTGATTTCCTGTTATTTGCCATATGGCTGCCTAGTTTTGGCTTGGAGCCTTACTTGCCGGACAACTGTATGTCAGCTGTTCGTTAGAAAAGCCAATCTAACCGCAATAATGAAGGAATCCCTTCGTATTTCACTGGAGAACGCAGTTGTGAATATGTTAGAGAAAAAGAGAACGCGAGAAATAGTGTCGTATTTGAAGAGGTAGGCGAGAAATGCAGATCATAGGCACAATTACTCAACTGTCGTTGTTTTTGAAATCGACTGCATTATCCAGAATTGATGCTTGCTGGTGACAATTTACCCTGGAGACTTTTTCCCATGCTCAGTTGTCTGGATAAATGTTATGGCTTCCTTTTTAGCAACTTTTTTGCCACATCCTGCAAAAGTCTTCTAAATGCTATGCATTTCTTATGCTTTTAGCAACAATGACTTTTGAATGACAGCTTTTATACTTTTATGCATGAATTCTGCCCAACAATTGTTTCATGTCGCTGCTTCGAATTTCTGCTTCTCTTTCTCGCACTTCATCAGTTGACTTTTCTTTTTTTTTCATGGTTACTGATCATTGTTTGATTTGAGAAATTGACATTCTCTTTTCATCATGTTTTTGAAACAAATTCTATACATTTAAATGATTTATGTATGAATAAAACAAGCTGCAGTGGGCGTCGATGGCGGTGGCCCTTCCGCGGCCTAGAAAAGCACGCGACGCGATCGCCCCGCTAGGGCAGGAATCTTCCGGGACAACAAACTAGGGTTTTTTATAGTTATTTAGTTTTCTTATTAGTTGACATCAAATGTGATGAACAACTAATCGAAGCCCACTGTATATGCATAATTATCTCGATATTCACGGAGTAGGTGTCCATTTAGCGCGCAATCACTTTTCGCATGTAAGAACATTCATTTTATTCATCTGAAATGCATTTTCACAAAAGTAAGAATGAGAGTTTCTTGATCTCTCTTACTGATATAGCATTTTTCAAAGGGGTAAAAGAATTGCAGTGACCGTGTCGAAAAAGAAATGCCTAAGAATCGTGGCATTTAGCGAGGACGCTGATAAAATTTGCAGTTCATGCACGAAACTTCCACTTATTTCTTTTTTACGACAGACTAGCTGCTCATAGCGGCTTGGTGAGGTTCAGTACTTTAAACCGAAGGAATTTTTCGCCTGCAGCTAGCTCGCTTGCAGCAACCCGATACCGCGCCGTTCACTTTTTAATCTTTAAACAAGGCGCTTGCCAACTGTCACATCTGCTGGCTGGCAATATTTCTGATCCTGGCGATATTCCCTTTTTTTCCGACAGAAACTGCTTCCTACGATATATTGCACTTTTTATCAGCCGTCTGGCGCGCTAAAGGCCATTGCTGCTTTTCTTCTTCTGCACATTTCGAATGTTAAACCCTGGATCTTGTATTTATAGGCTCATCGCCTTAGTAGCAATTTTCAGAGATGATGACAAAATTCATAAAAAGGGACCGCGTCGCTCACGATGGAATTGTTAACCAGCAGCGAATCTGGGTTTTCTTGATATTTTTTTTTATCAAATTTGATGTTAGCTAATAAGAAAACCAAATAACTATCGAGGAAACATCATGGTTTGTCGTCCAGGAAAGGATCCCTTCTAGAGCGGCGCGGTCGCGACGCGTACTTTTCGAGGCCGCGAAAAGGCCCCTGCCATCGACGGCCACTGTAGTTTTTACATTTTCCGTCTGAACGTTTACAATTTGTTTCTCCTAGTTCTTCGTAAATAAATCCTAACCCTGATTACTCTTCAGGATGGCACCCACGGAAATTTTCACTTTTGTGCTAAAGAATCTTAGGAGTAAAGTAGTGCTCGTGTAATTCTTCATTTACATTGTGGTTACAATTACCCGATATTGTTGTTAGAACTGTGAGACGCGCTTTCTGAGTTGAGCAACCAGTTGAACGATGATCCAGTTAACAGGTGGTAGTTTAACGGTGGCTGCTATCGTTAAATAGGTTGTGAAAACCGTAGCTGCCGACTTTATTCTTTTTTCTCTTTCTTTTTTTTTTTTTGCTTTTCCGGCACTATTCCACTTTCACGGACCCAAAATCTTCAAAAAAAATTTTTGGTTGAAACTTTGCCAAGGGGGTTATTTGAGGTGCTGAACACGAATATCACATTCCTTTTGTACCGTAACCCCACTTTGGTAGGGTTAGGGTAGGGTAACCCAAGATACGGTACCGCATAGAATCCTCTCAAATTTTGCCCAGGGGGGTTATTTGGGGTGCTGATCACGAATATCGCATTCGTTTTGTACCGTAACCACATTTTTATAGGGATACGGTTGGTATACGGTAGAGAATTCAGAGAAAATGCCAATTTCCAGGAGAAGACGAAGGTGACATGCAAAATGATGTTGATATTCGTGATCAGCACCTCAAATAACCCCCTTGTGCAAAAATTGAGCGAATTGCATGAGGCACCGTATCTTGGGTTACCCTACCGTAACCCTACAAAAACGGAGTTACGGTACAAAATGGATACGATATTCGTGTTCAGCACATCAAATAACCCCTCTACGCAATGTTTCAGCCAAAAATTTTTCTTGAAGATTTTGGGTCCGTGAAAGTGGAATAGTGCCGCTTTTCCTGCTTTCTGTTCGTACTGTCGTACATGGCAATTCTTCCGTGGTTGACCACATTTAGAATTTCCGCCTGTTCTTTCTTTATGATTTTGTTGCTTATCATATTTTTCATTTCAGTTGGGACATATGATGCACGTGAATCCATCCTCATAAATGTTATACCGGATTTCTCAGCTGCACTAGAAACGAATAAATTTTTCGTTATTTCATTTTAAATTGTTTGCTCATACATAACTTTTTCCTTGTGCTGCCAACTATAAGTCTTTATAGCGATTTCCTTACTTACTATTTTACCCCCCTGTTTCTGCGAGATAACATTGCTGTGCTGGAGATTCTTCCTGTTCTTCGTGGCACATTATTTATTGCTCTTTTCCTCCCATTTTTCTTCGCATTTCTTTCGCGTTATTGATGACCGTTTTCCTCACATTATTCTTCTTTTTTCGATGTTCCTCATATCCGCATACCTCATTGATAGCTATGAGTTCATGAATAATGTATAACCTTTCCAGTGTATCGTGGGAACATCTCGGCTAGTGATTGTCCTATTATTTCATCGTGAGTGCACTGGTTATCAACCATGGCACGCGTTCCCGTCAGGCTCAATGTTTATGATATGGTGCGTTGATGTCTTTTTCTTCCATTATTTATATTCAGTGGCAGGGTTCCCTCTTTTTCCAAATTTCCTGTTCATTTTGGCATGTTTACTTTTCCAGATTCTTTTTGTTGCTCTGTGAGCAAATTTGTAAGTAGAGCTAGTCAGACCGCAGACCCACATTCGGTTTCGCAAAAACTAATCCATGTTGCTCATTACTTCCCTTCTCTGGAGTAATTCTATTTCGTTTTGCCCCTAAAAATGGGGTGTGTTCAGTGAGTGTTTTTGACGAACTATCCTCTGGAGAGAGAGGGACAGAGTACGCTGCATGGAGGGGATGATACTGGCTTTTTTCGCTATGTAACTTCTTTTATTCATGGATATTACTATCAAATCTGGGAAGAACTGGCTTAAATCCCGTGGAACTGACTCGCAGCCTGTTAATTGGTACTAAAGAATCGCCCCATGCTCTCTCCGAGGGTAGTCATCTTTGAGCATAGTCACAATAAGTCATCTTTGATGTCTTAAGTGAATTTCTCGTCTATTACGCTGTTCCCCAAATTTGGCGCCGTTTTTGTACCGATCTCTGACGCAGTTTTCAATAAACTTGGCGAGCGAGCGACGCATTTGCACTTTCCCCGTCTGCGGTAACGCAGCGTCCGGTGTTAGTGATTCCTAGTGTGGGATGACGCCAGTTCGGCCGGTCGACCGGTCGCTTCAGCGGATTTCTTGTGCGTGGCTATGCAAACACAGGCCGGTTTGTTGCAGAGGAATGTCCGGCGCCGAAATGCTTTATGCTCAAGATTTGGAGCCTCCATGATAGATGCGCTTCCGGTAGTTGGTGCAATGTATGAAATGTACTATGTTCGTAGATGTTCGGAAGGGAGAGAGTAGTATATGGCGTTCAGGGTTAATTGGTTAAATGGTGACTTCTCTTGACTAAAGTAATGAAAAAAGTTGTGCAGTTCCAACTGACTAAAGATGTAGCGAAGCTTATGGTGAAAATGGACATGATGCGATGATTTGCTGTCCAATTTTTGTGAAGTTTGCTCAGTGATACGTAATATTTAGTCTACATGTAATACTTATAGTGGGCGTCGATGGAAGTGCGTTTTTCGGGGACTCGGTAAGCACGCGCCGCGGCCGCGTTGGTGGGCTGCAAATGCTGCCATCACAGCAAATTAGGGGTTTCTTGATAGTTTTCCATCCTAATTTATGTCAAATATTCAAAAAAAAACTAACTAACTATCAAGAAGACCTTACGATTATTTTTCACTGCGGTGCCGTTGCGCTGCGTGCCTCCCGAGCCTGTGAAAAACGCACTTCCATCACCGCTCACTGTGCGTTCTACGTCTGAATGAATGTGCCAATGCGTCACAGTTAGGTTTCATCTCATTGGGAAGCTTTTCCTGAATATTTTCATATAAATAATCCGTTGATGTCGCGTTTAACGTTACTTCGAGAAGCATTCCTTGCATTTTCTCTTTTATATAATAGAAAATTACTATTTTGGTTACAAAGATTTGGTCATTCCTTCGAAATTTTTGTCTACGTTGCTATACTGCGTCACATATTATTTTTGCATCCTTGAAGATTTGCGTTCCAAGAGGGAATTTTCATTCAGAAGGAAATATCGCCTTTTTATGGAGATGTGAAAGGGATATGCTGTTTCTTCTTAATTTTTTCCATCATTTTCCCACTAATTCGCGTCAAATCATTGCTTTGCGTGAATTTTACGTCAGTGTAGAGATGGCTGAAGCAGATGCGGTTCATTCAGCTTGTCGTGGTGTTAGCAGTTTGAAATAAAATTTTATTACACATGCGGGAACAGCTTCATATCCCCGATGGTTGTCATATTGAACCATTTCATTCACATGCATTTTTCCACGAACCACGTAGATACGTGGGCGGCCAATCCCACTCTCCTGCTTTTTCCTGCTAATGGCGCTTTTAACGGCTTGGTATTGCTTTTTACTCCGCAATCTTCTGAGGGATTGCTTCACTACTGTGTTCGCGATTATAGTAATCTTCTTTGTTACTGGCGAACCAGTCGGTTTTCACCAAGCGTACATATATTGAAAATGTATTATTCCGCGGTTTCTGCTTATGCTTAATTATTACATGAAACAGATTCGTACCGGGTCATAAATACAATCAAATGTAAACAGGTGCTTTGTTTTGGAATAAATCTTTATAAAATGCACGCGACAGAATTTTGGCACCGTTTTCGTGTTTTGATATTGAAAAGGGATCAATCGCATTTGGATGTTTTGCTGAATCATATTTACCTCAACGGACTATGAATGTTTGATTAGGTAGCATTGGATTTGTGCCTTTTTTTTACTGAAAGGAGACCTGTAATTGTAGTTCCGTTCACTTTTCTTCGTTAATTTGATGTTACTTGTTGAGCTAGTGAGTATTATAATACGTTAGCCTAGTTGAAGTTACATGCATTATAAATTAGGGGCAATATTGTTTTTTTTTTGTTTGAGTGGATAATTTAACGAATGCGCAGTCCGTTAGGATGGATGTGACTGATTTCCGCAATGCTTCTCCTCGCTCCATATCATTACCCTCTACTAACAATAAGTTCATCATTGGTCAGCATGTTAGAGACAGGTAGAGATAACGGTCTACCATAATACGTGAGCGAGGCTTGAATATGGATGGATAGAAGCTCCGCGGGAAATCAGTCAAGTTCATCCTAATGCATCGTATGTGACTGGGCAACACTAAAGATTGCGTTACTCTACGGTCCTGAGACTTGATAAGAAGTACGCAGTAATGCCCACACTTTAATTTTGCCGTATAATTCCATAGGAAAAATGTTTCCACGCTGTGTAAGTATGGCTAGGTTTGTGGAAATACGGTTCTCTCATTTTTCTCTGCAAAAAATGCAAAACGGTCATCCAATGGTATGCACCACTAATGTTGCATCCGAGAAGCCGCGAAGCACAGACGCCACTTTTTTCTTCGCAGATAGTTTACAGATAAGTCAGCGTATCATGTGGCAGAATGCTTCTTAGAGCAGCTGAGAGAGGCGGTCGGAATGCAACATTAATGAGGGGCCTGTCTAAATAGAAATCTGTGAGAATTTTATTGTCGTGAAGCTGAGCTAACTTAGGCTGCTGCCCTAATATCTATTCACACTAATATGACCCACGTGATGCGTTTGAACACTTGAGATGTTGAGGAATTAACACGAGAACCAGCGGAGCATTTCCCTTAATAGAATTCGTCGCGTTGAAAATGATACCACCACCGCATTTTTTCGTTATAGACGAATTTCAATTGCATTACTTTTTGCTAGAGAAGCTTGGAGAGACGAGTAATAATGACTTCGTTGAGGATTGTCACATTCCAAACACTAGTTCATCAGTTTTTCCGTTTTTTCTTCATTTCCTGATTCCTCCATCCAAGTGAAGTTTGTTAATCTGCCGCATGTTTCTTTTTTCCATTGCTACTTTCTCTGTTTTCATTGAGCAGAGCTTCACTTTGGGGAAGGATAGTATTAGCTCGCACTCTCTATAACGGAGCTGGCAAACCCATAAACCGGCTGCATTATATTTTTCAAATAATACGGATTCTGACGCAACCTGTCCCATTCATCCACTCGGTTATTTTTTGACCTTAAACAACCAGTTGTTACGTGTGCAGCCAGTCACAGTGGTGAACCACACATAAGCCCAATTGTTTAATAGCACATTCGGAGCGATTATTCGTTACGCTTCAATGATTATGAAAGTTCTGCGGAATTTTAGTGAAATGTTTCAGCCCACTTTTTTGGAATTTGTTGGTAATTTATAGCTGTAGAGGGAGTTACTAGACCCATTAATTAAGTAAACATCTAATTTCTTGAGTTGGTGGTAAGACTTCATGTTCTCTATTTCAGTACTGGCTTAATGATTATGCGTCAAATATAGGATTTGGAATTTTCCACTCTGGCATCGAAGTTTATGGAGTTGGTGAGTCACTACTTGATTCCTTAGTTTTTGGCTGGTCTCTAATGTAACTCAAACTAACCTTACTATCGAAATGCGTTTTCAGAATATGCTTATGGAGGGCATCCGTACGCATTCTCTGGTGTTTTCGAGAATTCGCCCCAAGATGCTGAAGAGCTAGGAGAAAACTTCAAATTTAAGTAAGTTTAAACTCAGAATTATTGCTTGACTGCAGATTTTACCTACCTATTCTGGCAAAAGGGGTAAAGTTGGTTGAAGATCGAATCAGAAATCACATCTTTCATTGTGGTCCTAAGTCCCTATTCCCCATCATTCCTCTGGATAAAGACTGGACACTTTATAGATATGATAAAGAGATAAAGACTGGACACCCCCAAAGCTAGCAGCTATTTGAAAGTGCTGTCGGGTTCTTGGTCGAGCCGGAGTTGTTGGAATCCCGCCGCTTATTTACGTTCTTGATTTTTGTCGGCTCCAGCCTTTCGTTGCACTTCCCAGCCCCAATTTTTGCCTCAATCAATCATTCAATTTTTTCATGAAATTAAATGTTTTAGTTGCATTCAAGGAATTTCTCCATCATCATGTACTGCATGTTTCAGACAGTCAATTGTAATAGGAGAAACAGCGATCACAGCTGCTGGAGTTCGAGAACTGATCAAATCCCTCGGTCAGGAGTATCGTGGAGATCGGTACCACCTTATTTCTAGGAACTGCAACCATTTCAGCGCTGTTCTAGCTAAAGTGAGTGAATATTGCTCAAATATTTAATATTTACTAAGGACCGATTAATTCCAGGCACTTACGGGTAATGATATTCCTACATGGATCAACCGGTTGGCAAATCTCAGTGGATCTATTCCTTTTTTAGAAAGGGTTGGTTTTCTCATTGGTTTTTTTCGTTTTGTTCCTATTCTATTTATTCTATTTTTGGTTGTTATTCAATTACATAGTTATTGCATCGCATTTGTTGCAATGATTCAGTGTTTGCCCCAAGAATGGCTGACTCCAGTTGCTCTTCAACAATCTCTAGAAGACCAACGCAACGCCGAAGGGTCTAGGCAGAATGCCGCTGAAGCACAGAAGAGGTTATCAATCGATTCGGCTGAGGATGCCTTGGACGCGAGATTGAACGGTGAGTGCGCGTCGCGTCGTGTCACCTGACTTGGTGCTGTAGTGCAGATAGTTAATTGGAGCCGGTTCCTTCCTTGTAGTCAGCCTCAAAATGAGGCACGTGGGGCAAGTTCTACGTCGTTGAAGAGATAACGAAGTTGTGCCGAAATTGGGTAATCCAAGGAAGTTGTGTCTAAATTGGGTAATCCCCTGGAGCGTTGTTTGCCAGTTAGGTGGTTCTTAGAAATAATTGCAGCTTGTTACGTGCTTCTTAGGATAGGACGAGGGCATTTATCTCAAGGAACAATCTCCTAAAAAGGAAGAAGGAAGTGAGGGATAATTTGGATGCGGGGGCTATGGCCCAGTTAGCGAGGAAGATTCTAGAACGTTGATATGGGTTGTACTTTTCTCGCATAGGTTAAAAATTACATCAAACAAACCCATTTTTATTTCTTATGAAACTGGTAAAGGGTCATTGTTATTGGTATCATTTGAAAGCTGAATATTTTTTCTTACATTGTGAGGTTTTGTCTTTTGAAAAACAAGAACATGAAGTATGAGGAATGTTTTATATAGTTCTGGTTTTTTTTTCTTGCTACGCTGTAGTACATCCCGTAATGCTGGTTCGTTTCTTGCAACTCCTGTTTTCGGAAATTAGGTTTAGCTCGGCCAAATTGAAATGTTTTCGTCTTCTCCACTACGCGGGAAGATTTGATTTCCTGGATGAGAGTAGCCTGACATCATCGAAAACATCGTCCAAATGTAACTTGTCATGAAACCTATGTTTACGCGCGTTTTCAGTCACCTTATTTAATGTTCTGGTAGTGATTTGAATTTGCAATAATCCGACTATGTGCCTTTGTTTTGGATCCGATGGTGAAGAATTTCTAGTTTCAGCAGTGGGGATTACATATTCTCGGCGGATTTCAGAACCTATTTTAGGTCACTAGGTTCATATTCTATTAAGCGAATAATTTGTCACTTGTAATGTCAATTAAGCAGTAAAAATATACTTTTTTTTAAATCCATTCCGCAGTCTTCCTGCACTTGCAGTGTCCGTCCTTGCTCCTTCCCGGAACGCAGGAACAGCTGATGCGTCGTTATGCTTTTTTTTGTTGCAGACTCTCGTGCTACTGTGGTATCCGCTCGAGGATTCACGTGCGCTGACAGCTCGTCACCCCCATCATCCGGAGCAGATAGTCGATCCGGCTCACCTCCGTCCATCCAACGGATATGGGCTCAGATCAAGTCTACAATGGCAGGAGATATTCGACCTTGAACAAGACGGGATATTAAATTTTGAGCTACTGCTTACATGTCAGTTTGAGAGGGTAAGTTATGGTATTTTTTCGTTAGGGACATGACGCGGAGGTGTTAGAAAAATACGTTTGTGAAAAAAAGGATAAGTGAAAACTGTAAACATATCATGAATGATGGCCTACAGCTGGATGCGTCATTGAGACTACCCAGGGTAAATGTGCTGACGCCTGGTTAACGATAGTTAGATTTGGGGTGGTGGTTCATTTACCCTGGTAACTCCAATGATGCATGCGGAGGCTAGTTTCTAAGTAAGATATTTCTATTATATCCATGACGTTCCTCTGCTTCCGTTAGTATCAAACAGAACCACAATAGGTCTAGACATCTTTTGATTACCATCCCATTTGCTTCTTACGTTAGCATTACCAGCTTAATGTCATGCTTGCGAAAGACAATAACCAAGCTGAAAACATTGCCTTTCTCTTTCTAGCTTTTTTCCTTGGTTCGAAACGACAAAACCCCATGGAAACAGCGCCAGCTGCATAGGTAAAAAGGGTTCGCGTTGCTGTTTCTTATGCGCTTAAATGCAGAAGTCCACCTCATTTTCATAGTTGAGGTAATAGCAGATTCAGCATCCACCCGGCAAGCTGATTCCAGTGGTATACACAAATTGCCTCAAAATGGTCTTTAAACGCGTTTTACAGGAAGGGGTCTGTAACAGTTTGCTGACCCGTATTGACGTGTGAAGCCGTTGATCTTATCGATCGGACACGCCAAGACTTGTTTGCCAGCGCTGCAGCCGTGGCGGACAGCCAGCACCGCTTGGAGCGATCCACCTCTGGGCTCCAAATTTTAGTGACTTTGACCGCTTCGGGAAAGGGGCTTTTGTCGCTTTTATGCCTGTTGGTGTACCTTACTGGGATTGTCATGACAAGAAGGTCCAGGATATGTTGCCAACTTCATCAAATGTAACGAGGTGGTCCCCTGCCTTTAAATCGTCGGGACGAGAATCGAGACTCCGAAGTGTGCACTGGGGGGATGGGGGTGAGGGTATCCACATTGACAGAACTTTGACACTTTTCTGTATGTAACTGGTTACCTGCTGCTATATTGCTCCTGGTTGGGTCCAGAAAGATGGGTTTCCTGTTATTATGTGCCTTCTGGGCCTGCGTCTCTTACCATCGCGTAGTCTATATGATAACCAACTGCGCTGACCATTGTTGGTTTGTTTTGTTTTGTTCCATAAATTCCAGCCCTGAGCTTTCTCAATGAAGAGGTGACAGCTACGAGCAATTGATCACTTTGTGAACCTCAGCAACAATGAGTGGTATTGGCGGATCTTTATAATATTTTTCCGCAAAGGGAAAAAATGAAACCAAAAAAAGGAGAGTTTGGTATTCAGTGATAGGTCAATCAGTCGGTGAATCTCGATGGTCCAGAAATGCTTGTTGTAATTCTGAGGCTGAATTTGAAACAAAACTAGAGGAAAGATATCTAATATTCTAACTTTGATATCAATTCTGATTCATGAGCAATCCGCGTACTGTTTGGTCTTTGAAGTCTATCTCAAATCAAAAATTTCATTCTGTTTTTCTAAACAATGGACAACAATCCCTTTTGCACTTCTGAGTGGTGAAACCTAGAAAAATTCTGTTCTTCTCTAATTTCTTGTATAGATGGCTTCACCTACCTCTATTTTTTTTTCTTGGCTTCACATTGAAATCTGTTTCTTTTTTGTTTTTGTTCTTTTTTTAAGTTGCTCAAAAGTTAGTTCTATTGTTTTAATTTTTGAAATAGAGACTACATATAGTCCTTCCAAAAAATACTTGCCTCCCGCTGCACTGCGCGTCGACTGAGCCACGTCGCAGCACGTATGATAATGCGTAGGAGGCGCGGCGCGGTTTAGCAGACGGGCGGTGGGTGCTGGAGGCACGTATTTTTTGGAACAACTGTATATTCATGTGAAGAGGTTTCGAATTTTGATGTTTGAGTGACATATGAGCAATATTTTTGCCGACGTCGTAATGATGAAAGTTCAAATCTCATGAGAGTTTGCACAATGTGTTGATGCGTCAACATTTTTTGCTCGTCGAAATTGTTGAATTTGACGGAGCCAAACGAAATTGTTTAATTTGACGTCATTCGCATGCCTGTTGAGGTGTGTTGACACTATAACATGCGTTAGTCGCAAACTTTTTTTTTTCACAAGTACTGTTTTCATTTAATATGAACGCACGATCCGGTTCCAAGTGCGTTTTCTATCTTCAATTCCGAGTTTTGAACGAGGAACAAAGTACAATTTTTTTCTTGCTCACTCGCAGTAATTTTCATGTGGTGACGTGATGGCATCAACTAGTTTTATGATCGGAAAGAGCCTATACAGGGTAGATAAGACTTTTTCGGGATAATTGGCTGTTTTTGAACGAGTAATAGTTGTTAGAGTTCAAGATATGATCGAAGTTATTTGATTTTTCCTAATAGTTTGCTTTTTTCATTTAGTATGAGCTGAAACGTTCTGGGAAATGGAGGGTGACTAGTCCTGTTTCCGCGTCATGGATCTAGATTTTTATCTTGCCTTTTTAACCTAATGTTCTATGATGATCTATTTTCAGGGGCCTTCATTCGACTAGCTGCTTTAAATCACAAGTGTTTTCTCCTTTTTATTGCCCCATTGACTGAGTATACTTCTCGATTTTAAGAGCCGATATCGTTCTCTTGCATGAGCTGTACAATACATAGCTGTATAATTCGTTTGTATATTTCGTCTCCTTTTGAGGACCTCGCAGTTTCCGTTCAGGTTCGAGTCTCCTCACTTAGACAACGTGAGTGCTGAAATGACCTCGTTACACTTCTCGCCTGATTGTCTGTCTCTGTTCGCCTATGAGCCATGACGTCTCTTTCTGTATCCGTAAGAAAAGTGCGCCTCTAAGTAAGTGCGCTAAGCCTTGATGCAGTTAGGGAAGCAGCTGTGATGATTTCCTGGATTTTCTGGATGACTATTTGGGACTCCTGGAAATCTCACCGCTCGCTGCTCTGGTTCAACGTTTCCTTTCTCTTCTCAATTGTTCTTGCCTTTTCATTGTAAATGAGGGTAGAGTATCTACACCATTGTTTGCCTATTCAAAAACTGCTCCAGGTTTCATGTACTTCTTTCCGATATGTTTAGTGAACACGCCTGTATCAGAAGTCTTCCACATTGATCATGATTCTACTTCAAAGTTGTCACTTTAATTCTGCCTTAACCTGTATTGGGAAATAAATGTTCTGTATATACATATCTGTAGGGAATTTGGTATTGTTTCTGGTATTTTCATTTTAGCCCAGTTGTTGGATTATCTGGGGTCCTGTCAAGATAATCATTAACGTACTGTAGTGGAATTTTATGCGGTTAGGTGTCCATAATTGAGCATTTTGATGGCTAAACTGGTTAAACCAGGCATTTAGTGAAATCTCAGGGCTAAATGGGTCGGTTTCCAATGGACCGGAACTAGTACCCAATGCGTCGAAGCGCCTAGATTTGTTTGACCGCCAAGCGCAGCTTGTTTGTTGTTTTCGGCTGTTTACACCACGTAGCTGTACAGTTCCCGTAAACAAAACGAGTAGTAAACATACTGGATACGAATTAAGGATGAGCGGAAGTAAATTTCCGATCCTTGGTGCTCGTAGGTCAGAGTCCCAAGAAAGCTGGGACCTCGGAAGTGCTGCGGGTTTGAAGTCTTTGTTCATCCCTTCCATTCCTGAGCTGGACAGAATGACTGCCTTAACCATTGCTTTATCCATGAACTGCGCTCATTTCTTGGACATGTTAGAGAAGCTGGAGTGTTTCTAGGAAAAAAATTGTGCATGTGAAAGCAAACGTAAAACTTGTGGATCGAGCCTGTTACGTCATGCGGTGTCAATGAAATCCTGGATTAGCCTCGTTTTAGATAATGTAATTCACGAGGGAATGGATAAACATCTGTTTCGACATCAGAGATGAACGTGCATACTATGTGCCAGGATACAAATAAATGCTGCGATTACGTCATTTGAATGAATTCATTGCAGAAGCGCAAGTTATTCCATGGAATTACTGGATGGAGTGGATATGCAGTTATGCCGGTCACATAGCCAAGCTCTCAGTGTTTTGAAGGGTATAGCCACGAGTTTTGTCCGGAAGGTTTCCGGTCCAAAAAAATTCAAAAATTAACCAAAATGCGTCGCGGAAAGATCCTCGGCTGTCACCATGTTCCTCAATGAGATTACCCATGGTAAAAGCGCCCGTGTTAACGATGGTTGAACCTGGGCTTGGATGCATTACCGAGTTTACCCGTGGTAAACGCGTTCACTCCCTCACTAAAAATGGGTAAATTTGTGTGATGCTAACTCGTTTACGATGGATAGTCTCAATGATGCATGCCGTTTCAGGTTATGCACCATGCAGGTTTCGTTTCAGGTCATTTCACCGACCGCTCACAATTTCCACAGCCATATTTAGGATCCTTTAACCAATTTTTACCCGCCTACCATGGGTAATCTAAGTGAGAGTCCGGCACTCTTCATGTTAACCCATAAGTGACGTTGGCTGCACTCAATCGCTATCCATAGGTAATCATACCCATGGGTATTAGGTAATCCATGCATGCATCCAGGCCCAGAAGTAAACGTTCCCATGCGTGTTGCCTTGAAGCTTTAGGTGGCAAATCTGGGACGAAATGCATCATTGAGATTACCCAGGGCAAGCATTTTGTCGCCAGTGTTAATGGTGGGCAAATGTGAAAGGTGTCAACATTCTCACTCTGAGTAATCTCAGTGATGCTTAGGGGTATGGAAGGTGTTAGCACGCTTATCCTAGGTTCACCGATGCATGCTGCATATGGTAAATAATATCTCTTGGCGAAAGAGGATGATTGGCTATGACGTCTTCCGAATATGAATGAAACAGTTTTAGGACATGGAGGTTCGGATAGATTTCGATTTTCTGACGTAGAATGGGAATCCTCCGGCGAAGATCGTCATCCCATACCCCATTTTACTCCGCATGGTGTTTTTTACCCTCAAAATACGCCGTACCCGCCGGACACAGTAGTACGTGGGCACCACTTGTTTCCGAATGTTTGTACTCAGTTTTTTTTTTTTGCTCCGAGCTCCAATAAGGCGGCTACTTACAGTACTTTAGGAGAATTGTAGCCAATCTGGGGCCTGAACATTCACTTTGATACGAGATCAGAAGAACAGAGATTTGTAGGGCAACCAGAAGCGATTCCATACGTCTTTGTCGTTTTCCAGCCACGTTTTTCCTATACGCCAGGGAGCACAAGGCAATCTGCAATAATTTACAACGCCCGCTTGTTGCTCTTGAATCTCCTGCAGTTGCCTAATTCCTGGAGGCTTAGTGCAAGTGAGAAGGGAAACGGGTGAAGGGGATTAAAATAGCTGGACTATGGCGTGGCTATACAGCCCGAAAAAATGGAAGAAGAGCTTTGAAATGATGCCAGATACGCCTTCATATACACGGAAGTGCAATGTGAGGCTAGATACGCCTTCGTATACACGGAAAAGCAATGGAAGGGCTTATTCTAATTAATGAGCGTCCTCATTTCCTCCTAATACCTACAGGTATCCCGGAAATAGAGATCATTGGAATTTTTATGGAGACGCTCAAGATCACGGGAGGACGGTAGGCCGTGGATCTTTCAATTCATCCTATCAACTTGCTGGTCGGGATCTGAGATCTGTCACAGAGGTGCGGGATTTAGGCTTCCGAAAAAATGATAAACTAAAATTCGCCTCTCACTGTAGTATGATAGCATCTAAGGTGCACCTTTGAACGCACAGGATCTTCAGGGCTTTGAAGACAAAAAACCCACAGATACTAACAAAAGCTTTTAAAACATATGTTTGTCCTACCATTAAATGTGGCACCACAGTCTTCAGTCCATTCACGAAAAAAGACATTGATTTCTTGGAAAGCGTCCAAAATAGTTTTACTCGTAAACTTATGCTCCGATGCAGCACTGTCGGTTACAGTCTTATTCCAAATGGCTGTGAAAGTCGTAAGTAGCTCGGATTATCTAGTCTCCACAGCAGAAGGCTAAAGAGTGACTTGATTATGGCATTCAAAATCCTTAAAGGAGAAATGTTAGTCGAACCTAGAGATTCCTTCGACCTCACTCCCTCCAGAACAAGGGGTGCCCATTTCAAGCTGAGGGTTTCGGTAGCAAAAACTCAGGTTAGATCCAAATTCTTTTCTCAAAGAGTAGTTTCCGCTTTCATTCCGATCTTGGCGGGTAATGTGCTGTCAATGTCACTGCAGTCTTTCAAAAAATTAGCGGCTCGTTCAGTGGTTTTTGGCATTAGAACACATGTCATTTTCTATTATGTATTGTATCACTTTGAATGATTGTACTTTTTTCTTGTGTAGTACTATAATAGTTAGCTTTGTATATCCACGTGCAATTGTGCACGTCTACAGACAAAGATAAAGATAAAGATGCTGTACGTGCAGCGCTAACCAAGACAATTCTTTTTTTTTTTCGAAATTCATGTGTAGCTTCCTTGTGCGTGGCGCTAGGAGGCTCTATTTTTGGCAGCCATTACAGGCACTAAGGACATGGGAGGACGCCTCAGGATGCATCTGGTGAAAGATTTTACTCCCTGACAGGAAGAAAACCTGTACAGAAAAGGGTGTAAAATTTAAATCGAGCCGGCTGACAACGCACCACTGCCGTAGATGCGAAAAGCCCCTACATAGCTATCGGACTATGCCTAGGTAGCGTTTAAGAATTAAAATGTTAAACAGTGGAGGAAGGCAGAATGACAGGAGAAGGAATAGGAGGAAAACAGTGACAGTTGAGGAAAATCGTCACTCCGTGCTGTCGGGTCTCTTCCTGGCCAGGATTCATGAACGCATAACTAACAATACGCTGAACGAAGCTTGCAGACTAACTTTTGTGTCCTTTGTCTCCTAGAATTACGAGGTCCCTGCGATAACAAATGATGCTGACCATCAAGGGTTTTTTGGTTATCGTTCCATGAATCTTAATCTCGAATGTTACATCTTGATCCAGGATGCAAAATGAGCGCGTGCAACGTTTGATCTTCTGCAGAATTGATCAATGTCTATGTCCTCAGTTGGCGTGTTTTGCATTGACACATCACAAGTACTTGCTTCAAAAAATCTATTTCTTATTCGATTATTTGTCTTCTTCTCGCTGCCAACACTTTTTCAGCATAAGATTACCGAACCATAAATTGTTGCAGCACCACAGGGCTCGACTTCTAATCCGAGATAAGGTACTGCGAAGTACTTCGTTTTTGATTATCCTATAGATCCTATTTTAAAACTCTTTCTTTTAATTCGTCCACCCTTTTAAAGCTTGAAATATATGCAGAAAAAATTGTAATAACATAATGGAAAATATTTAAATTTTATCACGATTTTGCACTCGGAAAAATATGACCCGAGGTGGAGCGTATCTGTTTTGACCTTCCTTGTTCCATGAAAATTTGCTAGGTTCCTTTCTTTATGTTTCTCAGGGGCATTCCATTTCATCACTGATCACGAATTTTACATGTTTTTTTTGTACAATAGAACAGTATTTCCGAGGTCATTGTAACCATTCTGTAGGTGCTGTAGATGCTTTTATCCGAGAATCAGGCAAAACTCTGCTTTAGAGGCTATTTGACTATTCTGTGGGTAGATTTTTTTCTTTTTTTTTTGATAATTTAACAAAGGCTGTTGTTTTCGAGCATTCCCGCTAATGATTGAAGCGGATTAGCAGACTATAACTCTAAACCGAACCACTACGCAAAATAAATGCCGTAAATGTGGTCAGCATGTGAAATAACCCCTCTGCTAATTCTGGCCAGTTCTTGGGAAATGGCTGTCTGCAGACTGTAGGTCATGAATTCTGTAACCCTGCAGAAGAGCCGTAGTAAATAAATAAATAAACAAATACGTAAATAAATGAATGGGAATTCTCCGAGTGGCAGTTGTAACTAAATCTTCGCCATCTGTTGTTCTAAGTGTAAGAAATTCGAAACTATCACCATTTCGTGCATTTCTTCGGCAGAATTCGAACCTTTGAATGGTTGCCTAGGAAACAATAGACTTACCACTGCTACAAACCCACTTTGTACAAAAAAACCTCAGCGTTTGCAAGTGGACACAAAAAATGAGCATATTTTATCACAAAGAGCAGATCCTGTGCCTTTATTCATGATAGTTCCCGGGAAGGTAATGCGGTGTGGTTAACCAAAGTGGATGAGTTTCTCGACCGAAGTACACAATGTCCTGACATCTTTACCATGCCTGTCATCGTTGAGTCTGAGTCAGTCATCTGAGTCTCTCTAGTATAGTGCACACAACTTTTACTACGAAAACGAGTCGACTTTGAAGAGTCGGTCACAATCTTCCTCGGATACATTCGTGAATACGACCCTGATATGCTCAAGATCAGCGTCGCAAGCAGCAAAAAACCAATTATAACTCGTTGTGAACCTCCAAGTATCTTTCCTACGTCAGCACAACCAAGTTGACGTAGACCTAACGCTAGTTCCTCCTTCAAGCAATGTTTCTCTCACATTTGGCTTTTACCCAAGCCCATTTCTTTCAGGGAGACGTGGGAAGATGTTAGAACAATGATAGTTTTGCTGGCTTGTTGCAACTAGAATACCTTGACGTCATAGGCAGTGTTTTGTGAAAGTGCAGGAGAAACCCTTTCTAAAGCCGAGTACATTTTCTTATGTGTGCTCTAAAAAATTGTGGCCGCGGATAGATCAAGTGTGTTTGAGGCTTAGGAGACCTTGAAAAATGAAGCGGTTTCAGGATCTTTGTTGAAGTTAGGACATGGGACCAAGGGATAGTTTCAAAGTGCAGAATTTTTCTGAAGGCTCGAGAAAAACTACCTCTCTGTTTCTCCTAGATTTAGAACTGGGTTACATCTTTTCCCATGTTTTCCCGCTTTGTATGAGCCGAATCTCTTCATTTCTGGTCAACTTTTTACCAGGTTTCTCAGATGTCACGTGTTATTTTCTATCCATGCAGCTGACACGATGTTTCTTAAGAGAATACATCAAATCTCAGCCCGTACATATTGCTGTGACATTAGCTATTCGCAGTCAGACGAGATTAGCTGGTGGTGAACAAAGCCACATACGTTGGCAGAGCTTCTCTTCCACAAAAAATCGCAGAAGACAAGAAAAACCGGAGATGCCCAGGATTCTGGATTATAGTGAGGTGAGCAGCATTTTCCTGAATTTGTGAATTTGTTTTTTTTTAATTACATTTTTGCGTGAACTGATGGATCAGGGCGACGATGCGGAGTACTATGACAACGTCTCAGTGATGACAGCCGAACTGGCTTTTCCATCCAGTGACTACCAAGGACTTCATCTCTTCTCAAACAATACTACGGCAGAAGATGTCGTCAAGTACTTCAGTAACCCCAGCTATGAGAGCAGATCGGTAGCGTCCAATTTTATTTCGAGGTTTTTTTTTTTCTCAAGAATTTTCTTTTCTCGCATATGTACTTTTTCATATCTTTATTCCGTTTTCCTGAATCGAACGGTGATTCCGCTTCCTCCTTTTGTTTCATTTTCTGCTCTTTTCTCCTCATATTCTGGAACATTCTCAATTAAGAAATCCCAGAAATGGTGTCTATGGAGCGTAAACCCTAAATCTTCAAGGATATCCTAACATCTCAGTGTTCAATACCATCCCATGCATCTTGAATTGAGCTGGTACAACAAGTCCTTCTTCATACAGACTGCTCAGATATTTATGGTTGATATGGTATGATACTTATAAGATAGCCAGTTTTTTTTTTGGG
>JARK01001354.1:1456138-1476550 GCA_000688135.1 Ancylostoma ceylanicum | reverse complement strand
GGGGGGGGGGGGGAAATTTGATCGACCGAATTAAATCGAGTCAATTTTTGAATAAATCCACTTTCGAGCCATTCCAAATGTCGAATATTCGACAAAGCCCAGTAATCCAATTATTCGAAATGTCAGCTATTCGAAAACGCTGATAATCGAACTTTTGAAAATATCGATTATTTGGAAGCAAATCTCGTTGAGCCAAAAGCCTAATGGTCTAAGGGATTGTATTCTGCATCATTGTTGTAAACTGCATTCCTACTACTAATTTTCTATTTCATGCTAAATTATGCACATGTTTTCTATTTGCATGTATAAGACAGCAATAATATAAATTTCTCCTTTTCTTTTCCCGTTCTTTCTCTTTTCCTTACTACGCTGACCTCCCACTACTTATTACTGCTGTCATCCAATTTTTATTCCAGTGTCTTTTTTGATTGTTCCCCGTGCTTTCCTACGGGAAATTTTCGCCCATGAATACTTGCATCATCTTACTACTTTTTCGTATTTCTTGCTTTGCTTTTTTTGCCTCAACTTCTCTCTCCATTTTTATCCGCTTTCTTATTCTCTGTCTCTATTTTGGCGTTTTGATTCTACTGCTCTTCAGCAACTTTGTTGATCGAGTCACAAGCTTGATTTATTATCTATGCAATTCAGGCTGTTTTCCACAGAATTTGTGCTCGCCTTTCTTTTCGAACGCTTCCAACATAGCAGTTCCAATTCAGTCGCTTTTTTGCCGTTATTTTCTTTGTTTTTGCCTAGACGACATTATACGTAGTCTGGGAGGGAGAATAGGTGGGGATAAAAATATGATGCATATTTTTTTCATTAGTGTCTAGGAATAGATGGCCGCACATGCGATAAAATTTGTAGAAGTTTATTTCATGTGTGAGAGACATTCTCACAATGTGATGAGAATTTCTTACCTTTCCATCTTTGCAGGATTTTTTTGAGGGATTCCTGGCTGAATTATTACATGCACTCACCACACAAAGGCGTCTGGCAACATCCTAGTCATAAAGGTGGTTTTTGGAAACTCTTGCTAAGCTCGCAGCACCAGTGGTTTCAGAGGATTACATATTTGAAGGGTTGTTCGAAAGAAAAAGTAGACAAATGCTGAGGGAGATAGCACTGGCATTAGGAAATTTTTATACGATCCGGTGACCTGCGAACTATGTAGAGACTATGTGGTCATTTTTCACCTGTACAACGGTTTAACATCCACAGTAATCCACTAGTTGTCAAGAAACATTTGCTGAAGATTCTCCAGCAGCTGCTGGTTGTTACTTCTGTTCCTTCATGTTCCAAAAAGATAGTGGATTTACCCACTCAGGCTGTGGGAATCTTCGAACAAACGCCTTTTCCTCAGCTTTTCTACCAATCGGATACCCAGTCGTCTATACAACAAGCTATTAATTAATTAGAAGTCCAATAACGGTGATAATAGCCATAATATTTAAAAAGGAATAAAAAACAATGACCGTAACCTAACGAATGCAGAATGGCCCTCATAAGCCCACAGATCTGTTTTCGATGTTTTTCGTTTTTCTATGCATTCTACTTCTTATTAACAATTTTCTTTTCAAAGGCGACCGACAGCGTCGCCTGCTATTGTCACAAGATCACTCTCCATGTGTTATTGAATCTGTTCATTTGAACTTATTGAATAGGTATCCAAGAATAAGTCTCACACAGACAAATCCAAAGTTAAGCTTTGCACTTTATGTTTATGTAAATTGTGCTATTGTTCATCCCACTCTTGTGCGTTAACCCTTCACAAAGACCATGACGTCCATATTTGATCGTTTCAGGCATATCAACCTAGTGATCCTCATTCTACTCGATTCATTGTCCATGAATCTGCGCTGTCGTCGTTCTTTGAGCTCTTGCTTTTTGTGAAACGCCAACGAGCGGTTACTATGTGCTTGATGAGCCTACGATGTGTCCTCATAGAGATTTCTATGATTTTATGCAGTCGCAGCTGCTCATTCTTTGTTTCCATATTCCTGCTGGACCGTCGAAAATTTTTAAAATAAAAAAGAGAATCTTAGAATTCTTACCAAGAGAGGTTAATTGAAAAGGAAGTCTAACACACGTATGTAGCTTGAAAATCCGGCTAACACCCGTCCTTCAGACATGTTTAAGCGCTCGCTTCGGTTTAATACGGGCATTACTCATCTCATCAAAGGTATTTTCTTGTGAAGTTGTGAAAGAAAAATTCTATTCCAATCATTGTTCTTTCTCCGTACTTCGTTTTAGTGGAGCACATAGAGCACATACAAATAAATAAATAAATAAATAAATAAATAAATAAATAAATAAATAAATAAATAAATAAATAAATAAATAAATAAATACTCTAACCCGTGAATCATGCTATCTCAGTTCAGAGAAGGTCAGAAGTCCTTCTTCTCATCTCTTTGTTCCATAGCGCCCAAGTGCAAATATTCTCAGATGTGCAGGGGCTTAGAACCGCCTACATATTAGGTTGGTCCAAAAGTCTCGGTCAAACATTTATTACTCGATTTAGAACTCTTTTGTCTTGAAGTAAATTTTTCCGCAATCAGAATGTGGTAGAATGTTCCACTAGTTCTCAAGTATAGAACTTGGCAGACCAGTACTGTTAATGTTACGATCGTTTCAAAAAAGTATTAAATTTGGTGCACGATTTTGGATCAACTAACATTTCACAACCATTCAGAATAGAAACTTCTTGCAAACGCTAGAGACACAGATATTTTGCTCTACCATCACAAGAAAACTGTGCAATGAACACTTGATTTCTCTAGATTCCTGCTAGAATAATTGTTTCTTTGGAAGCAGTCTGTTCCGTAATGTAGGATTCAAGCGCTTCTGATGTCCTAGTCTATTCAGACGTGAAGCAGCAGTTTTAACGACATTCTATGGATTTAAAATGCCCAGTCTTTCCCCTCCTTCAGCAGCGGTATGACAAAGCGACAAAAATGAAGCGGCTCAGAGTCTTTTCCTTTTTCCCAAAGGTTGCCAAGACATTGCACCTTTTGCAGAGAAGAACATGTTTTTCGGGGAGCATCCATGTAGTGTGATGTCTGCGGGTCCCTTTGTAGAAAACATGTGTTTATTTTTCTGTTCTAGCCGAATGTCGGCAAGAGTTGTTCTACGTACAGTTGAAGGGTGTGTTTCTAGGAACTCTGTTAGCGAATTTTCGGGAAGTTTTCTCCATGTTGCGGCTATTTCACTGTAATGGTTTTCAATTTGCTGCCTAGTCGTTATCTTAGTTGAGACACCCTCTATCATGAATGTAGGGGGAAAGAACTCATGGAAGAAAAGGTGAAGGAAATCAGGAAAAATGGCAGCAGCTTTGTCCTCTATCGCTTCCTAAGATCCAAAACCACTTGAAGCCCCACCCTCGTTTCACTTTCAAGATAAGATTTTTTGACTCTTGATCATCATTGGTGGCTCCAAAAGTGCACGTGAGGGTTTGCAAACATTCCAAGAATCTCTTTATTGAATGCAGGCCTCCTCACGAGATTACTCATTAGCTTTCAGTGTTGATGCCTATTTCAGAGTTCATTTTTGCCATTCTATTGCCACCTCGCTTACAGGGACCATAGTAGTAATTACCTAAGAACTTCTTCTATACTTCTTCTATACCGCGGGCTTTATTTCTGGGACACTTCGATATAAAGGAAATAAGCGGCACAAGGAACAGGGAAATAAAATGGTCTATGATCTTCACGTGTCACGCATGAATTGACCGTTATTATGTTGCAAAGTGCTTAAATATCCATTGTGAAATTTCTTGCGGCAGCAAAGAAATTTCAACAAAGAGATTTTGCTCTTTGTTACGTGGAAGTTGCCTCAGGCAAATTATGGGTTTTCCTTCCTTTGTTAGCTGTGACGCATAGAATTTTCTAAAAAATGAGGAAATAAGCTGTAAGAGCGTTGTACACTCCTTCTCAATCTTCTCGTTGCACATACATACAATTTTGTAGAAAATTTTAGAGAAAAGAAAAGAGAAGAGAGAAAAGTAGAAAAAACAAACGTAAAAACAACGGGTCGGCCTCTGAAACACTCACCACTTGGTTACCTTGGTCAAGAGACACCAATTCTTTAACCTCATCACTGAAGACAAAAAGGCTCTCACTCATAACCTCTGTCTTTTCCGTACCACTAAAGGTCTGGTGCCCTGAACTCCTCCTAATGGTCCTCGTAATAAGATGTAGTTTTTGAAGGCTTTTCGTACACCAAATTGTATTACTCTTCTTGCTATCGCATTCGCACGTAGTTGTACTTTCTTTTGAGCTCGCAGTTTCTTTAGTTTTTCTTTTTATATTAATGAATTCTAGTGAATGGGCGTAAGTATGTATAAGTAGATCATGTATAGCTTCTCAATTATGCGCTACTTCACTAAAAAGCAAAAGCAAGGACAGTTAGCATGACTTGCAGAGGAAATTCCTGGATTCGCGGATAGAGACTTGTTCTTGACTCAAAACCAAAAAATGTGGAAATTATTCTCTTTTAAAGGCAGCATCCACGAAAATTTTTGTCATCGAGATTTGAGCGAAGTCTTAAGTTTTTGACTACGGTGAGCACAAGGGTATCGGTCAATTTTGTTAAAACTTCTGAAAAGCCGATTTCTGAATGTCCTTATATCGCTGAGTTAGATCGGAATGGTCGAGTTGCGCGGAACCGATCTGACCAAAAAGTCGATAACGCTGCCTCTGTCGTCACGTACTTTTTTTGACGAATTTGGGTATTTACCGGATTTGGAGTGTTTTCGAGCAAAATAAAACAGGAATAGCAAAAGGGAAGGATGACAGTTGTACAAATATATCCGTGGAGCAAAAACAGAAAATGTAAGGCAAAGGACAAGAAGAAATATCGGTAATTCATAATTAGAGATAACAACTAAACGATACGAGCCGGAAAACGGTAAACAACTATTGAAAAGTGAAAATAGAAAGTTTTTCAGGCAATTATGACCAAAATAGCAGATGAATTGAGGTGAAAAGAGCGCGGAAAAGAATTTTTTCATAGGAAAAACTTTGTGAAATCAGGCAAAAACAGCTGTTCGGTGTCAAGTGTCGCTCCAATGCTACGCTTGCGAAACAGGAGAACTCGCACCAGCAAGCTGGTTTGTACTGTTGTACTGGAGTTCTACTTGTAATATCTCGCGTAAGCCGTGACTTCCGACACCATTTTTGTCGCAGAATTATCGGGACTATGTCTGAGATTTGAAAACTTCCATAAGCTCGAAGATGAAGATTATCGTGGGTGCTGCCTTTAACCGCTTGTCTCCATTTGCTTATTTCGTTCTTCCTGGCATACACCCATATTGTACACATGGGTGTATGCCAGGAAGAACGATAGCTGGCAATAGTTGGCTGCAGTGAACCCGTGTGTCAATATCCCATGCAATTGTAGCCCCGCCCCTAGTTAGGTGACAGAGATTTACAGGTATTACGGTTATATGAGGGTTAAATATCTTCCTCCCCCGAAGATGATTATAACCTAAGCAAATGAAATCCAGCAGGATGATAGCAGAGATAGCTCAATTTTCGTTGAAATTTGACAGATAATCACTACGAGCCATTACATTTTTACCCTAAATCCCGAAATTCTACATTCAGGTTAACCCTAAACCAAATAAAACCTTAATGCCTTTGAACAAGGTAGACCAGTGTGTGCCCGATGCGAGATGGGCGTGGCAACCTTTGCATGGGATGCGCGGTGCAGCTGCCAGCTGTCACGATCCATCGTTCTTCCTGACCGCCACCCGTACAATATCCATTGATAATTAGGCAATTAGTGGAGGTGTAATTATGTAATTATGTGTAATTATGTAATGTAAAATAATAATTCTCACTCGAGAATCCACGACCTGCTGCCAATTTGGAGATGACCATCCGCAAACCCAGCACTGATGCTTTGGGTGATTTTCTTCGTTTATTGCCCGAGTTTGAAGCTAGGTATGATTGCCAATTTTCTTCTGGAAACGAAAAATTACAAAACAAACACTTAAAAGTTACCAAGGAGCATGAGCTTATTTTGACGCTTCCCCTGTTCCCTTGTCTTGAATGCTGTCGCGCACGCATTTTGTTATTGTCTGCTATGGGCAGCCAGAAGACTTCAAAGTCAGAAGACTCGCACTTTTTCACGCTGTTTTTGACAGTTTCAGTGAAATTGTCTGGAATCAGTGACGTTGTTTGTTTTCAAGCATCAGTGTTCATTTTCAACAGTGTTCTTGATAGTTGCAAGGATTGACTATTTAATTCAGTGAATGTGGATTTTAGCACAGTAGGTAAAATAATTCCGCAAGTTACTGCTTATTCAAGAGCTATCATTCCAAGACAAATTTTGATATCAGGAGCTCATTCCCCCAACTGTTGCATGTGTTTTGGATAGAAAATTCGAGAGAAATACCGAGAATTTCCCCGATACCAATGTATGCGATAACTAAATAATTTCGTAACGAATCCTACGTGTACTCCTGAAAATTCATTTTCCTCCAGAACCCCACGGAAAGCCACCAGAATCGGTCAGTCTCCATTATTGACATGATTTCGTAATGATGTTAAATTGACGAGGATTTCAAAATTTTAGTTCCCATCGTAGTTGATTGCTAGGAAATTTATTAGGTACGATATTGGGGGCTAGACGTATGAGTCGAATCCTGAGATTACGTACTTCTGTCAGGCAAAGGGTGACTTTCTTCCCTATGAAGGGCTATAAACCTGGCTACAAATTTTGACTTATAGTAAAGCTTCCTCCGATTAAAAAACTTAGGAATGCTACTCTTACTGAAGTTTCTTCCTAAGGTTGCTCTGACTAAAGGTGCTATTTCTGGGTCAGTAGATGGAGGGTGGAGGGGGGGGGGGTACCTCAATTCACTATTCATATCGGATTATCGGATTAAAAAAGGAAATGTCACTAAAATACAGATCATAATTAAGGAGCTATTAATTCGCTCTTAGAATTCACTAGAGTCCAGAATCTTCTCTATTCTGCTGCTTATGCTTTCTTTAGTGCTGGATTGTGGCTCTAGCGATAAGTATTCCAGCGCTGGGGTTCACGAACGTATAACCCTGCGAAACTAAGTTAGCAAACCAACTTTCACATCCACCGTCTCCTAGGATTACGTAGTCTAAAGTATAGCCAATCGCGTTAACCCACGCTGGTTCGTTTGGGTAGCGTTTCATGAACTTCAGCCCAGGAGGTACTCCTTATTTGATGTCATGAAATTGATAAGTTCCCAGAGAGAATACATTAATATGGTATACTTACAGTATTTACTGTTATTTAACATATTTGTTATCATAATTATTTATTCTTAGTACCGGTTTTCCTTCAATTGTCGCTAATGTTTACCGGTTCGTTCATAGTGTAACGAAACTTGTCTTAAAGGCAAGGTCCGGTCAAAATCTTGCCCATCCAGGTTTTTTGTTCCTTAGAGTCGAAATCACATCTGTAGCACGTATTTCAAGTTTGAGAGCTCTATGTGAGCTCTATCACAAGATATGGGACCAAACGTTCGAGGATTACGGTAGCCGTAGGAAAACATGCTCCAGTTCACAAAAGGTGCTCTCGTACGCAATGGACAAAGATGGATGAAGTGCATGGATAAAGACACTTAGAGAACTCTTTCTGAGACCAATCTCATCAAACGGATCATACAGACCCTCGAAAATGAATTTTTTCCTACGACGCCACAATAGACAACATGTAGGCGCGCCGTACAACGTTCTTTGGAAGCACGGCCGCTGCAAACCTGCAAACGCCATACCAGAATTGGTCGATGGAAACCGTCCGTTGTGGGACTTTTTCAGGGTTTTTTTGATTGTTTCTGTCCAAGGCGTCGCCGTGAGCGACGAATTCAATAAAAATCCAGGAGATGAAATTTTGCCCGGACCTTGCCTTTAAGCTGGAATACAGTTACTTGTCTGCCACGCGGGACTTTACTTGTGAATACGAGTTTCTTTCCAACTCTTTATTAGCTCCAAGGGCCTCGATAGAGGTCACCAACATCTTTTATACACCATGTAGATGACAAGAATGAAAACAAAACGGAGATTAACTTATGAAAAAGCCTCGAACATAAACAAAACAAACCATATTCAATGAAACTTATTTCACACATATTAAAATCTGATCACAATTAATTTTCGTCGACTTCGTCGACACATAGCATTTCTAGCCCAATCTGAGTGTTTCTGTTAGTTAGACATCTGGTTTTTCGATTGGAGCACTTTATGCGCATGAAATGAATAAGTAAATCAATTTGCAGTACAAAAATGTGGCAAATTTGCACAGGAAATGATGTATTGGACCTGTTTTCTTCAACTGTTTCGGCTTCGGAAAGCTTGGAAATGCCTTAGAAACTGGTGTGGAAAGAATTCGCAGTTGTCATGTTACAGTAATATTCAATCACGCTCTCCCTTTGATCTTCATGTTTTCCTTTCCTCCTTCTGCTCGTCCTTCGCTCTGTTTTCCAGCGAACAGTTCCGCATTGCTGGTAGTCCTTGTGATTCGCTCACTCACTTGCCTCCGACTTCACATTTCTTGAAGTCCCCTGAGGCAATTGATGGGTTGTTGTGCGTGTCATATTCTATCCTCTTTGATGTTTGGACCGCGCTGTGTATAATCACGGCTACAATTAGAGGCGCAGTCAATTTAGTCGCACAAAGAATCTTTTCGTTTTTTGCTCATTCCATATCGCTTGGACTTGCAAGGAGAAATGAGAGGTGACGCTGAGGACTGCAATGGCATTTGATTTAATTTGTGGATTTGAGATGGGTGCCAAGTCCAGGGGAGAAAAATCCTTCATTTCTTCAAACCCTCTCCTACATGGTTTGTGAAATTAGAGGAATAGAAGCAGAAAATATTCTAGGGCCCACGCATAGCACATCGTGTAGTGTATTTATCGAATAGTGTATTACATACATACACTCGATATTCGAATATTCAATTTTGAATAGGTCGACAAATTTAAATGTCCAGGAAAGGGGGAGCCCTACGCCTTTGGACAAACGAAAATGAGGGCTGCTAAGCTTTGTGGTTCTGGGATGTTCATTTTTTCAGTAGGTCTTCAAATGGTTATTCAAATTAATCAGATTTATTTGATTTTTATTCCGTCAAAATATAGTTGCGAAGCTATTTTCCCAAAGAGATTTATTCCATGAATCTAGCCCATGGTCTTTGGATTTTTAGCAGCTTTTTGAAGCAGTAGCACTGGAATTGGATGCTCCTCCAATCCAGAATTCCAGGGAAGACAAGGAAAAGGCTGTAGCACTGAGAATGACATCACTGTCCCCTGGAAGCCATCTTTAACTCTTCTGAACTTGCATACCTTTGACATAAGGGATTATGTACATATGTATTTGCAATTTACGGTTTACCATTCCACCATTTCTCGGGATTTTTTACGATCTACAACTGAGGATAATCAGAATTTCTGTCGTGCGCATTCCTGATTCGGGAAAAGAGTTCACAGACCATCATTCATCCTTTACTTTTCAGGACTTGAAGCCAGCAATCCTGGATTTTCACAAGAAAAGCTCGAATAGTGAATAATAATGATTCAATTGCACACAATATAAATACTTAAGATTAAATTGAAGTCTAATGAAAAAATTTCGCATATTTAGAGCATCCTGCTTTAGTCCACATATGAAGGTCTCGTTCATTCTGCCATTTTGGCCGTTAATGTTGGATTTGCAATGCTTCCTTGTTTTTACATCCTCGCTTTCTCCATCGGGCTCTTTCTTCCGCTCGTTCTCATGAATAGATAAACGACCTTTCTTTGTTGCGAGGCAATGGCTCATTCTCGGTGCTGCAGAATTTTCAAGGTAAGTTCACTGAAACTTTGCACAAAGGAGTTATGTATTTGGAATCTGAGCACAGTATCCAGTTTGTATCCCAGTTCCAATACATATTTATTTATTATTATATTAGGTTGAGGAACTATAAATGTCTGCTGTCTTTGTGATCATATTTCTCGACCGCATTAAAACTTTTGAAGGTGAGTGTGTGTTCATTTTAAAGAGCAATCCATTCCGCATCTAATGATTTAGGAACGGCTTGGATTCCCTCAACTCCCGAATTTTAAATAAGTTTAGAAGCTGACAGATCTAAAACGTGGAAATTTCGTCAGCCAGTTGTACAAACATACAGAAAGGATATCACAGGTAGAACTGCCCCAAACTTCATGTAATGCCGTAAGAGGAAGTTTGCTTTGCCCTCCGGCCACATCCGTGCAAAAATTTATTCCTTGAAAATACTCTCAAACTTGGGTAACTGAACCGAAATCCATGGTGCCAATCAGCTTTTTCGACTGCATCCATCTGCAGTTGGATTTTGGTCTCGTTCAAATACCGCCTCATAGCCAATGTTTGACACTACCAAAATTTTGCTTGCATCCGTGGACCAATCGTTCCTTGGAGGAGAAAAACTTCAAGAAGTTTGATGGAACCAGAATTTGGATGGGTCAACATTTTGACCCATAGCAAACCGAACTCTTCAACTAAAGATTTGGTTTCTTGTGTGGAGGAAGGAGAGGAGTCACTAATTAAGGAAAACAGTATCTCTTATATTGGGCTATTGAATGTTTGTCCTAATAAAAATTTTTATTTGTTCCTCAAACAGACATTTATAATTCCTCAACCTAATATATTAGATGTATGGTAGGTTCTCTGAGAGTCTCCAAATCTTGCCACGAGGAGGGGGTTGACTTCTCCTCTTTATGGCCCTAAAATCTTCCGGAATAATTCCGAAATGATCGCGTGAATCATCTATTACACATAATTAGCCGTTGGAATTCAGGATCACTATAGTTGTTTACTAGTTTTATGTTCTTTCAACGTTTGATTTGCGATAACAATTCTGTACTATCAAATTTAAGCGGAACTAATATGTAGTAATGAGCCCTTGGATATTCACTATTTGCATCACGTGATTTACGAATTTTCGCTCATTAAATTTTGGATATTCACAATTACGGCCCGCCCATGGGAGTCCTTGTAATTTTTCGAATGTGGCAACGTTTTCACGTAGGATGTGGGTATTTAAGGTTTGTACTATGATTTATCTACGCATTTATTTCCATCTCTGTCCTTGTGATGTGTGATATTAAGTCCGATATTTCAGCTTACAATTTTTTCGCGCTCTCTCTCAAATGGACCCAGACAGCCGTTTCAGTTGGACATGAGCGGCACCTACAATATGCTTCTAGTATGAAAGTGCACATAGCTCTTCATCGTTAATGATTATTAATTACAATTAAGGTGGAATTTTCCAAGTGGTACATGAAGAACTTTGAAGTATTTCCGGCTCATGTAGTTACTCATGCCATTTGTTTTTCTTTTTGAGTTTCTTTTTCTTGCTTGAAAAAAAGTGGTAAGGACATTTTCGCTCCGCTGACTACAATCTCGAAAAAATACTCTGAAAAAAAAAACAAAGTAATCCTTCCAACCAAGCGGAAGATGAGATTTACATAGTTTCGCGTAGTACCTGGTTAGCATGTATAACCTGAAAAAATGGTAAGCTCGATTGGTACTGTAGGGGAAGCTGGCTGCTTACTATATCTGACGAACGGAAGTACTACATTTTAGGAGTGTATGCGGGACGAACTTGATAAATTCGACCTCATTCAGTCTGTTTAACGGCATCAAAGAAAGTGTTAGATCAAGCGATTTCAGCCC
Organism: Ancylostoma ceylanicum; assembly: GCA_000688135.1. Classification (NCBI taxonomy): domain Eukaryota; kingdom Metazoa; phylum Nematoda; class Chromadorea; order Rhabditida; family Ancylostomatidae; genus Ancylostoma; species Ancylostoma ceylanicum. Next base: position 1,464,881 of record JARK01001354.1, on the reverse strand, counting down.
TGCTTCTGGGTTCTTCCTGAAGTATGTACATACTTGGAGCAATCTGAGAACGCTTTCTCACTACCGCAGTCTCATAGGAGTGACATTTTGAGGAGAAAAATTGAGATTGAATTGACGTGTAGCAAAATTCGTTAGGATTCTCGCGATTAGCTTTGAGAAGCAAGGAGGCGTGAAGTCTTTTGGCCAATTTGACTCCTAGCCATTCATGGTATCGTTCACCGCCTGCGGAATTCTCTAAGGAATTTTTCCGAGTTTTTTGTTTGAAAAAGAATAGCTCGACAGGTCTTCTGCTTAGACATTGCTCTACCAACGCAGTCCATCGAATAGACGAGCTTTCTGGTTTAATTTGAGCGCAAACATGTGATCGTCACTAAGGGGTAACCGTGAGAATAAAGGGTTTTTTGCACATCCACAAAGGTATCTGGTGAATACAGTATCTCGCAGAATCCTTGCAAGTTATATATGCACTGTGAGGTTATTTAAGGTACTGATCACGATTTTCTTCATTGTTTTGCAGGGCACTGCTATTTTTCTGCTAAACTCGGCATTCCTAAATCCCTATAGCCCACTGAAATTCCACAGAATTGGGATTACGGTACAAAATGGGTACGATATTTGTGTTCAGCGCCTCAGACAACAGTTGTGTAAAAAGTTTTAGTGGGAATTATTCGTTGAGATTTTCGGAGCCTGGATATGGAACAGTGTCAGGCATCTGTCCTCATATTTTTCAGCAATTTTTGTATTCCTGGTCAGCACATTACTTGTCAGTGTTTACGAAATCATTTATCTATTCGTATTTTTTATGTTTTCGCAAGAACCTTAGACTTTTATTGTTCGTGCTGACAGTTCTGTCTTTTCGGATAAACACATAAAGAGATTCACATGAAACAACTAATTGAAAAAATGCATAATACTGGATTAAAAGTAATTATCCGGCACCAACTCTAGCAATTCTAAGAGCAACTTTTCGATGTGTGGGGATTCTCATTGTTCTGTTGACGCTACCCGTCAGCTTTCTCTGTTTTCATTCCGGCGTGCTGTTCCCATAATGAATAGTTTTGTTGCTTTGATCAATGATCTGATATAGGACGAGCACTCGTTGCGCGAATTCAAAGGCAGAGTCCCAGGCACAATTTCACCTCAGAATCGCTTTCGATGAGTAGAATCTCCGAAACCACCTGATCATAATGGTACCCGCGATTTTTTATCAAAATGTTGAAAAATCTATTGCTAAGCCCCGAGTCCTCCCTAAAGTTAGGGAACCAGTCAAGGTAGGACTACTGGGTTTTCGCACTATTTTTCTGACCACACATTGAGTTTTCTTTTTCATTTTTTTTCTTTCTGAGCACACATTGAGTTTTCTTTTTCTTTTTTTTTCTTTTTTTTTCTTTCTGACCACACATAGAGCACATCCTCTACGATGTTAGGGAACAGGAATGGAGAATTCTTAGGAGTTGTACAAAATTCCTTAGAGAAACGTGCCAGTCAGAAATTTCGTTCTCCTGCCTCAGCCACTCCCCCCCCCCCTCTTCCACCAAGAATTGTGGCTCGAAAACGAGTTTCTGGGCATTTTCACAAGGAAAGACGATTAGGGTTGTGATTAGCAGCCTGAGGAATTTTCTCATATGGAAATTTCAAAAAGAGTTCTGATGTGCCGTTCTCGCTCAGATTCATTGCTTTAGTGAGCCATGGCCTAAGACCCTGCTCTTGCTTTTACTTTGTTACCCGTCTAAACAATGGAATTAGTCTTTTCTGCATTCATCGTTTGATTGAAAAAGCGTTGAAATTAGTCGGTGTAATGTGTGGAAATGTACTAGATTGATTAATGGGTTTTCGGGCACTTACTGCCCAAAATTTATCATCTCATGATTTTAAAATGCACTAAGAGCCGGGACATTTTTTTTCAAACTCTCGAAGAAATCCGTTCTGCCACGCTTACTAGCATAATATCAGGTTGTTGCGAAATTAATTGCCGAAATAGACAGTCCAGTTCAAAATGCTGTAACTCTGTTCAAACTCAACTTTATCCATCAAAATAAAATCCTTCAAATTCTACACATCTCTGCCAATGATCCGGTTATTCACTCATACGTTTACAATAGAAATTGAGGTCACAAGATTTTAAGAACTCTTGAAAGACAATTTCAACATGCTCCAAATCAGGAAACTGCTGCTGACGTAGGTTTGCTCCGAGAGCCCGGAAAAAGTGATAGTCGGTAGGGGAGAGGTCTGGAGAGTAAGCTGGGTGAGGGAGAACCTCGATGCCTAACTGTGTCAGTTTTTGTCGGGTGAGTTTTGAAGAGTGAGGCCTAGCGTTATCCTGGAGCAGGACAGGCCCACCTCTGTTTACCACTGCCGGCCACGTTTGTCGCAACTTTTCATACTTCAGGTCTAAGTCACAACAGTAAGACTCTGATGTAACAGTCTTACCAGATTGCGGAAGGCTACAATGAATGAAACCCTTACAACACCACCAAACTGTTAACATGATTTTTCTAGGGTGAAGATCTGGTTTAGAGAAACTTGGAGGGGTAGAGAACTTGTCTACCCATACATAACCACGTTTCTTATTATCAAATACGAGCCATTTTTTTATATACAGTTATTAAACGGTGAAGAAATGGCTCGTTTTTCTGGCGAACGAGGAGGTTAGAACAGATCTCGTTGCGGGTGGATTGCTGGTCAGCGGTCAGATCATGGGGTGTCCACTTTTGCATTTTTCTCGCCATGCCAATGGGGGCCAAATGTTTTGAAACTGTAGCATAGTGAACCCCCAGGCCTGCTGCCAATGTACGAGTAGTAGTATCGGGTTTCGCTTCCACCGCTGCTCTCTGTGCTTGATCGTCCAGCGACATCCTTCGACCACGACCGGGTTTATCTTCGAGATCAAGATCGCCGGAAGAGAATTTTGCGAACCAGCACCTCACCGTCCTTTCGGAATGAGAGTCCGTGCCAAAAACAAGTGACATATTACGGGCTGCTTCCGCTGCAGAATGGCTGAGTTTGAACTCGTACAACATGATCACTCGAAAATCGCGTCGGTTCACCATTTTTCGCGACCCTATAAAAAGTCCAGGGAAGAGCTAGCGAGATTATTGAAAGAGCATCTGAAAGATGAGAACAAACACTATCAGGAGCTAGCACAATTTGGCTTGAAGTTGTTGAATTGGGCAAGAAAAAAGTTTTTTTTTTCCCAAGCATACCGTGAAACGGCAATTATTTTCGCAACAACCTAATACAAAGAGCTGGAAGAGTTTTTGACGGAATTTGCTAGGGCTCAATTTTGCATCGCGAATTCTTGTTCTTTAGTACTTTTTTGCTGGAAGGAATAACCGACCCAAACTCGGGACATTTTCAAATGACCCTTGGAAACGTTCTCAACCTTCAGTTAGAAAAATTGATTGTAAACTCCCTGTATTTAATGTCCCTGCCCTTTAGCCGACCTGCAGTAAAAATCTTGTATTTTATGGAGCAATTTGGAGATTCACGCAGCAAGAAGTTCGTATTTGAGAACATAATGCTTTACTCATGTGTTACTTCGTTTTCAGTGATGATGATTCTTGGTTAGGTAGTCATTTTTTACCTCTTCTAAATTCAATAATTCATTAATATGACTTACCTTACTGTTTAATTGCGTTTCCAAATTACTCCGTTCATTGCTTTCATTTATTAGTTGGTGAGGTCATCTGATTGGTGTTAAATTCAGTTATTTTTGGTGTTGTTACCGAATTTTGTTCTTCACACTGCGTGCTTTGATTGTTGACGAACTGCATGCTTGTTGTCTGGACATTGGCTACATGGTCTGCGTTTGATTTAGAAAAAAACTATGTTGTAGCTGTTGGGAGAAAAAGAATAGGTTGGCCGAGTAGCCTTGTCTGAATTTTTTCAAGAAACTCTTCTTATTGGGAAATTCAATTGGGAGAGGTGTGTGACCTATACGATGTTGAAGTACATTTCCTGCGCTATTCCTCAAAGGCACCGTCCCACCTCGGAATCGTCTTAAGACTTTCGCATTGAAAGAATCTTCAGTAACTGCTGGTTAGAATGGTATATGTGATTCAGTTTGAAACTGCCGAGAAAAACCCGTTTTGGATCACCGATTCTGAAGGAACCATTTTTCAACGGTTTCACAAGGAGTCGAGGCGGGGCTAAGGTGCCATCTGATTAATTCGTTCCCGGGAGCGCACTTTCTGAAGATACTGTTAGGAAGTGAACGAGGAATTCTTTCAATGTGTCGGATTTCCCTCAGAAGGTGCTCGGCTCCGCCCACTGGCTCCTTCGGAATGGGTGGTCAAGAACGGGTTTTTTCGGCAGTTTCGAACGGAATCACATATACCATTCTAATCGGCAGTAACTGAAGATTCTCCTGATGCGATAATCTCAGAAACGATTTTGAGGTGGGGCTGTGCCTTTAAGGGGTATACAAGACCAATTGGGGCAGTGCTGCCTCAAGTTAGTGAAGGAATTCTTTTCGAAATCTCCTGCCTTGAGTTGCTGTGAAGCAGCTTGAGCGCCGAGGCCAAAAACATCGCATGTATTATATAATCCAGGAGAGCGTTGCCGAGTTTTTCATTAGAATTATTTTTCATTATAACTACCAGCCACAATAACGCAATCCATAGCTTCCCCTCACCTAGTGGGGCCGCCAGAGCCAGGGTTGCTTCTAGGCTTCCATATCTACGGAAAAATTGCGTTTGTTAAGGCGACACCCGCTGACCCATTCGCTTCGAGTGCAGAGATATGAGCTTTCATGAGCAACCACGCTCTGGATGACCCCACATCACAAAGCTGGAGGTATCCTGCAGTTCGAAATGCTTCCATGGGGAAGGAGAACCCTGGCTACCATCTGAATAGGCCATGTTCGGGAACTGGCGAAAATGGCCAAAGAAAAACGGGAACGATGGAAAATGCTGCACTACACCATTTGCTTTCTACTCCAATTTCGCCACTTTTCCGTTAAAGATCCCTATAGAAACAAGGTGAGCTGGGTTGCGTTTCCGTGCCTCCTATTCTTCTGACCTTCCACCCTCTGAGCTGCCTCCTTGAGGTCTACTCACCAAGGAAAAAATATTCAAAATGAGTGATATGGAATTGGGGATCCTTAACTTCTTCAACTCGTGCAAACCAAAGTTTTGAGGGCTGAATATAGTGACGTAGCCAATAAATAGTGCCTGGTCACTACTAGGCATGGCTATTATATTATTGCTCGAGGGAGTTGCTGGACAAAGTTATAATAAGAACAAAAACAGGCCAAAATTTTGGACAAGACCTTAAATGTTTGAATGAATAAATAAATAAATAAGTAAATAAATAAATAAATAAATCTCTAGAGGAAGCTGTCAAGTACTAGAAACCAGAGAAAATACAAGCGAAAAGAAACTGATTTGACAATCTAATAGTAGTTCTCGTAACCTCCCCCCTCTCTCCTCTCAGTGACGCTGACGCTCTTTGTGATAAAATGTGCTAAATCCTTTGTATGAATATCGCATAAAATACCTCCCCATATCCTTCATCGGGCGATTTTAATGAGTTTTCTGCTCGTCACGTTATTATCACCTGCTCTTGGGTTTTTCAGCGGCCAGATGTGAGCACTTATGGAAAACATATGCGGCTTCGAAACGAAAAGCTGCTGCGAAGGCCGACGAAAAGTGCACGAAGTATTATCGCGGACAATGTAATAATAACACTCCCCATGTTAGCCAGAAGCACCGCTGTAATTGCTTGAATTGCCCTTTTGTTTTGTGCAGTGGAACCCGACCGAACAGCCCGCGGCGGTTCGCATGAATCGAAACGCCCTCGTGCGGGTTATGGGACGCGGATGAGGCACAAGCTGCGTCCCCAGCACGGTACCAGCTGCGTCTAACCCGCTGGGGCCGTTGATACGTTCGCGGGAAAACCGCGCGTACTTGTCAGTCTTCGTCTTCGCACACAACACTTTTCAGGCCGTGTTCTTAGGGAGAATCTGATTATCCTTTCTAGATGAGGAGTGCTCTAGCTGGACTTAGAGGGAAGAATTTCCATTTTTGGAAATTCTCATCCTTACCACTACATTAAGGGCCAAATAGTGAATCAGATGTATAGGAATTCGAATAATTGATTTGTGAAAAGCCCGAAATTAGAAGGTTCGAAAGAGAGAGTTCGAAAGAGGAAGGGATAGATGTAGTCCGAGTTTTTATTTTTTCGAATAGTCGAATGTTCAAAATGGTTCACGAGTTATTAATTGAGATCGACTAAATTGCTCGGTTCTCATTCGCCCTTACGTAAATTAACTGTGCTGCAACTCTTGCTCCTCACAGTAGTCTGCGTAATTTCCTACTTACTATTGAGTTGTGGAATAAATTTATGGAGTGTGCACCATTGTGAGGAAAAAGAGGCGTAACCAGGCGACTCCGATTGGGCAATTCGGGCCATCCGTCACGCCCACCTGGTAGGCGTCGACCACGTAATATATCGTGAAGTAGTGCATGGCGTTGGAATAGGTGCACGTGACGGATGGCCCGAATGCGCCAATAAGAGTCGCCTTGTTACGCCCCTTTTTCCGCAATGTTAACACACATTCAAGTTTGAGCGATTCCTCTATTTTTTTTCTTTCATAGCTTTGAGCTATACTTGACTGTCTATGATGAACCCTTTTGTAGCTCTTGTCTCATTCTTTACGAAAATTATAACAAGTTTCTTTAACTCCTGCCACACCTTACTTTTAATCGCAAAGAACCTAACCGTCAAGGTCAACTAGATGGCCACCCCAGGAACCTGCTTTCGGATTCAATCGTGAATCAAATGAAGTTCTAGCGGCTAGGGAGGCTGATGATGTCTATAGAAGATCTCCTATTGCTGAAAGGTCTCTTCGTTCTGGACGCGCAGTTTTTAGGAGTTAAATCGAATTCCTTAGAGGGAGGTCTAGGTTTGGAGAAGGACCACTACAATATATGAATTTAGCCAATGCATGCCATGAAAAACCTTAAATTATTGTATATGAGGTTATTGTTCACATTGGATGTACTCAATTTCTCTGCGCAGATTTCACCAAACTCCCTATCCATTCTTTAACGTTTGTTCAGAGTTCCAGTCGAGTCCCACGAAATGATTCGCTTCAAACAAGGCATTTCTTTGCGGATATGTCGTCGTGAGTCTATCCTGAGAAGCATATTTCTTTCTTGGAAATTTCCTCCTGTGCTGAGGTAATTTCCTGGAAGCCTTACCAGTAGAGCAGACGAGTCATTTAAACAAAGCTCATGTTGTGATTGATATCCTTAGTGAAAACTAGTGGTTTCCATGTCCATGAGGAACCGCACTGTTTATTTTCCAACCCAATATTTACACTCAAATTTGTGCAGACATAGTGTATACATTTTTTCTAGAAATTTTCCTCCGTGCTGCGCTATGTTTTCGTTGTACCTCTTCCATTTCAGTTCCGCTATTTTCAGTTTCGATAAGTAAATCAGCGTTTGTTGCGGTAAACTTATCCAGAAAACCCACCTTTACCGCAAAGGCCATAGATAGCATAACAATTCTTATCTCAACATTTAAAAAGCAATAAATGCTCAAAGTTGAAAAACTCTTTTTTTTCATTCTTTGCCACAAACGTTGTTCTCAATTATTCATCAAGTCCAATTTTCCAAAAATAATGAGAATTTCGCGTGGATGTCAGTCTTGCGTGAAGTACACATTGGTGGCAAGGGACGACTGGGCGTTCGGTTCTAATCCTTGTTTTACTTCCTGTGGTTTGCTTTCATATTGTTCATGAGTCAGTTTTTCACTGAATTTTTTGGATGAATCGGTTTTTTGGTGTTTGATGCAACCGTCAATAGGTGCCTGCTCTGTCGTGCACGATGTCGTAAACGTGCTGATTAAAAAATGGAACATATCGCAGTCGAATGGAAGCCTCGGAATTCTCTGGGCATCCGTTTCAGGCTGATGTTGAATCCATGAAAAATGCACTCCGTGACCCCTTAGATTCTTCCATGAATCCAGAGAGGGTCTTGAACGAGTCGCGGAGCATGAGAAGTGCATAACTGGGTGAATTACGTGATCGAGGCCACCATAAACCTTCCTGAATGTGTCCCTTGGGATGCGATGCCCAAGCGGAAGTGAACGAAGTGAAGATCCAGGAATTCAAAGAACATTACAGCTTAGTCACGAGGCGAAATTACTCGAGTGCCCTGTTCAATCATACTTCAAAACATGTGCCCAATGCACTTGTCATCCGGCGTTTAGGATGTTTCTCTGATTTGCACTTCTTAAGCTCTAACTCTAAACTAATTACTTCACAGCGGCGATCTTCTGGATTTTGCCGCTGGGCAATGTTGATTATTTGAGCTTCGGGACTAGTAACATGCTTTTTCTCCTCTTTCCTTGCTGCTGAGCTTGATAATTTTGTGAGAAGCGTGACGAAAACAGCTCAAGTGTTTCCGCAAAACCACTTAGGAGAAGCCGAAAGCCAGGATTTCCGGTGTATAATCCAGCCTGCAGGGGGATCTATGTTTTTCTTCGTTGCAAAACTCTCGACATCGAATGGATTTTGATCTACGATTCTTACCCATGTTACAGGTAGGCGGGGGCGTGGGAGGGAGTGCACTTAATTAATGGAAGATGTTTGTAGGGTTGTTTTCCTGCCGCAATCTCCTGGGTCCGGCTACATCATTGAAAGTGTAGGCAATTTCATACCTATAGGTATGTTTACCCATGGCTTACTGCTGGCTATAGACCTTATAGACCTATGCCTGGCAGTGGCGGACGCAGG
>JARK01001354.1:1314616-1455682 GCA_000688135.1 Ancylostoma ceylanicum | reverse complement strand
TAATTCTTATTATGTATTTATTATTATATTTAATATTTTTATTGATTTTATTTTCCGTCTGGGTCCCCAAAACGGCGGAGACCCCAATTTCTTCCCACGCCCTCCTCCTGCCCACTTTCTGCGTCCGCCACTGATGCCTTGGGATTATTGAGATTACCCAGCAGGGTTGACTAGTTTGAGGCTGCACTAATGGTAGATAGATTTGTTGTTTAGTGTTAATACTTTCAAACTTGGGAATCTCCATGATGTATGCGACCTCTAGAAGCATCACTGAGTTTACCCAGGGTGAACGTATTGACGCCGGCACCAGCCATGGGTAGTTTGGCAGCTTTCAGCTGGTAGACCGGGGGTAATCCCAATGATGCGTGCGATCCAAGGTCACGTATCGGTAAACATGTTGATGGGTGCCGGGTAAAGGCTAACCTCGGATAGCTGAACACATTTGCCATGGGTAGCCTCTATGATTGACCTGGTTCTCCATAGGACCGAAACTTTTCAATTTTTCAAATAATTTGGCTTTGACTGAGAAATTGCTAGGGACGGTTTTTCCGAGGTTTATTTATTTATTTGATCAATTACAGAAAGGACAGGTTTTCAGCCTAACTGGTCAAAATAACGTATGTAAACATTTGTATTAATATGTACATAGTCCTCACAAATTCCATTTATCTAGAGAGTAATTGTACAGCATTGTGGAGAGGAAATTGTAAGAGGCTACGGAAACAGAAAATGAGCTTTCGAGCATTTTCTATGGAACACTTCCCACAGAAAAATAGGTGTCAAAATTCGCCAACTCAAAAACCTTTTGCAAAACTGCAAAGATTGGAAACTCTGAATTTTGCAGTTTTTCCATGTTTTTTTTTGCCATGTAGTCGTGCGTTTTTTGTAATTTTGCAATTTTTTCCCTTTTTTCTCGCTTTTTCTTATATATTTGCAAGAATTGTTCCCCCTGGTCACGATCTTTCAGTGCACAGAAAAAGGATTTCAGTGTCTAGACCGTTCAAAATCGCCCCAATCTCCTTAATCTCCCATTCCAGGATTTGTCCTGAGCGCTGCCATAGGGAAACAGCAGTTTTCTTCAAAAAAAAAGAGGGCTTAAGAACTCACCTCTACTTCCTCATTTGTTGAGCTGTCGGAAGACCTTTTTACCCGCTGGGTTCTTCGAATTCCTTTCAAATTTCTGATCTCTCAAAATTAAACACGTCAGAGCAAGTCGCATAAACTTTGGGTTTTTGCTTTCTCGCACCTCTCTGTAAAGATTTTATACTAATTATCGGGTTGAAATTTTTTTTACTGGAAGAGTCCAGAGAGCACTTGACAGCATTGTGAGAGTTTCCCTCTCAGGCCGCCTTCAAGCTCAATTTTTCCGCCTTGATCTCATTGTCATGGTCGACTTCCAAAAATAACTTGTGCTTTCCCTGGAACAATATCCTTTTATTCCACTAATGCTTCTCTTTCCTGGCTGTCCGCAGTGTTTTTCCAATTCAGAGTGGACGTAATCAGATATAGAGGTTGGCTTTTTGTTTCCACCTGAGAGCGGTCAATCCCTTTGGGGCTGGACCTGGACCAGTGTACATATTTGTGTGAGCTTTTTAGAATAGCGTTCGGTTTTGCTGGTGCCAAAAGATAAATCTCTTGTGGATTTCATATGTTTTTCCAGGAATGCTGTGAAATTTCCTCTGAAACTTGGAAATTGCTGGCGTAGCTACCTAAGGTTTTTTATTCTTGCGAAATTGTGGTCATATTGGCGGAAGCTCATTCATTCATTCATTTATTCATTCATTCATTCATTCACATTGTAACTTTGGGTCTTTGGGTATTTCTATGTGACATTTTCCCTCCACAATGTTCCAGGAATGCGGAAACGCTGGAGAATATTAAATTCTCTGCCCTACCAAAGGGCACCTCAATTTTTTTCTTTTTTTTTGATCCATCATTTTTTTGTTTCCTGCCCCTATGGTTAATTCCCGTCCATTCACATGCATACATAAGAAATTTCCGTAAATGATTTGATTGCCCGAGGCCGAAAATGTATTAGTGCGCGACAGCTGCTTCGTAATTTCCACGAATCTCAGGCTTTAGCAAGGGCAAATGCCATCAGATTTGTCTGATCCTGGCGTGTTCCGTCAGTGCTGTGCGTGGGGCGGCTGGAATAGTAAATGTTACACTTCTTGAACGAATGTGAAAGTCTGCAAATGCAGACGTGATGGTGATTATCCCACGCCAATGGTGGCTGGTGCTACGGTAATATGTATCTTCTAAGTTACAGAAGCACTGAAGCACTACCTTTGCAACGAGAAATTCGTGAAATTGGACAACATGCTGAAAACTCATAACAAACCTGTAGTACAGTGCGCGTCGATGGAAATACGTTTTTCGCAGGCTCGGGAGATACGCGCTGCAAATGCGCAGCTCGTGTTGGAATTATCGTGATGATGGCAAATGATAAGATTTTCCTGGTGATTATGTAGTTTTCTTGATATTTGACATAAATAGGGTGGAAATGTTCAAGAAAATCCTATAATCTCTTAATATGGCGGCAATTTCGTCGCGAGCTGAGTCCGCAAGAAACGCACTCGCATTGACGCTTACTGGATGTTGTTCTCGGTAGGTGTGACGGATTGATAGGAAAACCAGTATCATTTTGTGCTGAACTTACTAGATTCCACTTGCCTCTGAAAAGAAAATCTGGTCCTTGTAAACTTTGTTGAGTCATTTTCGATATATAATATTCAGCTGAAGTTTTGTAAAGGAAAAAAGATGGTTTTTCATCTCTAAGCGATGCTTTTACCGCATGCAATACAATAGTTCATATGAAAAGTGTGAAAAAAGAGTGGATTGTGCGCATTTTATACATCATGCTCAATACCACCTGTTTTGTATCCTAGGAGCTACTCAACAAATAATTGCCTAATAAAAAAGCGAGCGAATAGCGCAAAACCTGGAGAAAGTCTGGAGAGAGCGGTGTGGCTGGGTTCTATTATTGGTCGCATCTTACAAGCGGCCAATCGCAAAGCTCGGCAGCCCAGCTCTTGCCTGGTATAACGCTTCGCACGGAAAACATCTTTTTTTACACAGTATCATTGGACTTGAAAGTAGATGCGCAGACATGTACGGGCACCGCCACTATCTCTCCAATCCTCTAACAAATGTATCAATGTAAAAACCGCTGCAGCATGGAACGAATTCCGGATAAACATGCGATCACATTACTGAACAGGAAGCACTGGGATACCTCTGCCTGTAATTCTCACTTTCATTCATTCGCAGCCTGGATTTTTTCAATTTTTCTGCAAGTAAATGCATACATCTGATCTTATTCTACTAATACCATGTTGCTTCTCAGTATTTTCCTTTTTCACTCAAAAGTTTATTGAGGGTTCAGTGGGCGAGGGTCGCAGGTAGGTCACCCTTAGAATTAAGCTCCGCCCACTATTTTAGCCGAGCCGCCTGGGGTTTTCTTAAATGAAAAAATTCACTAAGTGTGTCATCTGATGCTTTTGAGGGAGTGACATCGTGATTAAGTTATTACTGGCACATCGTTCGGTGATGGGGTAGAATACTAAGACAGCAGTGACGGACGCACCCCACGCCCCCTCCACAGAGAAAGGATTACCGAACTTTCAAAATTACGTTACAAAATAAATAAAAACATCGTATTAGTATATTTTTGATCGTTTATTTCATTATTATTTTTTAAAATAATTTTTTATTAATTATTTGCTATTATAATTAATATTTTTATTAATTTTATCTTCCACCTGGGTTCCCAAAACCCCCAATTTTTCACGCGCCCTGCCCCGCCCACTTTCTGCGTCGGCCACTGTAGGAGAGCACTTTCCATGAGTATGGACTGGAACGAATTCTTTATTATGAATTTCCTGCATTCGAGGGTCTCTCACGCTTTTAGTCTCCATTTTTGAGAATCGTTTGAAAAACTGAATATTCTAATCACATTTGTGAACTTTTCCGATCCATGTCCGCCAATTTCACATCTTGATGGCCCGTTTGTGCCGAACTCTTGATTCAGGATCTTCCTCATTTGTAGTCTGCTAAAAATATAGGCACGATTGTCTCTGTGATGTATGCTGTATAGCAGTGGGAAATATTGTATTTATGGATATGGTAAACTGTACGGAGGTTTTTCGTTTACCTCTACAACTACAGTGGGCGTCAATGGCGGCGATCCTTCTGCGGCCTGACGCGGCGCGACCGCGCCGCTCGAGCAGGAATCCTCTCCAAGATATCAAATTATGGGGTTTTCTTAATGATCAGTTAATTTTGTTATTAGTTATCTCAAATGTGATGAACAACTATCAAGAAAACCCAGATTCGCCACCGCGGCGGCGATTCTATCGTGAGCGGCGTGGTCGCGCCGCGTGCCATCGAAGCCCAATGTACACCCACTTGGGTAGCGATAACAAAAAAAGAGGAATGCAGCATGATGGAGATCACAAACACCATTATAAACTCTGCTTCTTCCTATAAAAACGTCCCTTTCAATGAATTGCTGTTCCTCTGAATAAATAACTTGTATGGGATACAGTAGCTTGCCTTATCAAATGTGAAGCCTGTGAAGAGAAATATGTGGGTGAAACAATGAGACCACTACGAACAGTACTCGATAGGCCTATGTCATAATTCACAACGATGCAGTCCTGACTTCCACTCTTTGAGTCACGGTGCTTCAGACGGAGCTGATTAAAAGATATTGATTGAACTTTGTTCCTGCTTGCTATTTTTCTATCTCACTCTGATCATATTGAGATATCGTCATGGCTTACGCAATAAACTTTGGTGTACGAATCATTTGAACTGATGCTATCATCGCGATCATTCACTCCACTTTTTGTACAACTGCTCTTATGCTAGCCTGCTATCAAATGCAATTTGTATGATAAGATGTGAGAAATCGTGACATTTTGTTCTCATCATTTTCATGCACTTTCTGCAAAGTGATGTTGTCGCTGTAAATTACTTCACAGGCCATAAGCATCGTGGAGCATCGATGTAGCCTTTTTCCTGCACCCATCAGGAGGTTTCTAAAGCTACCGTACGTTGAAATATATACACCCATGACTGCGCTCCAGAAATGAAAGTAGCCGTTCTTTAATAGCGCTTAACGCGGATTTCGAAACGAAAAATCGTGGGGGCTGTCGAAATAGGGGTCATAGCCCGAGAAATGATAATGGTGAGGAACTGAGGAGGTGTTACAGTTTACAGTCTATAGTTTACAGTTTATTACGGAATCAATTCTCATTTCGGATGCCGTATCATGGCTTGATCAAACTCTTCTTTTGTTTTACTCCACCAATTTTGTTCGGACTTCTTTGATAACTCATCACGCCATCGTATGCAAGGACGAGCTCGTTTCCTTTAGTTCACATATTCGTATGGTATCCAATTCGTTGTTAGTCGTGCTCATTCGTCATCACTAGCTGATCTTATCTTTCAGACCATAGTGTAATGGTTTCTTCTTCGTAGCTTCCTTTGCCTAGTCGGTCAGCTTTGTGAGGAGTTGGTGAGTCTGCACTCCATCAGCCCAAGAAGCCTCTGCAAATATTCAGTTTAGATCAGCTGAGCGGCTCTGCAGTTTTTTGAGACTGTCGGAGGAAGTTTATGAATCTCACCATTCGAATGTTTATAGGCGCCGCTCATAATCCCATAGCTGTTTCTCCCGAGTCCAGAAGACTAACCCCGTTCCTCAGTCACAAGCTCTAATCCAGAACAAAACCATTCGACGGCTAAATAGCTGTCCTTGCCGAGAGAGCGATGAATGCCTAGATCCGAGTCGTAAATCTTCACCACCAAGCATCCGTCCAGCCATGTTTGTTTTCGACGTGGTGTGGTAATGCGGACGATGATATCAGATTGACGCAAAAACAAATACATTACTTTCGCACTATGCTCTCTGCACTATCTCGGGTTCGCTACCATACTCCCTCGATTATTACGGTTGCAGGATGCATATTGTATAGAGGTTTTTCTTCGGAAATAGAGGTTCCCCGCATACTTCTAATAGGTCTCGTGCTCGTTGTCATAGGGCTGTTCTATCCTTTTCTTACTAATTATTTGATGCAATTATACTCAACGCCGCCTCGCCAATTTCCTACGACGCGTCATTTTTTCTCGCAGCGATGGGATTTACTTTTTATCCGACGTCGTGTCATAGATTGCTCCTTCGTGGCTCAGAATTTTATCCTCTCCATCGGCGCTCGTGAAGGGCTTGATTGTTTCTCTCTTATGCTGGTTGTGTATGTATTCGGTCGGCTTGCCAGACGTAATCACATCACCAGAAGCTGTCGTATCTCGACTGCGCTGCTCGTGGATTTGCGTTTGTTTTCAGCCACTTTTGATGGACATCTGAAGTGGCACAGCGTCGAGTCGAGAGCGAGTGAGTATCCGAGAGGGCGGAGTTATTTAGTGACAAGTCGCCGACGGTACTTGCTTCTGGTTGGATCCGGCATTGCCTCGGGTGTTGTTTTGTCGTCTTTCGCTGTGTTTTCTTAGTCTTATGATCCATATCCAGAAGCTGGGGGCATTTATGGATAAGGCCGGATCTTTTGTTGTCGGCCCAGAATATAGCTGCCGTATGAGCTAATACCATAAAGGGCATATTCATGCTCTCTTCACTAACGAAATTATTTCCCCGTTATGATATGTTTCCTTGCTTACGTATGGTTCCTAAGAATCAGTGAAATCTCATTACAACCTCAACAGCATTGAGCTTACTTATCGAAAATCTTGTTATGAAAGGAAAACGAGGAAATTGCTAAGGAAATGGTGAGACTTAGTTATTCATCAGAAAACCCTCCGTTGGATTGTTGCAGTTCCGAGAAAAGGTTACTCTCTTGCACTGAGATTCATTTCTTCTACCGTAACCAATCTCGAACGCTATATGATTGGGACGTTTGTGGGGTAGCCCCCCCCCCTCCCCCCGTCATGCTTCCGGAGTGGTACCACCTGTATTCTCTTCTTGTTTTTTAATAGATAAAGAATAGCAAGATTAAGCTTCCCTCATAGAACATCTAGAGACGTAAGATGCTCGAATGGATTTGAAGAACTTCTATGAAATGAGAGTAGAACTCATGCTTCTCAGGCCGCGATTTTTAGTCCGCATCCTTTTCTTTTCAGAATTAAAGTGAGAGCATGTGAGACAGCTGCTGCCTAACTATCTACGTTTTGTCTCTTAGTTCAGAACTCACAAGAAAAGTCATATGTATTTCTGCAGAACTCAATTTCCTGTTGAGGATACGGTACTTACACAATTTTCAACCTACCACTGATTGGTCTAGAACCATTGCCCAGCGCTAGCCTATCTCTTTTTGTTTACGTCATGGCTGGAGAACTCGAAATCACATGTCCCTTATTTTTGCAGGCGAGGCTTTATTTCTCTACGTACACGTCGATCAATAAATCAGTATCAATAAATCTATGGGTGTTCAACACTATAAAGCCATGCTTAGCTGTTGAAGGAATAGTTTTGAGTAATACTTCGCACCTTCTTCCAGCTAGACTTTGAGAAAATGACCAGTGTTAATGAATATCAGAGCTTCAATCGAATGGTGCAGTAGATATGTTTACCCAATATTTGAATATTCGATTTTGAACAAGTAAAAAAATGGAACATCAGGATAGGGAAAAACACTAGAGCCAGACGGACAGAAAAGAAGAGCCGTGCAGCTTTTTGTACTTGGAGTATCTGATTTCTCGGATGGGCTTCGTGATTACCCCTCAATTTACCAGAATTTGTTCAACTCCTTCCAGTCAGTACTTTAATGGATATCAATTGCTTGCTGAATTTTTCTGCGCAATATGTCATGCCATTCCATACTTAATAAAACATTTTGAACAACCTGAAGGTGTTGTTTGCCGTTCCCTCTGTAGGATGCTTCGACTAAATTTGCGTTTTACTCTCCATAACCTGTGTATGTATCATTTTGCTCCAATGTATTAATCATATTTCAGTTTGACCAATCACGAAACCGGCACTCTCATGTGATTGGCTAACTACTCTGAAATAGAAACTAACCAATGCTGTGAGTGTGCTGGAATTCTCAAAAATACGTTCACTTGATCATATCATTAGCAATCTATAACCGGAAACTGGGATGTAAGGGTGTTCCTCCTCTTACATGTATCTTTAAAGGAAGTGTCTGGAATAGTTCTGAACCACTCCTGAGGCTCGTCGGTAGGGTAGGAGTGGTAGGTTAGTGAAGAATACTCAAGGGAAAGGGCTGGTTAGCGAGAAGAAAGGTGCGTAGACCTCGAGGTCATAACTTTGTCCCTGGTTCCTTAGCTGCTCAACGTTCCCTCTCAGCGGAAGTCTATGAAGGCTGTCACGTCGTTATGTTAGTTTTTTTTTTCAATCATTTAAATGCATAGAGGGACCCGGAAGCTACGCCGCATTCGTCGTTAACAGCAAGTTAGACTTCTCCCTTAGTCACATGGGTACTGAATACACTGACTTCTTTTTCTACATTCATTAGTAGTATAAGATACTTTTTTGAGATTTTTTTGAGTTGTGGTAATCATTCACTTCGCCAGCGCTTCTCGACTTCCTCAATAGTTTTCATCCTAATGTTTTTCCTACCTGATTCATTTCTCTGCGTGCAGCTTCTCATCTTCCTTAAAGAACATGAGAGTATACACATTTGATCCTACCTATCGTATTCAGCTTTGTCGAGCTCATTTAAATGTTCTTCCCAAGTTTGTTCATATTTCCCTATGTAAAAATTTGAATACCCAGTTGTCATGTTCGTTTTTCTTTGAACCTGGGCATCTTTAGTACAATTCATAAACGTTTACTCTGCCACATCAGGATATTAAGGTGGAACGTTTACTGCGACCTTACGTTTCTACAAGAACCGTCTTCCTCAGAGGTCTGAAAGAGGTTCCAGCGTTCTTTATCTGTAAACTACACTGCCAAACGTCTCCTCACACTTCGCCAGTTCCCGACATTGGCTCAAGCAAGATACGATGAGAACAACCAAGGTCGTGCTCTGACCCACCAACGTTGTCCACCTTTTTGCGGGGTTTTATGCGACCTTCCTCACCTTCGAAGCAGAATTCATTACGCCAAAAAATTCGGAAGCAGCTTCGCGATAGATGTTCGTTCACACCACCTTCAGCAAAACTAAGGTGGTATTCCGGGCAGCTCCTGCTGCGAAGCCACCAAGTTTTAGTTCGCAGAATGGAATTGGCAAAAATTCTGTTCTGGCACCTTCCACTCCAAAACTAAAAATTAGCCAAATTACTTATAGGTGTAAATTTTGTTTAAAATAATGAAAACACTCGAAAGGGACAAGAAATTCGCTACAAGAAAGTATGCAACTTATCATATTGGTGGTTACGACAACCGGAAATTTCCTGAACAGAGGAGAATGCATCGAAAAACGCGCACTATTTTTGCACCAACCTAATAGAACATAAGTATATGTATACTTCGCATGCAAGCTAGTACACCTTAAATCCTAGGAGTGTGACAAAAAGGTGGCTCAATCGGCCCTTTTCATGTATATCCGTCAATTGCGCCAATGCGCAAAGGCAGAGACTGGAGTTGTTAGACATTTATTGGAATTCCAGACAATAGGCGGCATTATCGGCCAGGTTCTATTGCACCTTGTCTGGGCTTTTCAACATGTCTATCTCCGAAAATGAGACTTTTGTTTCTGTCCCGTTTTAGCTAAGGTGTTACAGTGATAGTTTGGAGTTTTAGATCGTGAATCTATGAAAATTTTTAAGCCTAATGTCCTTCGCTGGCTATTTCTCGGGAAATCCGCAAAAAGCTAACTCGGGCTCATGAACTTCCTTGCTCGCATGTTTTGGATGCGCTAAGTCCTTGAGACTCGTGAGTATAACGCGAAAATCTAGTTTCGAGTAGAAAAAATCAGTCTAAATCAGCACAGTTTGGAGTGCAGAACACTTCGTTATCCATGTGTACAAGTACGCGAGTTTCCACTCTACGTTACTGGAGGGCTCCTTGATCTTCTACTTGCGGGGGATGTCGGCTTTCCTTCGCTGACGTGTCTTCCGGCTATCCTGGGTGCGCCCATCCACTTGGATTCTGAGAAGACTCCCTGTATCCTTTTGCGCTGATTATTTATTTATTTATTTATTATATACATCGTGATAAGTCACAATGCAACCCTTCGTGAAGAAGGTCAATCGAGAAAGAGCCTTAAAAAGATTACCGGAGGCTTCAAAGAGTGATAAAATTGCAGATTTCAATTGCGGCATACCTGAGACTATCAATCGTATCGACCCGTTGCTGCTCCCACAAACAGGGCGGTTTAAACTGTGCCCGGAAGGTCTCTTAAACCTGACCATCTTTGAGTGGATTCAAGTGAGACGCGATCGTGGGCTCCGCACCTGTAGGTTCCTCACAGCCCATCATAGCAACACTTCCTCGTTATCCCACGTGCCGCTTATACAAAATTGAGTTAAATGATCAGAAATTCAGAACCTCCAGAAAATCTTTCTATGGCTTAAGGACAACACAATATTCATGTACACAAGCATATTTCTGTTACTCTTCGTTCAAATTCACCATATAAAGAGCTGTTGAAAGATACATTCTTGAGTATTGACGAATTATGATTACGATACTGTAAAGAAGAACAGATCGGAATGTCACGTGACACTGTCTGAAAATGTGAGAATTGACATAGAAAGAGCGATATTTCTTATTCTTCAATCAAACGCTTAATTGAACTGTTAGCAAACATAGAAGAGATTGTTTGTTTTTCCCTGAAGAACTTGCTTGGCAGATGCGGCACTATTTTAGCAATACGGGTGGCAAAATAATTTTCATATTTTCTCATTCTGGTGAAAGGAATATGTATAACGAAATTTGAAATTCTACCACGAGAAGGCTTTAACGTGAAAAATTGGCAGAAGCGCAGACGAGATTCCATAGACCATATCTTGCGGAAACGGCAGAGATCGATTGCTTTTCTTCTCAATTCCAAACTTTCTAATTTTAATCTCTTAAGGCGTTCATTATATGTAGGAAGGGCCATTGGATATGCTTTACTTTGAAAGCACCTGTAAAAGACTATCCTTGTGAAGGTTTTTTGGACGTTTTCCAGTTGTTCTATTTGCTTTTTTTGATAGGGGCACCACACAGACGAAGACGATTCAAGTATGCTACGAACATATACTTTATAAAGCCTGCAGAGTGAAGGAACATGGTTCACTGTGAAAACTCTGAATAATCTGAACATTGCTCTGCTTGCGTTAAGTGTGATGGAATCTATATGATCACTGAATGTTAAATCTTTGTTCATAATGACACCAAGATCTCTTACTTTTTCGCAAGATCTGATCGTGTGATTCTCACTCAATTTATATGTGCATTTATTGTTCTTTTTTCCCAAATACAACACCGCTGTTTTTTCGAGAGAGAGTTTTAACTGCCATTGCTCAAAGTATTGAACCAATTTGTTGATGGATTGCTGTAAATTGGCTTGGTTCTCAGAGGCATTTTTCTCAGTATAGCTTATGTACATTTTCAAATCGTCTGCAAACATTGCAAGGTGAACATTGCAGCTCATGAGGCAAGCACTTGGCAGGTCGAATAGGTACACTATGAATAGCAGTGGTCCTAGAACACTTCCTTGCGGTACCCCGCTGGTTACTTCGTATTCTGATGAGAGACTGTTATTTAGTTTAACGCAGAGTTTCCTACCAGTTAGAAAAGCTCTTAACCAGCAGAGTAAATTCCCGCGAATTCCTATGCAATGGAGCTTATGGATTAACTTTGGATGTGAAACAGAGTCAAACGCTTTTGCAATATCATAGTATATTACATCAACACTTTCTCCCTTAGAAAGATGTTGATTCCAGTAATGAGTGCAATGCAGAAGTTGATCAGTAGTTGAAGTTCTCTGTCGAAACCCAAATTGTTGTTCAGGAAGAACGAAGTTCGATTCCAAAAATTCTTCCAGTTTTGCTTTTACGCATTTCTCCATTAGTTTTGCTGCAGTACTTGTTATGGAAATCGGTCGAAAATCAGACGGTATTCGAGGTGAGGATGTTTTGTTTATCGGTGTAACAATAGATCTCTTCCATAGAATGGGTACAGAAGCTAATCGCAGGGAATAGTTGAAAATGTGAGCGAGAGGGACACTCAGTTCATCACCACACTTATGGAAAACAATCTGGGGGATTCCATCAAACGTAAGTGACTGCGAATCTTTCAGGCTCTTAGATAACTTTGCTACTTCATCAGGCATTATGAGGAAAGAGCTAAGCGTTCTCTTAGTGGAATAATTAACTGCTGGAAGTTTACCATTATCATCAGTGAAAACTGAGTGGAAGTACTTTGCGATTGATTCACTCTTCTTTTCATCAGTATTAATCGAATCTCCAAACTCGTCACAGTAGTCAGGAAAGCAGCTCGGCTTACTTTTCAACTTTTTCGTTACAAAAGTGAACAGCGCCTTTGAGTTTTCGTTGAGAATAAGTCGTTTTTTTTTTATTTTTTTCATATTTGCGAATCAACATCGTCAACTTAGCAGAAATCCGGTTATACTTATCTTCTACTCCACTGCGATGTAATCGTTTGAAAAGAGAGTTTCTGTAGATAAGCAGTTTTCGTATATGCTGAGGGTATGAGTAAGTACTAGGCCGAAATATAGGTACGTTATTTTTGAACAAATCCGTTACCACCTTGCAAAACCGGTCATACAACTCGTCAATATTCGAGAACCCATCAAAGATGTTTTCCCAACAAACGCTTCTGTAGAATGTTTTCATCTGTTCATAATTTGCATTAGAAAAGTTGAAAGAAGACAATTGTTTAGTATATGATTTAAATTCAAAAAAGACGGTAAAACTGATCATGGAATGGTCTGAGTTTCCTAGCGGACAATTCACGGTAACATCTGTAACTATATTTGGGGGATCGGTAAGAAGGAGGTCTAAAATGCTAGAGCCACATGTTGGTTGCAATACATGCTGTGATAATTGATGCATTTGAAACAATTGCATGTATTTGCAGCTTCTACTGTCATGAGCAGTGCATTTTCCTTCATACCAGTCAATGCTAAGATTGAGATCACCACAAATAATCACACCGTTTTGATGAGAAGAAATGGAATCGCTTAAGAAGGTTAAGAAGTTGTCACAAATGCTAGCTGTAACCTTCGGGGGTCGGTAAATATTTATCAATTGCAACGTATGACCAGATCTATGTAGGTTGACAGCTGCAGATGTGATCCCTCCTTGATTGAAAAACTCTGATTCTGAAAAAGTCAAGAAGTCTCTCAAAAGTATCGCAACACCTCCACCATTGCTTTTCCTGTCTCTTCTCACCAAAACGTAAGTCAAATTACCCAGAACCATTCCATCAGTTACTGTAATATCCAGCCATGTTTCTTGTAACATCACAATATCAGGTGTGAAAGACCTTAAGAATGCATGCAACTCGTTAATCTTGTTCTTAATACTACGACAATTGAAAGAAAAGCACTTCAGTTTTGCTGCACTACGTGTGGAAGGCGGTCGTTTTAGTTTAACTTGGTAGGTTTTTCACCGTGCGGTTGTTCAACATGTCTGGAGGAACAGAACTTTGACGTATCCGATGATGGCTTAGTACACTCATTTTTATGTGCAGAAAAAGGAATGCTGCTCCGAGATTTGAGTGATCGCGACATTTTCGTAAGCTGAGAAGAATTTGGATTCGGAGGTAAAAACGATTCGTCTAGGGGAATGATAGTGTTGGTGGTGGCGTTAAGCAAACTGTTTCTTCTCACGAGATACTTGCCACCAACGGTCTCCATTAGATGTCTTCGCTGTCTACGAAGCGCAAAGGCAACTTTTCGCTCAGCTACAGTGAGCGATGGTCTGATAAATACATTACGAAAAGTCACCGAATTTTTGAGCATTTTTGCTCTTCGTAGAAGTTCTTTCTGGAGACCCGCGGATGGCAAGACTAGTTTGAGTAGACGACATGGACCGCGACCAAGACGAAAAAATGTGACTTGCGGGCATAATATATGCAGTTCATCGAATAGGTCCAAAATGTTGTTCCACTCAAACTCGCGTACTCGCGAATTAGAAAGATCACTGGAAGCTTCAGGAAGGCCTGAAATGACAACAGAGCGTCGCCTTTCAAGTTCAGTAGCGCTTTCAAAATCAGCAGCAATTCTCGGACATGTTTCGTTATCAACAGTGCTGCTTTGCCCTTGGTTTTCACACGATTTAACTTCATTCCTTGAAGGCAACACCTGTGTCAAGCAGCTAATGACAAACAGGAATTTCTCCCTGTCTGACAGATTGAAACACTTATCCAGGTTCTCCTCTAAGTCTTCGGCAAACTGGATCTTGATGTCCTTAGCCTGGAGCTCCTGCATACCAACCGCTCAGTGTCACGTAGGCGAATGAACTGAGTTGGTTTGGTTATAGTGAAACAATGTGTTTGACCCTTCATTTTACTATCATATTATTCTTTTCATTGCAGTCGACAGCTATTATTCTGCAATATATTATATCGTAGGCATTAACACAATTGGGCTTCGTTCTATGGAAACCAAAATTCAGCTCGACCTGTGCACTTTTTTGTGAGTGGAGCATGGTTTCTGCAATGTACAATAGTATAAACGGACTTGGATTCAAATATTGTTGTGCTTGCAAAATATCCTTACTGCTAGCCAGTGTTGAGGTACGTATAAATAGGACTATGCTGGTAAACTTCGTTCGGTTCTGGTTCGGCGGTTGTGAGCTTCCAGATGCTTTATTATAGCTCTGTGCTTATGTAACACTCACTGTTGTTTGCCTATTGATAAAATGAAGTAAGTAGCAGAATGTGTTCAATTGCTGCGGAGTTACCTCTTGTAAAGGGAAAAATATAATCAATTCATTGGAAAGGTTGTTGAAAATGTTAACTATATATAAGTTTTTATGGTGGTAAAACTCGTTTTACTTATTTTAAAATGGTTCAATTATTCTTGTCGTAGTCATTGGTTTCAGGTTTCATTGGTTATAGTGAAACAATGTGTTTGACCCTTCATTTTACTATCATATTATTCTTTTCATTGCAGTCGACAGCTATTATTCTGCAATGTAATAATCCAAGTTGAACTAGTACAAGGTGGAGGACACAGTGGCCCTCTCTAGCTTCTGTAGATGTTATCGAGCAACAAGGGGTCAGACACAGTTTTGGACGAAAGCCATATTCGCATTTCTCTATCTTTTTATACCATAAGGCGACTACCCAATACTGCCATTTTAAGGCGTCATCTGTGACTGCCTGCCCACTACCTACGCTCAATTCCTTCAGGTAAAGCATCCTTCTCAAACGCCACCAACAGCACAGCAAGACAAGTTAGTACGAATCGTTGATTGCCCTGGATCTTTATTGGCGTCAGATTCTTGCCTCAACACTTCTTAGTGCATCTCTGCGTGCTCTGACCATGCCATGGCTCTTCACCTCAATACAGTATGTATCAGAAGTATAGAGACACCCATATTATACGTCATAGCGGGGCTCAGTCTTCTCCGATCGTTCTCTATTGAGTTCAACACATCGAATAATCCTCCGAAAAACTCACCTGCGGGTGATATTATTATCATCAGCAATTTTTGCAATTCTTGGAAAAAAAACTATTGGAAGGTCAAAATTGATATACTGCTGTGCCACACCAGGTTGTTAGTGGATACGTTTATTCTTAGTGGATACGTTTATCACACGATGCCCAGGTTTAAAGAAGAAAAAACATGGTAATTATTGGAAGGTCCTAACTCAAAAGTATAGCGAAACTTGGTTTTATTTGAATATTTCATTACAAAACCAATAACAAACAGATTAGTAACACGCTGGACCTCTTCGTTCACTGGCACTTCGAATGACCTTTCTGGTTCCTGGCTTGGAGGTTGTGAATGAGGTTCGACTCAAGACTGTTCCACGATTCGAGAATTAACCTCTTGTGTTCTTCAACTGGGCTGTACTGCTTACTGTTGGCATAAATTCGTATCATGATGACTCCCCAGACGTTCCACATAGGATTCGAGTCTGGGGAGCAGGCTGGCCAATCCAAAACATCGATATCTTGTGAGCAGAGAAATGCTGTAGTGGAGCGGCTTGAATAGATAGCTGCACTGTCTTGCATAAAGACGAAGTTGTGGCCCTGATATAGTCTCAAAACTGACAATAAGTAATCGGAAAGGAATTGGTGGTAGCAACTGCTGTTCATCCTGCATTAAACGAAAGCCATGCACAGGACACCCACACTTTAAATGGCACACCAAACAACACAGCTTCCTCCACCAAAGTTCCTTCTTGAGAAAAGCCACGGTTCCTTTCTGAGATCCCTCCAGTACAACCACCATCCACCAGGACCATCCAAATTGAACTTCATCTAGTCCGACCAGATGATCTTAATGAGTGTTTAAGGCCAGGATAAATCATCGTCTGTGTATGGTTCTCAGTACAGAAGATAGCGTACCTCATTCCACTTTCTTGTCATGTTTTCCTGCACAAAACGGAGAGCGCAACCTTATGAGCATGCGTAGGCCTTGCTACGGTCTTCATAACCTAATGAGACCGTACTCCAGTGCGCGCGGCGAAACTCGGCTGCAAGGGCAGAGTCGCGCACGGCGCGACGCTTATATTCTGGCGCAACAATATAAAGAAACAACAAGGTTGAATCACGAAATACAGGTTTCAAGCTCACATAAAGAAATAATTTCAAAAGTCTTTGGATACTAGCAAAATCACAGCATCGTCTTCCGCAGAATCGAATCTAGCACAGCAGTTGATTGACGGGTTAATGTAGACGTTAGGTTGTGGTGTGAAGTGGCCAAAACGGGTTGATGGCGAGGGAATAAGGAATATCGGAGAAGCAGAAGAGTCGTTGGAGACAATGGGACCTTTGCAGAGACATAGGTTGTGTGAAAAAGGCATTTCGGGTTCTTCTCTGGTACTGTTTTTGCTATATAATGACTGTGCACTTATGCACAGCGCTGACTCGATATTCGATGCGATTGCCTTTTTTTTCATTTTTAACGCAGCCGCATTCACCTCCTTTCTTGTGTTGACGTGGCTCAGTGCACGTTCTTTCCTGTTAGGATTCGGAAACCACAAGTATGTAGGTTGACCCCGTAGTTTACGACATGACCTCAGATCGTAGTTTTTCTATTCTGAACAGGAGCGAGCGGGTAATGGTTGCGCTCAACGAACACTTCGTTGAAATCGCCAGCAGGTGAATCTAGTTGTCTGGTACCAGTCGTTGAGTAGTCCACTTCGCATGTTCTGCCTTCTTCATGAGTAGCCGCTACCCAAAGCATGTTAGGGTTAGTGGTTAACTTCTTGCAAAGTTGCTAGCACAAGGCGCGGGTAATACAACGATCTGAAAACGTTGGCGTTGCCTAGTCTGAGTTGCAGTTTCCGTAAAGCAAGACACTTTATTGGTCTACGATTAGTCTCGGAAGGAGTATTTGCAGTCCACGTTCTCAGCTCCTTATATACGACATTACAAATAGAGGTGCTTCAGAGTAGCACCGCATGAAATCGTGGAAGACTTCAGTGTCGAAGTCGTAGAATAAATATGATATTGCATGCTTATTCTTGAATTCAGTACCACTTCTGCCATGCACAACAGCACAATCGAGATTTTCCTGCATGAGGTAGATAACTGGATAATCGCTGTTCACCGCAATAACATATTCTACGCTATAACATGATTTATCACTTTCATGTTGAGCGGTATCACCACCCAGGACCTTCTGGACATGTTTGAAAAAGAAATACCTGCCAAAGCTTATGTAGAGCTTCGAATACAATATTGAAGCAAAGTTTCCAGAGGCATTTCCGCCAAAGAGGGCGTTAACGTCAGTTTGAAGCACTGTTTGTTCTGCAATGCGTCCAGTCTCATACCTGTAGTTATGATCATTCTTCTCCAGAATAGGTGCAGGGGGTCATTAAAACAGAATAAAAACTGTCTCAAATGTTTTGTACAGAATCATCCAAGTAACCAGTACCGCAAGCAAACATGCAAAGAAACCGCGGAAAAACTTACCGTTCTTCGCTACACCCACCACTTGGGAGTTAATCATTAGTCCGTTCGACGTGAGCGTGGACCAACCAACCCCGTTCGTCAAACTGAGAAGAAAAGTCGAAACTTCGCTCTTATGAGATGTGAAAACATATTAAATCTTGTTTGAGATTGTTCAAACACGGTAGTGTGTCTAACATTCCGTTCCCTCCTCATTCTCCAGCGGTGTGCATGGTACTCACACCAACATGTTTTGACTTGTTGAACACGTATCCCAAAATTCATATCAGCCCGAAGTTTCAACTGCAGTTTTGGGTTTTTAGTAAGACTACTTACAAAAATAAAAGAATGAACAAGGAACTGTTACATATGATGCTTACCCTTGTAGAATGTCTGCTCGAATCGAGTTCTCACGCTCTTGCCTAGCGTCTCACTTTGATTCACACAACTGTTAGGTGTTTTATCGAGCTAATCTCCTCCTTTCCCAATGTTCTGATTTGAGCTGTCCTCCCAATTATTTTCATCGCTTCCGAAGATCTACCCCTGACCTTGCCTGTTGTTACAAGTCCGTCTCACGCTTCAAGCAGATTATTGAGATTTTACGTAGCTTCCTTCTGGACCCAACACAAAGCCCTCTTCTGCTTTTCGCCCCTTTCCGAAACCCAGCTTCTCTACCGTACTGTCGTACCTTGGCCAGAATTGCACTTTACGACACATGCTTAGTGTAGTGAATAAGCTCCTCCACGTGAACAGTGATTCTTTGCTACAGAGTTTTTATAGTTCTTATTTTATTTTTTGCCTCGATTGTTATGGTAACATAAAAGGATTCAGTGTGGTGTTAACATTTATTTTTGTTTGAAATGCTACGAATTCACAACACTTGGTAACCAGTTTTTACTTATACCGAACAGTAGTCACCTAGTTGTTATGCTCTCAAGATTTAAACTTTTCCTACAGATTTTCAATAAAATTTGGAAAGGTAGTTGCGTCTTCAAAGCACCGTGCTGATAATTTTTTTCATTGTACTGAGCTGTGTAAGTATATATAGTTTCAACACGTGAGAACCCCTCTAACTACATGGAATCGTAGGAGTATGGGTAGTTACACGGAAGAGAAGGTGTGCTCATGATCTCGTGCTCATTCCCGGCTACGAATGAGGGAGTGACTCAGCTGTGGTACTGCGGTCATCTGAGGGACCTTGGCTGTATTTCATGGATTTGAATCTAGTCCGGAGATTACACATTCACGAATTGTACCTTCTTCCATGATCCTCATTTGTGTGAAACAAATGTAAAAACCTATTAGTGTTTTGAGGGCTCTCTTGAAAGTTTTTATGCAATCATGGAAAATTATAGCAATTATACTTCGGCAAAATGCTGGAAAAAACTGTGAGCGCTTTTGCAAAGGTAAACGTACCTGATAATTTTATTGGTTATAATATGAGGGACTGTGTCACATGCAATCGTATCTCATCTTCTTCATTACCTTCTCCGCATGGATATTCTTCCTCTTTTTTTTCTTGAATCATAATGCTGATGATAGCAGTTGAGTTCAGACCACAGCCTGATGACGATCTATTGACGTGGGTGCACACACTTTCACCATTGAGAAAGAAACCTACTCTCTCATTCGAATATGTATTTTGTCTCGGCTATCTTATCCGCTGCACCTTCGAATCATTCTGATCACATCAACATCATTTTATCCACCATTTACCACATGGAATCATCAAATAAATAAGGAGATAAATGAATAGGTGCTTCTTTCAGATCACATGGACAAAAAAATTCAGTTTGCGGTGGAGTTCCTCATCACTTAATTAAATTAGCTCACCTTGTGTTGACTTCGTAATTATAATGGTATTAGGGCCATCTATACTCAGCTTCCAGGCCTTCTTCACATCCCTGAAAGTGATTCAACAAATTTTTCGAAATTACTGGATGGGATAGATGAAAACACTGCATCAGCTCATTTTTGCTTCTTCATTGACTCAATAGTTTTATACGATCTGAATTTAAAACTAGTTTTTTTTGATATCTTCAATCAACTTGCCGAATTATTTCCGGGTGACCACACACTTTTTCTGGAATTCCACCGTCCGCCTCTGTTATTCGCTATGAATATCCGTTCAAGGAACTTCATCTGACTTGCAGCATACCTTTGAGAAATTCTTAGAAAAGTACTGCGAATCCTTAGCGAATTCTAGAGAAGAAATCTGTAGTCTAGCTCAGAATTCTAGAAAAGTCCAGGAATCACCGAAAAACGTCTTTTTAGTATTCTATTAAACACTATAAATTGATCATTAGATTAATAGCGATTTCTTCATGTACATTTATGCATTTCATTTATGTATAATTGAATAGAAGGTTTTATCGACGCTTCTCTAGCAACGTTATGCAACTCAAGGACCTTTGGACCTGCAAACTTCTATAAATGAATCGAGCAAAGCCGCCTTTTACTCGTGCAGTGACGTAGGCTAGTAGACGTCGTGCAATCTCTACTGCGCTTAGTGCTTTGCTGACGGTGCCTACGTAGTAATTACCACTTTAGATCATCTGAACTTTAAGTACAGAAAGAGAATGTTCCCGAGAATTTCTTCAGAGTCTATAATTAAGAAAGCAAAGAGTCGATTATGTAGAGTTTACTCCGAGCAAAGGTTCTGTAAGACGGTAGACTTTTCTAAATTCATTAAGACTTCTTATTCGACATGTCGTCCTTCGAAAAAAAAAAGACACGAATAACCCAGACAACTCCTCGACAATAAAACATGCTCATTAAGTTGAAGCCAGTCTTGGAGATCATAGATTGCTGGAAAAATGACATCCGGACAGAAAATTGCTGTTTTCTGAGTTGTTATTTACCATAGTTCTCTAGCCTTATTTGTCAGGCACGTGTATAATTCTGGCGGTTTCCAGTGAATAGCACTAGAACACTGGTTGGGAAACTTTACCCTTTCCCCCCGCCCCTACCTCCCCGCATAAAGAATGTGGTTCCTAGCGAACAATTTCCTTTCCCGGTTCTTATACTCCCACACTATAAGAAGTAGTAGGTCTTTCCATGCTCTATAAATTTAAGCTTTCATGCATATTCCCATGGTTTTCTGGATTTGCTTATTTTCACACTTTATTCTAGTGCCTTGAAAATTAAGGGGAGGCCTTCAGAATGGATTGGATTGAAGACTTCATTGAACTATATGAAATTATGAAGAGTAGATGACGAATCGAAAAAAAAACTGTGGAACTCATCCGACAACTTACCAATGACGACGAGTATATAGTGGGCAACCATGGCGGTGGCCTTTCCGTGCCTTCGAAAAAGCACGCTGCGCAACCGCGCCGCCCTCTTCGGGACAACAAATTATGAAGTTTTCCTGATAGTTAGTTAGCTTTCCTATTAGTTGACATCAAATGTGATGTATAACTATCGAGAAAACCCAGATTCGTCACTGCGGCGACGATTCCATCGTGGGCGGCGTGGTCGCGCTGCGTGCTTTTTGAGGCCGCGAAAAGGCTAGCGACATCGACGTCCACTGTATGTAGACACAAATAATCAGCTTTCCTTTTTCGGATATTATAAAGAGAAAAAATCAGCTATCCCATTTCCGTTTCGTTCCCTAACCATATACGGAAACAAGACTAAGAATATGGCCTTTCGGGGAACCTATCAGTAGTGTGGGAAAGCCATGTTGAACTAATAATTTTTGAAGAAGGAACTAACCTAACTCTCTTTGCTTCTTCCTTTCCTTGTCGTGGGTGGTCGGCGGCTGCGTCTCTGAAGACGAGTGGATAGTTCCAGCATGAATAACGAATAAGAGTTTTAGCGCAGAATATAGTTTGCTTGCCATGTATGGGTAATGAAACACGTGAACCCCCTGGTGAACCTTGTAGAGCCTTCCGGAAACTTCAGTAGTCGCTTGCAATGAGATATTCTATATTTTGGCTTCGAAGATAATCCTAGGCGCAACGTTCTATCCGGATTCCAAAAACAAGTCTATCAAA
Source organism: Ancylostoma ceylanicum (assembly GCA_000688135.1). NCBI lineage: Eukaryota > Metazoa > Nematoda > Chromadorea > Rhabditida > Ancylostomatidae > Ancylostoma > Ancylostoma ceylanicum. The sequence goes on along the minus strand of JARK01001354.1, from coordinate 1,433,688 downwards.
AATCAGTTTTGAAGGAAAAATCTCAAAAATCAGGCGACCCATTCTTGACGGGTGCGCACTCCTGCCACCCCCCAGCCCCACCCGCTAACGCCGCCATACGACAGTCATTCGCGGATTTTATGCTTGCTGCACTTTTCGTGACAACTCGTCCGCAATGCCTCCTCTCCGCGTGACGTCGTGGGAATGTGACATGTTTGTTCCACTGATGAGGTGTTCTTATGGCCTTCAAAGGAGGTTTTGGCTAAAGTCCAAACCTTCTTAACTTGTCCTGGACAGCTGCGTGGGTTGAAAAACTATTTGGCCGGCAGCCAACAATCACGAGGCGGATAAGGCGTACTCGTGAGAATATATTCTCCATTGTGACATGTTTTTCTCGTTATGTACTTATCTATGCGAGTGGAATCCCATGCGCATGGCCCAGGCATTTGATTTTTCGCATTTCTAAGTATGAAGTGGTGATTAGTGCTTTTTCGTGTTTTCACCTAGGACCTAGTTCCTCAGCGTCCCCGATTCATTCTACAGGCAATTCAGAAAAGAGTCGGTGTTGGCGAATCCCTACGTGGAAAGCACAACGGCGAATTTGACAAATCGCGCATGTTCTATCCTGTTAACCGCAGTGATATTCAGCTGTATAACATGTTAAAACAATCCCGGAAGTGATGTGGGATTACGTGGAACTCATGCGTTCGAGCAGCGCGAGACCGACTCCGGGCTGAATTGCCTGTAGCCCTTCAATTTTCGGCGATTCCATCTGAGAATTCTGGAGATGAGCGCAACAAAAAACCAATAAAATTAGCCGCAAAACCCGGAATGGAATTGCCGCCGCAAAGCCACCATTTCGTTGATTTAGTGCGGATTTTGCGACCCAACCGGGAAGCTGCGTCACTAGTTCCTAGTGGTCCTCTCGTGCACGCCCCAGCACAGCTGCGGCGTTTTTCGCCAAGCGGTGATTTGACGCATAAAATTGCTTGTTTGCCAGAAGTTACATCCCATTTCCGTGGTTTGCTGCTCACTGCTCGATTCGTGTGTTTTCGAACTGCAAACGTAAACATCAGTGGTGATCGCTGCTGAAGTTTGCCGCTGTAAATGTCAACCATGTGATTGTCCTAGGTCGGATGCGTAATTTGAAGGATGACTGCTCTCATACCCATCGGTATAACCAGGTATAGATAACGTCACTTTTGGATAAACATTTTCATGGTTTGTCCGAAAAAGCCCCGCCCACGGCCACGCCCTCTGGGAAGGCAGCTGTATGTCCAGCGTTGCTGTAGCGCAACTGTGTGAGAATTCGAGAAAGCTCAACGTTTTGGCGGAGCATTACATGTAGTTCAAAATTTGCCGTCAGTCTCGAAAGTTCCGCCCATGGCGGATATGCTCCGCCCACACGACGATTTTTTTCGTCGTTTTCTTCCTCTTTCTTGCAACTTTCTTCAAATTCCTCTGAAACTCCAACATTTCACTCTGAATGCGGTGCTCCTATGAATGCATATGTGGACTGAACGGTATGTGTAAGGTTAATTTATGCTGAGAATTATGGTTATACCTATGATCTAGCCGTTTCCCAAAATATTTCGAGAATTTTCCAAACGTCGTTTCTTTTTGTATAGTTGCGCATTGTGTTTTTTTTTTCTGCTTTTCGAAAAGTGTTTGGAGCACTACCAGTCCCTATGATAAGTAAGTAAATTTATGTATGCAAAGGTTTTCTCTAGAAATGATGGAATTCGTTGCGTCAGGAAAATTTCCATTAATTTCCGTTGCTAGGTAATATGTATTGGACGGGCATTTTCTGCAAATAACCATGCTATAGACCTTGATGTTCCGAAGTGCATTCTGCTCTCCTCCCATTTTTTGGCCACTGGAAAGGTCTCAAGGCCTCCTTTCTCTTTCTCTCTTCTTTTCTTTCTTCTTCTTCTTCTCTCTCTCTTCTCCTCCCCGCCCCCTCAACTAAATAGCAAAATCACCTGAAAGTGCAATTGTTAGGTATTGAGCTGTCGGTAAAATTAGGCTAGGGTCAAACTTCTTTAGGAATTCATGAAATTTCTCACGTCACCAGTTTCCCAGCCTCCGCCAACGCTTCACTATTGAAAGGTTTTCCCGAATTTTTTCTTTTCTCGGAATGATGCGATCTTTTCGTACGTAGTTTTTCAGCGCATGCCTACGTGACTCTTCTTTCAACCAGAGCGTAGTCATTGTTCCTCAAAGGACTAATGCCAAACGTGATTCTGGACTCTTTATTACCAATGTGAAGGTCTTTCTGCCGCTTGGCTAATTTTTGCAGTGTTGTCGAGTGTTGTTTTGCCGATTGGTAAACGTTTTCTGGGCGTCATGGACAAATAACATGTATTTTTTCTTCTGGAATATTCCGAAATATTCCGAGAGAAAATTTCGAGTATTGATACGAGTGCCGAGTTTTTGTGCTTTTGTTACATGTTTAACATTTGGTGTCTCTGCCATTTTGGGGACCCCAATGGAAAATAAAATTGATAGAAGTATTCACCGTAAGCAATAATGAACAATTAATAAAAATAATTCTAAAAAAATAATAATAAACGGAAAAGCTAATACAAGTTTTTCATTTGTAATGTATTTTCGAAAATTTGGCGACCCATTTTCGAGAGAGGAGGGCGGCGTCCCCCCACTCCTTGTGTTTGCCACTGCTGTTCAATTGCCATCCTATTTTGTTTCTCAGGGCTCAGGAACTTAACCGTTGCTTTACCATTACTTACCCTACTAACTAGGCAACTTACGCAAGTGAGAGAAAAAGTCCACGATAATGTCTATGCTTTTAAAAAAGTCAGTGAAAACCTGTCGGTTCCTTCCTGCCAGGTCTTTCACATCCAGGTTTTCCCGCGATCCCTTGGACACAGGGTTCCGGCTCACGCGCCCGGGATTGCCCTGACTGTGCAGTGATTGTAGTGTTTCGTCCACTCTGAGCCTGTGGGTCATCGTTAGGATTTAAAGCAGCATCTGTTTTGCATGTTTTTCATGCTTTTCTTCCCTTAACAATGGTAATTAGCGCGTATTACGTAGGTGAGTAATCTTTTCTTTTTGCAGTGACGGCAAATCTATTCAGGTTCTGTCTTTTGCAGGAATCATTCACTACAAATATGTTTGAGCGTAGAACTGCTTCTCCAATTTTCGTTGTCCTTCCTGTTTTTGCACAAGCTCTCTTCCCATTTTTGCTGACCTTGGGAAGGTAGGAAGCTTCCTCAACATCCTTAACTGTTTCTTCGTGAATATCAATCCTTATCCGCACATTTTCTCCATCCTTAGGACAAGTGCAACCTTTCCGGGAATTTTTGGGCACTGGTCGAGTTTTTCTTAATGTATTTCAGTGCTGCCGAGGCCGTTTTGCTTCTTCTCTCCGGTGGTTTTTTCCTTGTCATCATAGTTGAAATGCTCATAAGATGCTTGGAAATATTTACGTCTTCCCTTGAATATGTATTCTCCGTAGCGTAATTCTGTAGTCTTTTCTGTATTCTGCATCGCCTCGCTGTAATTAATTCTGCGTGAATGATTTTCTTCCTCTAATTAATTCCTAATTTGCAGAGCTCTTCACAAAGACTTCGTCGTCATCATGCTGGAATGGCTTCATTCTTTGAAATAGCAGAGATCACACCGCTTTGAATATGGTTCTACAGCATACTTCTGAGAAACTCACTTCGACGAGTTCTCTCCATCAGCAGGGCGAGGAAGTGTTGCAACAAATACATGACTCTCGAAATTGAACCTTATTAGCCTTTTTCAACCCAGTTCACGTCGTTTGCAGCTTTTTTCGTGCTGGTCCATGCAAAGCACCACGGTCTTTTCTCCTAAATGCCACTAAGCTTTGGCATGTAAACTTTATGGGAGAACTTGCAGTCAGCAGAAAGTTTTTCAGACCTCATGCGGTAGTTTTTATGCGGGTCCTAAGGTTTGGACTCCAAGTTCATGGACGTTGTTCAGCTGCAAATTTGCTTCAGTCCTTTTTCTTCCCTCTTTTTCTCTTAGCCTCTGATCCATAGCGTTTGAATGGATTATCCTTCCCGAGTCGGTCTATGACCAGACGTCCTATTTTTTCCAGATTTTTTCCGAAGCGGGAGCAAAATAAAGAGAAGAACAATGATTTGTTCAGCTCAACTATCTAATCAATTACCAAATTCGTCTATGGTGTCAATTGCCAGATTCGTCTATTCTTTTACCAAAAAAAAAAAAAAGAAATAGCATAAACGAGAAACACCCCACTGAAAAAAATTAACTGATGTTTTTACCCTCTAGGTATTCATGATAGAACAGGCACATTTAGCATTACAATAATTAATTAATAATATCAAGTATTAATTTAACACTTAGCAATGACCCAGCGATAAACCACTGCCTCGAATCCATTTATTTCCTCGACGAAGTCCTTTGAAGCATTCTTCATTGGTCGCATGCATCTTTAAGATTACCCTAGGTAAACATGTCAGCTCCATGTAAAATCATCCACCGTTAGCATGGGCATCATTACTCTTACCCTGGGTAATCTCAATGATGCATCCAGGCCCATAACGACCATGCATAGTTACCGCCGTTTTGCAATAACTTTCGCGCTAATAAACCACAATTTTATTTTTATTTATTTATTGAAAAAGACACTCAAAGGTGCACCAAAAAAAAAGAAACATTAAAGCTGCAAAAGGGAGCCACGACTGGGTATAGCATCATAACCATGCGGGAGTGGCCGAGGTAACTACACAAGGACTAGCTGGAACTCATGTTGTAGATCAACTTGTCGTTTTCCGCCTGCAGTAGGTGGAATAATCTATCTGTACCGAGCTCAAGGTTAACCCCGAGTTAGCTTTCGTTAAGATCAGCGCTGGTGAAGGCTGCAATTTCTAGCAGGACTACGACAGCTCTTGAAATTTATGGAAGAATCATCGCCCAACGTGACATTTTGCAACAGCATCTAAATGTTAGCAGACAGCAAGCAGCTGTCTTTCGGCTTCAAATCCTTCAAAAAACAAAATTGAGGGCATCTAGGATAGGTTGTAGATTTCCATAAGCTTTTCGCACTTTCGTGAATCAAGCACTTGAGGATTTCGTGGTTTTTCGAGCTGGAAAGGGCAAGGAAATCAAATTTAAACCCACCTACTAAGCACCTTATAGCCGTGAATGTTGGGGCAAACACGGGTGCTAACCAGATTCTGGGCAGGACATTGGGAATAACATTGGAATAGCATCCATTCCATGAGAGAAGCCAAGCAGTGGCAAAATAATAGTAGAAGTTATCCGTGAAAGTTCATGTAGAAGCGGAAGTTCGTCTTCCTTCAGGCTTTCCTCCGCTCACATTCATTGCTTTCCCTTTCTTTTCAATTTCTCCGCCGTTTCCTTGAGTTTCGACTTTTCCCACCTTTTCTCTCATATTTTCATTACAACCTCTGATGAATGTGCTATACTTTTCTTTTATGAACTTCCCGTCTTATATCCAGAAAGCAAAGGACGTTGTGCTCGTTCATTGCTCGTCTATTTCTTCTTCATCCAACATTCTACTCTTTGACTTCCTCCCACATTTTTTCCCTTTGGTTATCACTCAGGCGTTTAACTTGCATTGTTATTTCCCATCTGTTGTCCTCAAAGAATACTCAAAGAATATATTTCCTTTCTTGGATATTCTATGTGGGAGCCTGGAGTCAATATGGGCGGCAGTTGGAAGGGTGGAACATTTCGTACACGCACAGGAGGAAAAACATGATCTCTCCGGGCAAATTTCTGGAAAATCTACTTTACCATTCCCTATCGGCAGTGATTTTACCCAGTATTCCTTGAGAATATTATTCCATTTGTAGTCGTCCGAATCCTTTTCCTTAACTTCTTAGGCGCTCTTCGTGCAACCTGATCTACCCTCCTATCTTCTAATCCAGTGCATGAATTTTCACAATTTCTTTTTCCCCCAACCAGGAAACCAGGGGATTTTCCCCCAACCAGGACATTCCATCAGCTTGATGAGATTATCTCAAACCCAATAAGATCAACGATATTTCTGGTAGTCTTTCTATGTTTTGTGCTCAATGACGAACTAATCAATGTTAGCTGAGAATTTCCCAGGAATTATTCATTCATGGGAAAAGTTACGCTAAGAAAGACTTCCTGGATATTTTTTTCTAAATCTCCATTGTTTTTTTTCAGGAAATAATAATGACTTACTTGAATGACGACAAAGAACAACTACCACAAGTGCTAATCTTCTAATAAACACTTCCAGGAAGTGGCAGAATCCTACTTCCTTTTCTTGTTTACTGAGAACGGGGGAAGCTTAGCACATTGTTGGTTTATAGAGATGTTTATAGGCTTTTTGGGTGGAGACTAATAAACGCACTTAATGTTGCTGCAGAGCAAATACGCAGTTCTGCGTTAAAAGGATAAACGAATCTTCTACTTCTTGTTTATTCGTTAATTTATTTAATTATTTACTCAAATGTGCTCAGTGATTCATAAATGATGAGAGAACCCTTGCAAAGGAATGAGCGAACTCAGAACGTCAGTCGAAATTACTCTTTTTCTCTGACGAATCGGTCTTTTCCTCAAGAATGCCTGAATTTTCATTTGTTCCAGGTTTCCGCCTTCTCATACTCAGGAAAATACAGTATTTGGGTCATGTGGGTCGTTATTCATCATTTGTGCTCTTCTAAACCTTTCATGTCCTAGAAATTCTCGAACTTCAGCGCTTCGTTACCCTTCACACTTGCTCTAGCAATTATAAATAGTTGTCCGTTTGGACTCTGTTTAATTTTCTGTGGGAAGCGCAGAAAATTTCCCCCAGATTTTTGGGCTGATTTCCTGTCAGAATGTTGCTAAGGTCTAAGCTGGATAGTGTCTAGTTTTTTTTGAGCTTATATTCATGTTTGAAACATGGACATGGACAAAGAGTTCAATTATTCCCAAGCCTGCTGATGGTTTGTTTATTTAGTTATTTATTTACTAGCGGAGATATGAGTCAACCAATATGCGAGGATGCCAGAAGTGCGGGTCCCGCGAATATCTGACTCCACCAGACTCCCTAAATTGTTTAGCCCTCTGAACTCTGCGCATCTTTGACAACTTTGCCTATGCGCTGCTGTAGTACTCGAAAGATACACATGATTTCGCGAGACTCTTGTGGTCGGACCCTCGGAAAAATCTGGACCCTTACCAGTCTCTATATAGATGGAGATTTATTTACTTATTTAACTTTATTATTATTATTTGCTTACTTTATTATTTATTATTTGATATTCATTATTTATTTTAAACAAACGAAAATCACAGATTTTGTGCCAGAAGTTCCTTATGAAGCCGTCGGCATGGAGAAAATCTATTTACTACTTTTCAGCTGTTATAAATGTCAATATATGTGACCCAAAGGCGGTTGCAGAGAGTGGGCAAGATGGGGGGGGGGGGACAGAGAGAGAGAGAGAGAGAGAGGGGAAGAAAATTGGGATCTTAGTCGTTCTGAGGACCCAATGAAAATAAAAATAATAAAAATAATAATTACAATATTGAGTAATTATCAATAGTTAGTCTAAGAGTAGTAATAGAAATAAACAACGGAAATATACTAATACAAAGTTTTTATTTGTTCTGCAAATTAATTTCGAAAATTCTGCGGCCCTTTCGGAAGAGGACGGCCCTCCCCCCACTGCCCCCTGCGTCCAACACCGTTGTGAACACCAAAAATTTCCGTTCCTGTTTCCAAATTTCTTTAAAAGATTGATGGCAAGGTTTTGAAGGCGACATTCCTGTCATTGTGTGTAATTGCACGACTTTCACTTCCTTAAGGTATCTCGCCATGGTGCTCCCTTTCTATTACCAATTTTAGTGCTGTGAGCAAAGAAATTGCTCACAAAATTGCAAAGAAAGTGCTGGAAAGCAAAAAAAAAATTGAGTAGTTAATCTATCAGCTCAGGAAGTGATCTGGAAATTCGAGAATGCGAGGGAAAAGAAACTCTACAGCCCTTCTCGTCTTTCCACCAGGGCTATGTTGTTCTCTTCTATTCGATCATTCGAATGTTCGGCTCACTCTAAAGCGAATATTTGATTCCACATGCATTAAATTTAATTATAAATCCTAGCTGCACCTTCATTCCTTTGGATCTGCAGGATTTGATAACTTGGTTTTATGAAATGGAAAAGTACATGAAAATTAAAGTCTACTATACTGCGAAGTGTGTATTTTCGAGCCTTCAAATCCCACGAGGCTTTCTCCCCTCCTGATCCTCCACTCCACAATCCATCCAACGCTAAATGGACCTCTTAGCGTGGATCTTCGAATCGCTCGTATTTTAGAGCTCAAGAAGCAGCGCCATGCAATAAATCAGCTGCAATCCGAGCCTAAATGGGAAGCGCTCGGCACTCGGGAAAACACAAGAACTCGGCGGTCCCGATCAGCGCGCTCTTCACTCAAAGCCTCATAATCAGCTCGACGTCGAGTAGTAGTGGTGTGGGCGAGCGGGGGCTCATTCATTCGTGTGTGACGCCGTCTGTCTCGTCGCCCCGCTATTTTTACGGAAGGCACGGCTCTAATTAAATACATATCGCTGAGATTTTGCCCGATGCGCTCGAGCATGTGTAGCAAAATATGTACGTGGGGCAGTGGAGATGCGGATCTCTGGCTTTGCAGCTCCGTACTTTACGCGGGTCTAGTCCACGTCATTTGACAATCTTTCCTAGAAATTCCTCCTGAAACCTTCCCGAATCCTAGGATCAGAATCATACCATGGTGATCTTACCATTCCCTAGTATGTGATAGGCTTCTTGTTTGTCCCAAAAGTATAATCTCAACGAGATCATGCTGTTCTAAGATTATACCTACTTGGGAAGCCGGAAGTGCGTTGTCATTAACTTATGGCGTTTGGACTTGTCATAGGCGATGATGTCATGATAATGACTAATTTGACGCCGCTTCTACTGGTTTTTATGGACCAGAGGAAAATTACCGTAGCTAGCCGTGACTAATGGGAGATGTCCTTGTTGTCTTTGTATGGGCAGAATTGCCCTTAACGCAATTTTTTCTCCTATTTGCTCGATTAGAGCTGAAACATGGTTCTGAATGTGTAAAAAATGGAATATCCACATTTTCTTGGGACATTCCATGTAACCGAATCAGACTAGGTGGATTTTTTATTCTCAGTTCCGGGAATTCTTGACTGTTCTGGGATTAGGACCACTTAATTACTCAGGATTTATGTCTTGTGAATTGTGTTGTGCCTTTCCAGAAAATGTCAAATACCATTAGGAGATCGCTTTAACTGGTAGAAGAGATCCAGACGTCTCAGTAGATTTATTTATTTGTTTAATTTTTTAATCATTTTATTTACTGAAGTAGACGTCTCAGTACCTCGCAAGAGTCCGGAAGATAGCTTGTCCAGTCTTCTGGGTCTCGATGCATCGTCAACACGTTTGCCCTGAGACTACCCAGGGTAAACGTGCTGACGCTCGCGTTAACGATGAGTAAATTCGTGTGGTGTTAACACAATTACTTTGGATAATTGGACAATCTGCAGCCTCTGGAGTGTGGGGCGTTTTACCGGAGAAGGGTGATGCGGGTGAGCTCTATGATTGGCCAGCTGGAGGTTCCGGCCAATAGCAGAACTTGGCCACGCCCCCTCCCGAGAAACAGGCTCCGAGACCGCTCGCCTGGAGTCGTGAATTCGTCCTTCCAAATGATCTACGTTTCCAAAGTGCAGGAAGTTGAAACTCTTGTCGTGCAAACAAAATATGCTGTATTTTACGTACAATAGAGTGTCCATGGCGCAGATCGAGAATCCCGTTATCCGGGTTTTTCCGAAACCCGGATAACGGATAGGTCAAAAATGACCGGGTAACGGATAGCATGTAACTAATAATGGCTAGGAGTTTGTTCCACAGGACACCACCTAGCAGGGAACCCAGGGAATCTCAATCCCACTCTTCTTTTCCAGACCAAGAGAAAAAGGTTTGAGCTTTTACCGGTATCTCATACTTACCTCAGGAATTTAAAGTACTGGTAAAACGTGACGGGAAAGTCGCTGGGTTACGCGGCGCTGAATTGTTTTCTGTAAGTGATGACTGTCTTTGGGAAAAAATGCAAAGTAAAAGCAACCATTTTCTGCCTTATCCGGACCGTTCTCTGGTCTAAAAGGCCCGAATAACGGCCCAGTTAACGGATAGGCCAAAACCTTCGGATAATGGCTGAACCGGACACCGGTAGTCCGCTCATTCCTAGTGCAGATGAGCCTTCTTTGCTCCTCACTTCACCAAAAGCTCAGGGAAAAGTCGTGCTTAGCTCTTTCATTAGCTCTGTGATGCTGTCGCACAGTAGTGGAAATAATCTAAAGTGCAAATGTAGCTGCAAATCACTGCAAGCATCACAATTATCAGCTAGACTTTCCATGTAATCACACCTGTTAATGGCCTGTTTCTACATAGAGTACCCCGTTCGTCCTTTAGCGAATCGCAAAGCATCCTGCTGTACTATTCAACTGCGCTTACAAGTTTTTTACATCCAACTAGCTGCCTTGCCATGTGGCGATGTTCCAGGATTACCCTCGAGTACACGCTCAGACATGCAGCGTGCTGTCAAGGTTTACTCGCATGAGTGCCGTCTTCAATTCGGGTTGACCTTTGCTTGTCTAACTTTTCTCACTTCTACACTTTTAGAAGGGAACATCCTGGAAGAACTGGAAACAAACAATGTGACGACTATGCTAGTGCATATTTGTGATAACGAGAATATCCTCTTAGGATCGAGTCTATTGGTTCATACACTCATAAATCGATCTGTACCCCATTCCTGTGCAGTTCTATTTCATTTCCAATTGGTGACAGTCCAACCAGTGACACCCCAATATTCTGAATGAAGAGTTTTTTCTTCCTTTCCCTCTCTTTTTTCACTCTATTGGGTTGATCTGAGGACCCTCTCGTGACTTGCCACATATTCTTCTCTTTTTGTACCCATGCGCCGCGTGCATGATTGAGATTTCCCAGGGTAAACGAGTTGACCCCACGCAAATTTGCCCATCGTTAGCACGGGCGTCAAAGCGTTTACCCTAATTGATCCCATTGGTGCACTCAATGCTTAGATGCATCATTGAGATTACCCTGGGTAAGCGTGTTGACGCCGGTGACAACGATGGGTAGATTTGTGTGGTGTTAGCACGTTCAGCTTGGGTAATCTTAATGATGCTCACGGCTTCAGAACTGAGATTCATAAAATGCTGACCTTGTAAACCAACTAACAATAAGATTACAGTGACAGGTTTTCCTATAGACTACGTAACATTGAGAGACGTAGGACGCAAAAGTTGGTTTCCTAACCTGGTTTCGCTCGACTTTTTGGAGTCCCATTTTTGTTCTATGGCTCGGAACTATTTTTGTAACACTCTCAGTTCACTGAAAAGGTTTTCGTGGTACAGAGTACCGCCACATAAATATGGGCTGACGGGTACCAAACCAAAAAGTCTGGGAATCCAGGAAAATTAACCATGGCAGGTGGGAATTGTTTCCGGGAGTGGCCGCGAAATTTTACCCCAATGCAATCCTTAATGAGGCAACCTTGTCGTTTCTGTGCGTTCTGTTCTACAGATTTCCCCTTTCGGATAGAAAAATGTAGTATTTCCTGCTTGGTCAGCATTTACCCAAACCCCAACTCTGATAGTTCACTGTGTCCCGAATCTCGACTGTAAAACATCCAAGGCGGACCGGATCTCTGGAGGTTGCTCCACCCACCCCGGGAGGATCCTGTCGACCTGATGACTGATGTATGCACTATGAGGACGTCACGCAGCTTCTATCTTCTTATTATTCCACCTACGCTGAATAAGCCAGACACGTACGGCAATCAAGTTATCTTCTGGCCACGTTTGGTAAACTTCAAAGTATGTTCGGTTGAGATTCTCTGGGTGGACACGGCCGGCACTGCCGGACGTGCTGCTTATCAGAAGGAGTTCCACCGTTTTGGTTGTTTTTTTTGTTTCACCTCACTATTTTCTGGATATTTCCAGCTGCAGCCTTTGACCTACATACTTGCGGCTTTTTTCAAACTGAGGTCACATTGTTGGGGAAAGTAATCAGGGACCACTTCCCATCTGGACCATGAAGCAGCTTTACCCCTCCCCCCATAAAAACAGTCCTGACTCCTTATCCTCGAAATATAACAGTCTTAATATACAGATGTCCTTGCATTCCTCCGACTCTCATCCATCTCCTTGGTTACAAATAATTCAGTGCCCTATGTCTACCACCTGCTTTGCCGTTATTGGCTGGCTACACTTATGGTATTTTATATTTGAATCCATTAGCTGATTGCAATTTTGAATTCTTCAAGGAACACACTGCCACGTGAAAAAGTTCAGGCGGAAAGAATGGCAGTGTTTGAACTTACGTGAATAGCTAAGTGAGCAAGTCTACTCTGCACCACATCCTGGAGGACATACAGGATGCCGTGGGGTCGAGGAACATTTCTCGTGCGATGAAATATGGAATACAAGGAGCATGGGGACAATTTCGTGACAGACACTGCTGGAAATCTGGAATTCGGGAGTCCAAGGGAGCACCAGAGGGCCCTAAACTGTGAAATCTTGGCAATTTTTTCTGGATTTCATTGGTATTTTTGGCTTTCTTTCCATCAAGAAAGCTGTGGTTGCGAAGATAACCTCTCACTTTCGTTTGTCATTCTTACTATGTAAAACTTTCCGGAAGTTTTTAGATGCAGGCAATTTTCCAGCAATCCAGAATCTTCCAGAAACACATGTACTATCTTACAATCCATTTTCTTACCTTATTTGCCACCGTTGCTCAAATATTAGAGGCTTAAATTAATATTTTTCAAGTCAATAGTAAGTACAAATTTTATATTTCTTTTTTTTTTTCACAGCAATCCTTTGCATGTTCCAGTAGACCAAGAAGTTTTGCAGATGAGCGAGGAAATTCCAGCTTAGACGACAAATCCAATTGGGACATTGCATAACTCCTCAACGGCTCATTTCCAGTGAATTTATAAAAAAAAAGAAATTCCTTGCAAGCGGCTTCCCCAGAGGCTTCTCTGGAAGAAGCACAATCTACGCATTTGCAGAAAATGCTAGCAATGGGTTTCTACGGCTTCTTTGCTTATTTTTCCCTCTGATCGAGTTTTCGAGGAGAATAGTAAGATTTCTTTTATCTAGGAATACAATTACCTTTTCTGAACGCGTTCCGGTCGCCACGCCTGTTTGATTATAACATTTCGTCAAAATTCCTCGACATTGTTGACGAAACTTCTTGCTGTGACTGCGACGGCTGATGGTTCATTTGAGCGGAAATTTCCAGTGAATTTCTTTCTTTTTCTGTTGTAATGAGATTTTATTACAGTATTACGACTGCGCGAATAATGAGTTCTAATTCGTTCAACCATGCCTTCTTCTAGCTTTTTTTCTGTTTTCAATCTCACCTATGCATGTTACATCTGCCGTCGCCCCATAAGAAATGTGATTTCCTGTGTCTACGACTTCTTTGACGCTGTTTTTGACGTCTTTGTAAAGCAGCTGTAATAGCTTTAAAAGACGACATGCTTACGTAAACATCTCGAGAAAAAAATTGCTGCCCGTTCGGACGCACGCACAACAACCCCGTGCCCTGTGAATAACATTAATATCGCTTCTCACTCATATCGAGGTGGTTATTCGGGAAATATTTGCAGTTCAGCGTCACTCGTCGCTGTGATGATACGATTTTTGTTATTTTGTTTGGTTCCGATATACTAGCACTTTTCGCTTGCTGTCCGACCATAGATCTGTCTGGGAAGTGGAACATGATCGTTAATCGCTTGGCGTTGTGAACGTTAGTGATAGCACCCGAACCGAACAAGCCAATGAGGGTCTAATGAGCAACACTCAAGGATGTTTCATAGTAGAACCGTAGCGCTAACGAAAGACAGTGGATTCGCATGTCAGCTGACAACTGAAGGCCTACTCTCCTACACTAGGTGAGCAGGTAGCGGGTGCGACCGAAGCGAACTTATCGTATTGCGATTTGTCCAAGACAAAGCCGGGCAGTAAGCATTATCCCGACTACCTAAGGTTCTAGTCTATAACTCAACAGTAAGGGACCAGGTTCAACGCGACAGAAGTATTCAATGTCGACCTTATACAGGGTGGCTGTTAAGTATGGATCGCTCAATTTTCTAACCTCCTTATCTAAGGAAGTAAGATATTGCGATGTCGTATTGACTACCTGTTTCGCACAAGCATTGACCATCACCATGTGAAGGTGCTGCTCAAAGGTGTTTGCTATGGCATTGGTGCAGGCTCCAAGTCGCCTTTAAGTGAGACGTCGGTTGGCCGCTTCAGGTTGACGTCGGTCTTGCTCCACTCCCTCTCGAATGATGCCCTGACGGAGATCACGCTTTTGTGGCTAGTAGCGGACACCTTGGTGTCTAAGAAACTTCAAATAAACTAGCACAGCGGATTGAAATCAGGGACTATGAGAACCGCATAGCTTAACCTCATCAATTAGGATAGTCGGGGTCACAGAAGGCAAAAGTGGTTTTTATGGTCTCATGAAAAGCACACTCTTGCTACAGGGTAACCACTTCGTGCAGCTGTGTCTCCTGGCCCGTGGAAGGTATACATGTCGTAATGTGGCTCCCTGATCAGGACCGACGTCAATGTTTGGCAATTTTATCACGACAAACAGCGAAGAAGGCCTACTCGAAGTCAATTCATCCCAGACCATAGCAGACTAGAGAAACAGAGCTCACTCGCTCACAATATATTTCTTCACCATACTGTGATACAATACTGGTGATCGGGCTGGCTCTAACAGAATTCACGCAGCCCTAGCAGTGAAAACTTTTCCGTCGGTAGAAACGAGGTTGAGGAGGCGGCCACGAAGGTTTCTTTTGAAAACTTCCTTAGCTAACCCTAACGTTCCCTTCTCACCCAATCTGAAAATGTGCTGCTTCAAAACGATCAGTAACTGCGCAGCCCCTGCCCAAGTTTTGCACTCTTTTGATTAGTGCTTGTGGAGATATTCGAGATGGAAGCTGCACGATTTAATCTGATCGAATTTTTACACCGATACTCTTCTCGATGATGCCACGTCAACGTGATGTGCGAATGGAGCAAGTTCTCCTTGGTTTCTGTTATGGAGCAGTATGGCCTGTCTCCCTTTGCTGCCCCGCAGTATTCCCGTCTGATACTGCAATGAAATCAGAGCGTCTAGCAAATTCATTAACATGGAGCGTGCAGCCGCCGAACTCCGCTGATGACAGCACTTGACGAAATCTCTCTATAAGTTTTGAATGAGTCCAAGCAGAAGAACCAAAATTCTCACGCTATTCATGGAAGCCACTAGCTATCGTAATATCACAAGAGATAGGTGAAAGCTGCTCTCCTGCTTCCTTTTCAGCTTTCGGAGAAAGCGATCCATACTTAACAGCCACCCTGTATTCTTTCTAGGTCTCTTCATTTTTTATTCAATCTTTATGGAACGGCTGGTATCGTTCTTCATTTACGGAGAGTTCAGCGTTTTGCCGTTTTTGTCTCCACATATTCGTCGTGGTAACTTTGACATCCTCCGTTCGTATCTTCTTCTTTTGTGCTTCCTACGTCGTCGAGCCATCTTTCATCATCGAAATCGACCGTCCATTCTCATATCAAAATTGATCAAATAGTAAGCGTAAGACGAAGGTCTAGGCGGTAAAGCCGAAGAAGTGGGCATACGAGCCACGCTGACCCACTGCGGGGTTGGGTCGGAGTCCTCTTTCCGTGTTGATAATGCTATGGAGATGAAGTCGACCGCTCATCGTGACATCAAAGCGGAGAATTTCCAGGTTTTGACACCAGATAATGTCGCCTTTATTTTTCTCACAATCTGTACATAAACATCAATACAACACAAGAGGTATTTGTTGTGTACAGGGTGGTCCAAAAATATGGAGACAAGGTTGCGATGCGCGTTCCTCGACTTATCTCGTGTCTTGGCACTTTGTATCCAATCTTTTGCTGCTCATCTGATTAATCATACACGTTCCTACAAAACAATCCCTGCCGCTATGAAATTTGGCGAGAACTAGGCCGTCAGTCAAGATTTCTTTCCATCACCCAATTACAACTTTGTGTACTCTAGGCGCGCATGTAATGTCATCGTGTAAGATTGTGCAAGAGGGTCACTTACCAGTGCATCGAAGAATACAAGGCTTGGGTAACAGAAAAACATAAAAGCGATTGTGAAAGACCAGCTACCTTGGTTATGAGATCCGGGATTTGGTGCGAATTCGCCGATATCCTACACGCTTTGAGCGTGCTTATCCAATCGGATCCCCATGAGTAATCGTATAATGGGGGTAATTCTCCTTAGAACTTCAAGATTGGATGTTTGCAGGCCTATTTTGTTCTATTCCGCTATCTAAGCACCGAAAAAGGAACCGGAAAGAGCCCTAACATGCATTTCACCTTGTTTTTGCACAGGAATTCACGTCCATTTCCTTATAGTTACTGTTTTTAGCATTCATTCGCGCACATCTCTCGTTATGGTATTCATATTAGCACAAAAACTGATTTTACTCCCAGTAAACTCTTTAATCGTCGGAGCAATGGCGTCTAGAAATGTGGGGTTATCCGCAAGGAAGGCCCCTCCGCGCCACAGCAAGTGACAAGTTTGAATTCATCGCGTCTTTTCTTGCCGGTGTTAGGAGAGTTAGTGAGATGTGATAGTATATTCTCTTCAGTACTGAATGAAAAATACCATATTGGGAACAGAGCTGCCAACTTGCTTTCTAACGTTAGATATAAATCTTTTGGAGTGTCTCCATATTTTTGGACCACCCTGTACAAATATATAGGATGGGGTAAAATAGGGGTCAATTCAGAAACCGGCCTACTGGGCACACGCAGAGCTGCCAGCGGATAGACATTCACTTCCTGGAGTGCTAGGTCATGCTCATGGTCAGCAGAAGCTTTCACCATCATCAGTAGAAACAATTGTTTATATGTAGCTGCACGGATGGCCGATAGATAAAATGTCGAGGGTTGAGTTCGTTGGAACACTTTCGGGGTACTTATACTCCTGCCCGCGTGAGAACGGTACCGGAGGGCATTGGTGCTCTTGCGAAAGTACTGTGACCCTTGAAAACGCCCGATGAAGGACTTGACACGTAGCACACAAGAGGATTTGACCCGGGTGTAGGACGTCGGCTCACTTGGAGTATTGTTAGTGGAAATTCACGTAACATATATACAGTGGGCGTCAACGGCGGTGACCCGTCCACGGCCTCGAAAAGAACGCGGCACGACCGCGCCGCTCAAACGAGAATCCTTTCCGGGACACCAAATTATGGGATTTTCTTGATAGTCAGTAAGTTTTCGTATTAGTTGTCACCAAATATAATGAACAACTATCAAGAAAACCCAGATACACCACTGCGGCTACGATTCTAGCGTGAGCGGTGCGGTCGCGCCGCATGCTTTTCGAGGCCGCAGACGGGTCACCGCCATCGACGCCCACTGTATATATGTAGTTACGAAGTGTTGACTTATTGTTAGTCTACTGGCGTTGTTCGGCCTAGTGCAGTTTTACTTTCAGTATGGGACAAATTACGAATGAATTGTTTACATCATAAATTTCATTGGTTTGCTCCTGTTCCAGTGGAATAGTTTACATATTCGCATCCTAGTTTGTCTCACTCGTGCGTTTCCATTATGCAGAAATGAAATTCAAAAAATAAAAAGAAAAAAAATAAAAGTGAAAGAAATCATAGAAAAGGAATGCAGTACAAATAAATCACTCAAATATCTGCAGCGTTCATTTTTGAACACTTTTTAAAGGTTTTTGAAAGATTTTGCCCATACTTCTTCTGCTCCCTTTGCAACAAAATGAAATAAACGGATAAGCTCTTCTGACAAAGATGATCAAAATGGCAAAAAATCAACAGAAAATTGGTCATACACCTGAACGCTATTCCCACGTTGGCAACACAGCTGCGTTTCATTAGATATACGATGGTGTTTCCACGTTGCAGAAAAAACACATGAAAACTGATACGTCTTATGAGTGTTTGCAGATATTTACTTTCATAACTAGGAGTAGGTCTCGATTTGAGCTGCATGTTTCTTTTCTCTCTAGAATTTCTTCCACCCTCTATTCTTTGTCTGTGTAAGCCTGTTGCCTCCCTTCTAAACGAACTTTCACATTAGTAGTTAGTTTTTATCATTTTTATCACTTTGCTCCTCTCGGGTAATTTGATTGTTACTAAGTCCTATTTCCATACTATGTTTCATTCGTAGATGTAGCGCCAAAAGACTATTTGGAAACTTTTCGTTCTTAATTTTTTTTTTCTCTGCTTCGCTACAAAATCCCGTCTGAAGGTCTATTGGGCACTTCTACAATGTTCCCTTTCTTTTATGTTTCATTCAATGTTTATCGCACAAACACAAGTAAAACATGTTTCTCCGATAAATTGCGTGTCTGTGCTATTTCTCTTGATTGAAAAATAACGCTTCAAACTTTCGACTCGACGATCTAATGCACTTGGTCTTGTAGACTCCATAAATAGCCAAACCCTTTCAGGCCCCTAAAGAAGGCGATATAGCCGAAACATCGGTCGAAATATAGTAAAGAATACACCAGTTTCGGGTGCTGTTAAAAATAAGGATTCTCACAAGTAAAGTGATCCTTGTTATTTGTGAGAAGGATCTTAAAGAACTGGCTGCTGTTATCATATGCAGGCATGAACCGCCTCGTACTCAGGCACTTTGACCGAGTTGGCCGACAGCAACTCTGTGGTATCGGGCAGGCCCGGCCTTTTCTCATCAGATGCAGGCTAGGCCCTGGCCTTTGCTCTCAGGCACCGGGTAGGCCCCGACTCATAGTTCGAAAGAAGCTCACTCGTTACCGGGCAAGTCGCGGAACGAGATCGGCCAGGCCGCATACCTTATGTCGGGAAGGCCGCGTAGGGTGCTTTGGCCATCCCGGTAAAATTGCCTGATTAGGAATGATAAATAACATGTGCGAGGTAGTGCAAGAAGGGTTTGTATCAATGGTTCCGGGGGTTGTATACAGTACCGCAATCGAGCTCTTTGACTCTTTTCCCATTATTTTCGTTCTGAAGTATGGAAGAACCCACTACTTTGATTACCGCTTCGAGATCTCCAAGTCACACCGCAGAACCAATTGAGTGGATGTTGGTCGTGCAATGTCGTAATTGTCCCATTACAAAATCTGAAATTCTATAGGGTTCAGCCTCACCTGGGCCATGTAACTATAAATGGCAAATATAGCGTACTTTACTCGATCACTTTACTACGTAAACATAACATTTGAACTTTTCCAGCTAGCTGAATAGCTAACGATGCGAAACCGGCAAACGCATATTCCCGAGAGACTACTGTGTCAGCGGTGGTAATCGGCTGTTGTTCGAAGTTACACCCATAGCTCGCTCAGCTCGTTACATATTTATAAAAATGATCAAACAGCTAGAAGACCGAGAGAGGCATGAAAACAGCTGTGAGTTCAGTGGCAGCACTTTTGTATTGCCTCTGGACGTGTTTTCATTGTTTTCTGAATTCATTAAAGGTGGCTTTTGTCCCGGCGAGAAAACGGACGAGTCACTCGTTCCTGTTGTCTCGTTACTCAGGAAGTGAGTGTTAACCTGTTAGCCATTTAAATAGGCAAGTTAGTTGGATTCTCTATCCCGCAATAATTATCATTAGGGCCATTAATTGACGATGGGAGGTCTTTCATCATTGCACATTCTGGTACTACTACTAAATTAGCAGTTATAATTCGTAGTAGACGCTCGCATGTACGCACTCATTAGTGTCACTCGCTCCCTTCGTCTATTTTCCCGTTCGAAATTGCTCTCGGTTAGGTATTCTATGCAGCGGTGTGGAATAGTGAAGGGAGTGCTCCTTTTTTAGTAGCCATTTTTTTCTGCCATCAATTTCATTTTTTCTACTCCTGCTATGATGGATCAATTGAAAATAGAGATATGTAGAAGGAGAAAGGGGATGAAATTTATACCCCGTGAGGATGAGTAGTTGTTGTCCCACAAGCAAAATAAAGCACACAAAATACATAGCATATTTAGGAGAAGAACAATAGGCAGATGTAGAACAAGAACATCCCACCAAACGGCCTTTGAGGAGCAACTGAGACGGCTTTAGATTGAGAAGTATATCTTACGAGATCAGTCTCAACGCTTCGAGCTGTTCATCTTTGCTATTGATTTCCGGTGTTCGCCTTCTTATCTCCACTGCTTCCACCATTTTTCGTTCCAATGAATTTCCAAGAAAACGATGAAGAATATTAACATCGAATTCTGGTGCGGGTGCGTGTGTGTGAACGAGAGTCCGGTGTCTAGGGGAACTGCTAGAGGGGTTGGAACTCGGATTTTGGAGAACCCTGCAGTGCTCATCAAGGCGTTTCTGTAGTGGCCGCCAGGTCTCGCCAATGTACTTCTGTCCACACCCTCGATCGATAATCAGTTACACAGTTCCTCCCAACTTTCATATTTTCTTGTCCACACAATATCAGCAGTGCGATGTCTCACACTTTTCTTCATACTGTCGTGATGACGTCAGAAGATCCTTGAGATTCGTTGAGGGTCTGAATGCCTGCCGAATAGGAAGTGAGAATCCTCTCACGATCCTGTTAACTTCCATCACTGTGCAGTCGTTCACAAAAGGAAGCACCGGTGAAAATGGAGTAGGGAGGAGAGGACTTGGTATTTGTCGATAACCTGTCCAACACGTTCTGACGTGTTTGTATTTTAGTTAACTATTGTACGTTAGGATAGCTAACAAGTCAGAGCGTTCTGAACATGTCAGCTAACAAGTCAGAACGTCTAGAGCAGGTTAAGTTATCGACTTCTGGTAGGTACCCCCCCCCAACTCCATTTTCGCCGGAAGCACCATTGGTATCCAATAAGGTGGCGAAAATGGGTACCATGTTCTGCTTACGTCTTTGCTGTAGCCGGTCTCCTCGAGAATCTTCTCCATTTTATTATCGTTTGGTGAACTTGTCACACCACCAATCTTATCCTTCGTTCGCCTGATGTTACGCACAACATTTGCCTTCATATAGAAGGCGTGGGCGTCCTAGAGTGGATTATCAGGTTCTTTGAGGACGGTTTCCTATACCAGCCAAACTCCTTCAACAACAAATGCTTCCGTTATCCCTTCGGGATGAGATTTTTCTGGATTTCTTGAGAAGTAGAGCATCAACTCGACTATGAGCAATTTTTATTATGAATGACCCGGCAGGCCTGCTCCAATGAAAATTCCTCACTTGTTCATGAAATTGATTTTATCCGGGCATGAGCTGCGTACAGGTGCCGATATTTCTGGTCAGTGTTCATTATAGTTTATTAGACAATCATCATCTTATTCTAACAACTTCGTTCTGTTTTTTCCGCACTTACAGACTTTCAGAGAGTGCGCCTCGTTTTTTTTTTCAGCATTCAATTTCCTGATCTTTCAATCCTCGACTTCAGAATAGTTCTTTAACGTGACGCAGGTAAAATTGCTTAGCAACGAGGTGATAGTCATCATTTAATGGTGCTCATGGTTGTTTTTGTGTCAGAAATTTTCACTAGAGCAAGTCAGCCGACAAATTTTAATAAGGCAACGTGTTAACCTGTCTCATTCTACAACTTTTTCCTAATCTCTCTGGATGAGCTTCATTTCCGTGGGATAGCGCAAGCAGATAGGTCGGCGCTGCGTTTTTTCCTGAGGCGAGAACTGTTTCTCGGATACTCTCCGTATAAGCACGTTTTTTCTTTTGGTAGAATCCATGAAATCTATGGATTCTCGCTCATTTGCACTCCAAATGTGCACGGAAACCAGTATTCGTTTGTCTTACCTGCTTCCTAAGAAACGCATTAGGTACTCAACAAAATTTCATCCAAAATTGAGGACCATTTCATTTAGAAGTAGAATGCCACTCGGCTTGTTGTACAGAGTGGAGGTCGTAAAATTGCGTAGTATCTGTTGTGTCCCTGTGCCACTGGTGTCCTGAGTCAAATTTAACCTTTTTACCTCGTATATGTTACAATGCCGACGGCGACGTTACACAGCGCTTATGATATCGGATCGTACAGACGTAATATCTTCCGGGACTGACTGCACTAGTACGTAATTTTGCGTCAGGTGTTTTTTTTTCTGGGCCACCACATCCGTGCTGGCCCAGAGCACGGGCACTCCTTAGCCTATTTTCTTCTCTAATTTTCGAAATTTTCCTTTCTACAGGCTTTTTTTTTGCGAAAATGCCTTCAAAAGGTTACTTTTCTCCTCAGCAGACGGGTAATGGACTTTTTAGGAACCTTTGTGTAGACGGCAAAACTCAATTTCTTTTTTATTGGTAGTTATAGGTGATTATGTGCTAGTTTAAGTTGCACTTTGCCAGTATTTACGACGCCAGTTTTCAGCACACGCTACGAGTACGCTCATTGTATCGTTCGCCACGTTCCATTCGCTCTGAACATCATGAGAAGTCTGGCGATGCCAGCGCTTGCAGCGAGGCCACGCTCATTATGAGGTTACTTGTTCTGTCCGCTTCTGCAAAGTTTTCATGTTCTATCTCCGTTGTGGATTGTTTTGCTCCTAAACCGGTATTGTAAGCGCTGTTGATCTTAAAGTGGCCTCTTTCACGTTAATTCCATGAGAAAACGTGGGGAGAGGGCTAGAGTGGGAAAATAGGCGGAGTGTGGCTGGGATCCATGCATTCACCATGGGAATTGCCCGGAATTTTCCAAAAAATCAGCCGGAGGTGTCATTTCCTAAACAACCACTTATACAATCACTTATATGTAAGTTACTTACACCTTTTCAGTGTAACGAATAAATATTTTTTTTTCTTGAAAATGGAGGGTTTGAGCGATGTTGGAGCGGGAATCGTTTGAAAACTAGCCACTAGAGAGTGTCAGTTGCCATGCTGCTTGGGAAATAGCGTAAATCAAGCATTAGTTGGCCGAATTATCGTCACTATAATTTTCCTAATACTTAGCAGACCTAACGAGAATCTTTATTGTTTTTCTCACATTGATTCTCACTTTGAGAAATCCCTTCTTATAGCTTCAAAAGAATCTCAGATTTGGACAGTATATGGAATGGTATGATGGCGGCACGAAAGCGAGTATCAATTTTCGCCATTTCGTGACTGGCTGTGCGGGGTAATCTTACGGACCAGGTTTCTGTAGTATTGCATATTTCACTATAACCGAGATGTGTATTGTGTTTTCATCTGGACTGCGTGACGCCAGACTCGAGAAAAAACGACGAAGAGCTGGTGAATCGAGGGCTGCTGAAACATCTGGACAGCGTATCACCAGACTCGAGGAAAACCGACTATGGATGGCCTAGTAAAGCTCTTATAGCTTTAAATCCAGCTCTTGTAGCTTCAAAAGTATCTCAGATTTGGACAGTATATGGGAAAGTATGGTGGCGCGAAAGTGAGCAACAATTTCGGAGAGTCCGTGACTGGTGTGGAGCTGTGTAATTTTGAAGACCAGATTTCTGTAATATTGCGTATTTCACCATAGTCAAGATGTGCTTCCATCTAAACAGCGCGGCTCCAGGAAGAACAGTGACAAGGAGATTCTGAATCGACGGCTACTGAAACATCTGGACAGCGTATCACCAGACTCGAGGAAAACCGACTAAGAATGGCCGAGTCGAGAGCCACTGAAACATCTGAACAGCACGATTCCCGGCTCGAGGAACAAGGACAAAGTGCTACTGAATCGAGAGCAGGAATCCAACTCTTTGATAAATCTCCGCTTTACTGTGAATATAGGCATAAAACGGTTTCCTGGACAGTTGCTGTTGTATCAAAGGACGTCATCTGGAAGCAAGAGTTGTACCTTCTTGAGCTCTCTCTGTCAAAAGGCCGTGATTCTATGATTCCAAGAGTCAAGCTATTAGGGAACTAACAATAAGTTCAGTTTATTGGCAATGAGAATTTAACGACGGCAAAAATAGCGAATTAGGTATAAACAACGATACAATTTTTATCCAGTTCATAGAATAATTCTGAGTAAAAATTCACTGGACTCACTTCTAAGGAGAGGAAGAGAACTGATCCAATTATCTCCTCAGTAAATGCTCGTTCGACTGACAATTAGCTATTCTTACATTATCGGGAATCCTACATAGTTTCTCATTAGTGGTGAACCATAGCTTCTCCTCCTTTAATTACCTGATCTCGACCGTTGTTCCTAACTCGTGGTTGTGCCTATGATTGGCACGCTTGTCAACTTCTAGTTCTCGCGCTTTCCGTTCATGTGTTCACAGCTTTGTCGTTGGTTTTCTAGAGTTTTCCTTCCAGATTTCCTGTCAGATCTCTGATGCATCGCCGCGGCTCGAAGTGCATGCGCAATAACTGCGATTGGAACGGATATCTTTAATGAGGGTGAAATTGGACTTCCTCGTCTCGGTTTCTTTTCCCTGGCTGTGAGGAGACATACTACTTTACACTATTTATTTAGTGTGTCAGTTGATATACCGCGCTTTCTCGGTAGTTTTCGTCTCAGTCGTGACGTTTCGCTGCAATTGGTGATCCGACAGGCGTTTTAGCGGATGCCTCGCGCTATTATCGGGTCACTTTCTAAGTAACTTTAATTTTCTAATTTTTAGTCCGCTGACTAGCAACCACCGTCCTCGATTTCTCCACAGCTGACCCCCTCGTGACCTAAACATTCACTTTGGTCGACCGGTAGAAGGACATGCCTAAAAATGAGGTCGCTCTGGTGATCCTGTGAGACTAAAATTCTCTCGGGTCACGGTATTACTGCTTGAGTTCATAGCCGAAAACCAATTGACCCTACTCGTGTTTCCGCCGAAAACAAATCATCCTTACACGTTAGATCTTCTCCAGTATCCCTCGGTTCTGAGAGGAGAACTTGCATTCACACTGCAGTCCCAGATGAGCTAAAATACTTCTTTTACTTATTCAGACGCCTTCGCAAGTCTGTGGACACTAACTTTATTCTCCTTGCAGACCTGATTTCTAGCGTGAATGAAGTTTTTGAATGTGCGCTGAATTGCAAATCTCACTCAATTTTTCGAGTCTATTTATGCTCACTGCTTCAGATGCATCTGATTGTTGATGTCTTTCGTCTGGTCCATAGCTGTAGGGGGACACATGAACGTTGAATCGACGTTCGAGTTCACAGTGTCCGTGCTATTTGCGGCGGTCTATGTTTACCATGATCACCGCGGCTCACGGGTTTTCGTAGAAAATCACCTCCTAATGAGTTCGAAAAGCGTCTATATGGACCTACGTCTGAGTACTGCAACTAGAATTCGCTTTGCTTCTTCACTACCCCCACCAAGGACCTAAGCATAAGCGGAGAAATTTTCATTTTCCCCTATTTCACGGAAATTATCGCCAATTTTCGGAAAAAATATTTCGTTTTTGCGGCAGTTTCCTCGGAAAATACGTTGAATTTTTTGAATAGTTGTAATTCTAATCGGATTTTTGGTCGTTCAATCAGTGCGCTTTTCCATAAAATTTAATTCTGTAAGGATGTCCGGAAGAAATGCGGACACATTCCTCCCTATTTCTTGATATAGAGGATTCTCATCGGAACCGTGACAGTAATTTTCGACTAATATTAAGGAGTACATATTTCCCTAGACTCTTAAGAAATTTTCATGTCTCCGTTTTATCAGCAGTTTCGGAGTCCTAATTCCTTCGTATTGATATTACATATCGAATATTAAATGCATGATATATTCAGTAAATAAATAAAAATTAATGGATTTAGTGGTCGCGTTGGTTGGTGAGACACCGGTGACTCACCCTTTCAATTTCGATAACCTGCTTTTCTTGACCTCCTTTAAGCTCACTACATTAATAAAAATTTTATTGTTATGAAGAGACTGTTCTGTAAAAAAAAAGTTGTGTAAACTCTCATAAGAATGCAGCCTATTTGCTCGTTTCGTTCCCTTTACCATATACGGGTAAATTGACAAAAGAGATAGCTTCTCCCGAGAACTCGTCAGTAAGGCGAGGAGGACCCTTTTCTTTTACAGATGAAGGTAAAATGTCGTCATAAGTCGTCCTCCACTGTATGCAATGTGTATTGTATAAAATAAAATGTTACGTATTATATTTAGCTCATAAAATAACTGTAGGGTGGAGTAATAACCACAATATATGTATGAGACGATGTCGCGCCCACTCTGGACGTTACTGGTAGCACAGGAACCAGGACGTGACAAAAGAGGGTTTAACCCGAACCCACAAGGCTTTTAGGGTAGAAACCGCGGCGCGTAACGAAAGGCAGTGGGCTCGCAAGCCAGCGGGCTAGTGTCAGAGGCCTACTACCCTAGGCGAGCTGCTAGTAAGAAAAAATCATACGTTCATAGCCGTGAAGGCAGCCGGCCCTATTCACTTTTTCGCAAAAAATCATCCTTACACAATGGTGTGCTGACCGAATAAGAACCGAATAAGTTTAATTAATTAGAATATCATTTCAAAGGTTCGTCCAAAATTGAACATTCCAGAAACATAAAGCTTCATAGCCCTCAGTTTCGTCCACCCAAGGGTGTAGAGCTCTCCCTCTCTCTTTCCTGGACATTTCAGTTTGTAGACATACTCGAAATCGAATATTCGAATTTATCTCATACATTATTCGATCAACACAGTACTACACATTATCCTTATACACGATGTTGATATTCAGCCCCGTTAAAGACTGCCATCTTGTCCCGTATCCAATCTGGGTTAGGAATTTAGTGTCCCCCCCCCCCACCTTCTGTAGCCAATTATGTTGGTTTTTGGCAATAATACAACCCACATTCACTAGCTGTGGAGTTACTCTGAATCAGTTTCCCTACTAAACGGTTCTTCGAAACTCATTTTCAAGTATCAGTAATCACCAGACAGGATTTCCAATCAAAATGCGTCAAAATAATAATGTGAGATCCGTTCTGCTAATGTTGATGTTGGGTGTTTTCTGTCATCGGCAGCGATCCCAGTTACTTCCTGCTGCTCATGGAGCCCAAGAACCTTAACCTTGATAGGGGTAGCCCTTCCCTCTACAATCTCTTTTTTTTTTCGCGGGAACATCAAATCGTTAAACGTTCGTTAAATTAAATTAAAAATAAATTATTCGTTAAATTAAATCGTTGAACGTTACCGAGATAGATACAGTCTGGCTCTTGATAATCCTTTTTTTTTTTGCAAGGATATTAAATCCTTATCAGGGATTAGTGGTATTCTTTGTGGAAAGCGCTCTTTAATTGGAACATTTGCCAATCCAGTTACCATTAATGGGAATAGCTCTGACGTTGGTGTGCTTTAGTGATCTTTAACGGATGAGATTCCTACGAATTTAGCCAATCACGTATGAAAAAACTATCAGGTGCTTGTGCATTATCTACGTGGCCTTCGAGTCGATTCTTGTGAAAAGCTGGAAATCTAAACTTTCTGAAAATTTCTACTCAATTCCAAGAAGTGCTATGAGGTGAATAACAACTAGTTATGTTACCTTGATTTTTGACGTGATTTCATCCATTATCAGTTGCTAAAAGTGGCAAAAAAGCAGCAGTTGAGCAAACACCGCCAACAAATATTATGATAGGGTATTACCCATTTATGAGCCAGGCCCTGGATCGGCGCTTACTAAGCCTTCGGATCTCTGGCTACCAATATCAGCGACAAAGCAAAGATTATTTCCCTGCTTTTTGCTTTGTATGGTTATTTTTCACCCCTCTTTGCTCAGCTTTTTATGCCTCAAAGGACCCAAAACTGATCCACGTTCCTCACGATCCTTTGTCTCAACGCCTCCTCCGCCCCGTATCTGATAGCACTTCCGTTGAACTCATTAGATCCAGAGGTCGACGTTGAACTCCCGCACTGCTGTCTCACCCGTGATTTCCTCACCCGTAGCGTGGCATTCTTGAAGTGTGAATCGCATTGCCAAGATGAAATGAGGGATTATTCTCCTTTCAAAAAAGAACGAAAAGGCGCGAGAATTCCGAGAGAATAATCCACGTGAAAGTAATCCGTGAAACTGATACTATGGCTGTTGTGCCGGGGAAAACAACTATTGCGTAGCTATTTACCTGGTAATCTCGGGTTTTCCAGCTCTGACAGAGTAAGCAAATCCTAGGATTTTCAAATCTTCGTGGAGAATTTTCCTTGAAACGAGTTTGATGAATTGAGCAGCACACTTTTTATTGCAAGCATCTATAGAGTTTTGTTTGGATTATTGAAATCTTTACTTCTTCTTCCAACCCTCCATACTTCTTCATTGGAAGTCTTTGTCTTGTTGGAGATACAAATAAATTTTCAATTTATCCTGAAAATCCCGATTTTTCATCTGTCTATCTAAAAAGAATTCAAAGCCTTGAAGTCAACAATCCATCCGTTACTCAGCTCCGTTTGCTGCTTTTTTTTTTAACTGACCCACCCCAGAAGTATAAAAACGACTATTTGAGGGCCCTCTATCTTGGATAAAGAGTAAAAAGTGCGCTATTTAATTGAAATTTTCATGTGATTGAAATATCCAGAATTCGCAGGTACGTAGGTCGGAATGATACTTTGATTATTACTCGGAATGCGGGAAAACCACTTTTTTCAACTCTTTTGTATTAAGGCGCATCATTTCCCGAATATAAGTATTGTGGTTCTCAAAGAAACACTTCTATACATAGGTCTATTTATCAAATATATTACATACATGTTTACCGAATGTTGTATACACCAATATTGCAATGAATAATACATATGATCATATAAAGGATTACTTTAAATATTGACTCTGTCGATTCTTTTCAGAGCGTATTTGATTATTGACTAAATTGGCTGTCCTTTTGTTTATAGGGGTTTCATATAAAAGGCGGGTCTGCCGACAATATTCCCTTGCCTACCCCTCCTCTTGGCTCTGCTGGAGCGGCTTACATATCGCTGGTGGCGCGAGAATGGGGCACCATGTTGGACATCATGAACCCAGGGTTCATCACACCTACTTCGGTGTAAGCTTAGGTGGGACATTTATTGAAATGCGGGACGTCTGCCACCACCCTCTCCACGGTTATAAAGTTGTCACGTCCGCGTTCAGCGTATCGAGGAACCCTTGTAGACACGTTCTCACCGCCTTCCAGGCGAAACTCTCGGAAAATCAAGGGAGAGGGGCCTTTCTTTGTGTAATGAGCAAGCGATTCGCTCGATCAGTAGCGAATCGGTTGGCTCTATTACATGGAAGAGTGCCAAGAGATCGTACTGACGGCTTCGCTGGCAATGATCCACGGAGTTAGGTTAATTATGCTCAGGAAGCGGTCAATGTGAGCGGAACCATCGAGCAGCGATAGTAGGATTTGGATACCTGTTAACAAAGTGCGAGACATATTAACAAGGTGCGAAGCAAGACTGGCTAATTGGTTTTCGTATGAATGGTAACCCACCCAAAAATCAATAAAATCAATGAATCACTAAACAGGCACTTGTGTGTAGAACAGTTTCTCAAATGCATGTTCGTAACAGTATATCCTTTTCCACTCGTTCTTGATCATTTCAGCGCAGATTCCCACATTAGCTGATGTTCTCAAAGGGGAGTGAATCTCTAATAAGGCATCCGCTTCCGTGTTTTCGTATGTGACTGCTATTTTGTCCTTGGGTCTATCTCTACTTATTAGGGCAAGAAATCTCGGGCAATTTGAAAATTGAATACCTGCCGCGTTCGACCCCATTTCACACTTTTCAGTTCTTGAGCCGATTTTATTCTGATACCTATAGAGTCCTTAAAATTTAATCACCTGCTCTTATAGTAACTAACTAACTAGCTAACTCTAATGCACATAATTACAGTAAACCACATAAGTGAAGCAAAAAGTTGATGTTATCGATTTCACCATCAGCTCATTTCGAGCAGGTGCTGCGACAACTTGTCAGGCAACACATAAAATCATGCACTAACATCAGCAGATACTATGGGACATTTCCACTTCCTCGTTTTACCATCGAGTTCGCTTCAATCTCATTGTACATCCCTATGTTATTCGCTCACGCAGTAGTATTGTATTGTTGTTGTTGTTTGGCAGGAATAGTCCAGCAGTTTGTTTATTATTTATTATTTATACACCAACCAGGTGTGTCTAACCATGAAAAACAACACAAAACATTAAAAAAGAAGCGATACATACTTAACTATAAATACTGGCCTTAAAAAAGTGAGTTAGTTGGACTCGCCTTGAATCGCTGAGCAAGAAATTTCGTATAGGAAGTAGGAGACATGCATAAGGAGCTGAATATGAATCCGGGGCTAATGAGAATAGAAATCTAGAATCATATTCATCTTGACCTTCGTAAGTGACACAGAAACACCACCGACTTTGAAAGACGATTAGAGGCTATGAATGCTGCAACAAGGTGATGACATAAAGCCGTTGACCCTTCTCTGGGAAAGTAAAGTATAATAGCCGCGTTCGTTTCCGGTGATGTAATCTCTGAAATCTTTCGATAACTAACCATTTCTGAATTTCGTCCAGTGCAATGATCCAAGCCTTCTATGATGTGCATGTTCTAGGTACCTAATCCCTCCCAAAGACTGGCTTTCGTTTAAAAGCTTCTTGATTCTCAAATGTTTTTTCAAATATGCCCTCAATATTTTCAATATGTTCTAGGTTTCTCTTTATGTTTTCAAACCTCGCCACTGATCTCTGGCTAAATTTTTCCACGTAAGTCTCCCATTCAAAAGGTACTTTGTGTTATTTATGTCTTTCACCGCTCTATTTACTCCTATTCTACTCTATAATAAATTCTATACCGTAATAGAAAATTGGCGTTTCACTAACTCTGCAATCTCCGTTATTGTGAACTTCTGCGAATTCGTCGACTTTTTCGAATACTCTCAACATCTTTGAGCAAGTATATGTATTTTTGTGGGACCACCATTTCTGCGAAGAGAATCAGGCGAATAAAGCATGCAGATAAGCTATGCAAAGCCCAAGGGAGCTCACCTAGAGCAGCACACGATCTTTGATTTTTACGCAAATGTTTTGCGTAAGTGTGCCAGAGCTCAAGGATGAGC
This sequence comes from Ancylostoma ceylanicum, assembly GCA_000688135.1. Lineage (NCBI taxonomy): Eukaryota > Metazoa > Nematoda > Chromadorea > Rhabditida > Ancylostomatidae > Ancylostoma > Ancylostoma ceylanicum. The sequence continues at coordinate 1,402,703 of JARK01001354.1, read as the reverse complement.
CGCAAGCTTTACGCATGTCCTTCGAGAATGATCTTATTATGGTATGAAATCGGAAAACACCAGGATTAGCGGGTGTTTATTCGGATCGGTGAGATAAGCGTAGGCATCTTCACCGTTACTCCTCCCAATCCCTATTTCTCAGCGGCTTCTGCTTGACGTACGTCTTCTTGAATCTGCAGTCTTTGTTCTTCTATTCTCCCACCAGATAACGGATTTTCCTGGGAATTTTCGTTTCGTGGTTCATTTATTCAAGATTTCGAAAAAAATCCTATACTGTGCTTATCAAGTTTATTATCCACCTAATTTTTCATGTGCAGTTTTGCAGTTTTTACGCATGGAGCATTGAAAATAAAGTTACAGGTCATTTTTTGGGCCTCTATTGAATGGTCTCATTCTTTGGAGTACAGTTGGTGTCAGTAATTACAGTAAAGTACAATCACTAAATTGTATATTGCATTATATCCATAGTGTTCTGTACAATCCTCAATTTGTCGAAAAGCATAGAGGTCTAATCAACCATTTTCTGACGTTATCTTTCATAGTTGCTCACGTGACTTCTTGTAAGCAAACATTTTTATTTTTCCATAATTCTGAAATCAATTCTTGCTCCAAATGATGGGTTTCTTATAAAGAAACAGTTTTCACTGCTTCATCTCAGCACATTCTTCAAAACATCGTGTTTTCATGGAAATTTGTGATTATACCTTTACGTAAAGACGGATAGTAAAATCGCTCCTCCTCTCCAAATCCACTACTCGATGTCTTCCGGCTTATCATCGTCTGATGTGTGCCTCATCAAACGCTTTGCTATGCATACATCACTTTGTACGTTGTTTCCGTTCATGGTTCTGTATCCCATGTAAACACCTGTTCAGGTTGCATGATATTTGCATGGAATCTGCATGGGTTATGCATTAAGAGATCTTGTTAGAAATCTCGTCTGAATAATGGACTTTTTCCATTTGAATGACATTTTTATCTTTCTTGATTTCCTTTCCTACTTCAAATATTTCTATTCTCATTTTTTTTTCTTGGAATACTGATGAAGGCTTCCCGCAAGCGAAGAATATTCTTGCATGAAAGGCACAAAAAGATTGCAGAAAAGTTGCATGCAACAAACAGAAATGTTGTGTGGAACTTACGAAAAAATTCCAATTATGCCAAGTTTCCATGCCCATTCAGAGTGCTAGAGGCAGGGCTTTGAAAAATTTATAAAATGAAAAACATTCATCAAAAGATTTGTGAAAAAAGATACGTACTCATTTGGAACTTTGAGAACTGAATTCAAAATGAGAATTCAAAAAAAAAAACAGGAAAAACTGCCTAATGAGAAAGAAACTTTCCTTACGCAAAATTTGCCATTGGTAGCCGCCTCCATCCCTTACAAATGAAAAAAAAACTCCGGGGAATTTCAGTAATTCGTGAAAAATTGGGCAATCCCGGAGTCTACCTCTGCATCAGTTCACTTTTGGTTGCTCAGAGATCCGATGCACTTACGGGATTTTCCCGGATTAAATATCCTTCTTGAAAGTGTAGCGCACGTGTGGGATCTCTTATCTTTGCTGAGTGCGTAGAGTAGTTCACAAGCGATAATCTATGGTTTCTTAGAGTAGTGTCCGTTGTGACATCACGCCGACCAGCTGTGCCTTTCTCGTGTGTCCTAAGAAAACGAAAAAAAAAACCTCGAAATCCATTAAAAAGACTGGATATGTCCGATCATTCTTGATTTTTTTTCAATTTCGTGTTTTTTTCTGCTTTGATTCGCTTGGAACAACGATAATAAGGTGAAGCACGCGAATTCGCGCTATAGCACTCTCCTATTCTATTTTTTTTCCTGCATTGTATAAAAAATTGAATGTGCGAGCAAGTTTTCCTAGCATATTTTTATTTTCTTTTTTTTTGCTGCTCTTTTCCTACTGCGCTGAAGCCTTTCGAATGTGTAAAGGCGACGCTGGCCCAGAAAATTTGGGCAAGTCCAAAGCAATGCAACAACTGCTCCATTGCACATCTCATCAGAGCGGGAGATTTGAAATGCACAATGTACAAGAACAAATTAACCTCATATCATTTATCGTCGGCTATCCTTTGATTCAGTTCTATGCTGCCCATTTCCTCATTTCCACCTGTCTTCTAGTTTCTTCTCTATTCATTTTTCCATCTGATCCTCACATAATAGGCTCTAATAATAAACTTTTGTAACTTCCTTAGGAACTACTGGAACGGTCCTGTACCCGGGGGCACCAAGGAAGTCAGTTACAACCGGTCTAGTCCTTAGCCCCGAAACCGGAGGTGTGGAAAATATGATGACCTTATTCCATAATTTCTCATTTCTCGGCTCAAACAGCACTTGTTAATCTTCTCACTATACAATACTAGTGCAAAGATCAAGCTCTCGACAGATTTTCCTAGTGTTTTTGCCTCATTCGTCTGCCAAAGTCTATTACTTCCGTGTGCATCCTGTATGCATCAGTAGTTTCTACTGGATAATGTGGCAACACAGCAATGTTCGCGAGTGCGTGGTGTTCGGCTCCTTCCTGCGTGGTGTTCATGAAATTTTCATCCTCGGAATTACATCGTCTTCCTTAGTGGCTGAAAATCATAAAATTCGGTTGGATGGGGCGTATACATTAGGTAAAATATCCATATTTTCCGAGTGGAATTAATAAACTACGATTCGTAAGATGTCTTATTGTACCGTAATTTCTGTTTCGTGTAAGGGCCCGAGCCTACGACTGTGAATGGCCTGTAGATAACTCTGCCATTTTTTGACAAATTCTATCAATCAACACGTTTTGCAGAAAAAAATACGAGAAGAAAGCGTAGAAAACCCACCTAAACAGAATTCGAGAACCGAATATCGATCGCCTCAACTTGTCCAGCGCCTGGAACGATGCCAAGAGGACGCGACGCGCGGGGAAGGCGTTGCGGCAAACGACACGCTGCCTCCTAAGGACTGCTCAGTGGGTGGAGAAAATTCGCATACTTTGCGGGAACACATATGTATATAGAACCAGAAATTGCGTGTATTTGCCGTACATTCTATTCCACCCGTCGTTAAAGCCTGAATTTTCCCAAGATTTACTGAAACATTTTCAGGATTTTGCCCTCCGGTCCTTCTTCATGAGCACTATTTCCTTTTTTTTCATTTCTTTAAATGCTTTTCTTCCTAATTTACTCGACATTCTATTGAATTTTTTATCGACATGTATTTCCTTCAACAATGCATCAGCCTTAATCTATGCATAAACGAGCTAATAAACATGCTTATGCATGATTAAACGAGTAATAGACAAAGTAGTAAACAAACGAGTTATATTCTCATTTATACAACCTGGATAGCTTTGCAAGGTTTCTAGGAAATTATCCTCGCCCAAATTTCTGCCCAATGCAGAACTTCAGTGCTAATCTTTTGTTATCTACATATTTTCCCTCCCATTTATGGGCAATGAGCTCACGACTAATTTACCCAGCCGGGGAACGAATTCTCGATCCCTAGATGGTAAGCTCCATATACGAGTTTTCCGTGGATACCAGCGTTGTTAAGTGATATTTACGTAGAAATATAATTTCCTTCCACAAGAAAAATCCATTCGTAAGCTTTGCAGTACCTTTCTATACGACTTTTTTCCTTCCTAACTATTTTATCCAGAAACGAGGGGCAATGGCAGTTTCCATTTCCAGGAAAGCACTTAGCTGATTAGATATACGAAAGACGTACATTTTCTCTAATGAACTTTCTTTTAGGGAAATGTTCTTCGGGCACGAGTAGGAGTTTCCAGTGGCGCGTTGGGATTTGTTTGATGAGTTTGCAGCACTTTTTTGGGCTTTTTCGGGGTGGAAGCGGTGGTAAATCTGCTGGATCTGTTCCAGAAAATGTTTGATATGTCCAATGCAGGACAAAGTGTCAGTATTCTTTGATGGTTGTTCGCCACTCCAGCCAGGCTTGCACCTGCTTCTCCTGGCTTTTTTGATGTCTCAAACTCTGCCACTAATCCTTGCGCTACTGCTCTGTTGACTTTGACATGGGTAATCGAGGATTCGAATCCTCGAGAAAAACTTTTATCTTTGCTGTCATTTGATCGCTCTGGGATACATCAGAAAGATAGGATTAGCCCGAAAAAAATTGGCATCCGTATGGAAAACGTTGTTCGATTATTTTTTGCAAAGGATCACAGTGTGGAGAGAGATACCGAGGAGTGGAACAGGATTATTTTTGAAATCCTTCACTTCATGGAGCTGCTACGTCATCTTAGAGTAGCCGATCCAAATCGTGGTGTGGAGCGTTTTGCTAAGAAGGGAGGCGTGGTCGGGCTCTATTATTGGTCAATTGGACGAATTGATCAATCCCAATGCATGGTTGCGCGGTTTTAGTGCAACGCTTCACAATTATCACAGCAAACACCTTGGGATGTTGGGTGTGGATAAGGTTCTGGATATATTTATCGACATATCGATGTCACAATATCCGATCGATTTAGATCGATATCCAAATATTAGATCACGAATGGCGAAAGTCATGAAAGAGGCGAAAGTTTGAACGTTCAGAAAATTAATTTCACTAAAGCCAAGTGTTGCAGAACTTCGTCTTTTTGAATTTTTTAATGTCTTTTTGAATTAATTATTAAATCAGTTAGATTTATTTCACTTCTATTCTGTCAATCCTCCAGTGGACGGTGGAGCTTTTTTGGTAAGATTCTCGGTTTTATCCGTCTTACCAGGGGTAATCGTGCTCATCTTAAGGTAATTTTATCTTTCATTTGGTTCCTTTACCATGTTTACCCATGCCTAATGTCGACTATCATACCCAGTTTCTACCAATGGGTACCCATATCAGTGGATATGAAGCAGTGGCGGACGCACGGGGGGCTTCCCCCTAGAATGGGTCGCCGAATTTTCGGAATTACTTCACAAAACAAATAAACTTTGCATTAGTATATTTTTAATTGTTTATTTTTATTACTTTTTCAAATTATTATTATTGACTATTGAGCACTTTAATTGATATTTTTTCAATTTTGTTTCCCATCCGAATTCCCAAAGCGGCGGAGATCCCAAATCCCCCCCCACCGCCACTTTCTGCGCCCGCCACTGGTAAAAAGTTACCCATCCCTCCAATGATGCATCTATACCCAAAAGCAATTTGCGTTCATGCCAGTGTGGAACTGTATTGTTCATGAATCTATAATTTTTTAAAAATCATTACTGTGAAAATTTTGCGGAACCCCCTTTTCCCGAAAATTTACCTTTTTTTCAAATTTCTTCAAATAATTTTTCCAAATTTTCCATCGATTTAAGCTTACCTAATGGATCTACGTAGGTGTCATCCTTGATCTCTATGTATGTCATATTTGAGGATTAAAGAACCACCATTAACCCATCCATCGATCAGCTGGATTTCCATCCCAGTCTACCGAATCCATCTCATCTTCTGCGTGGGCTCCCATTAGTTATTCCGAATTTTTTCCCTGAATGCCTAGCGAAAAGGGTTTTTCTTTCTGATATGACGACATCTCCACGTATTAATTGAAGGGAAGTTCCTAGTTAGATTAGCAGCGCTTCCTTGTGACTACTTCTATGTCGTGAAGCCATCCATCGCCTGGGGCTATCGCGGCTCCTGCGGCATAAATCTCGCTAGCAGTTCCTTACAAATTTGTTTGTTTACTGCTATGTCTCGGATATCGTGCGAGTACAATGGAATGATTCAGGAAAAACAACCATAGCTGTGAGGGGAACGGGAAGGAGGGAGAGCTGGATTAGTGGAGAACTGGTACCGGGGCCTTTCTGGGAAAATTTCTTGGATGCATTAAGGGAAAAGCCTTTAACTTCAATTTTTTCACTGTTGAAAAAAGAGGAGAAGGCCAGATATGGATGGTTTACAGAAAATTTTCGTAGCATTTTTGAGACATAAGATTTTCCGCAGGTAAAAAGGCGACTGACACGAGTGGGTGTACTGCACCTTCGCCGCTTCTAATCCTGGAACCGAGCACTATGTTCGCGCTAAATCCAATACACCCTTTTCCGCTATTTTTTAAAGATTTCCCAGCAGGCAGCAGCCTTGAATTCACTCATTCTCTGACGGCTGGAACATGCTAATGGAGATTCGGAGCAGCTCCTGCTGAAGAAAACCTAATGCACGAGAAACAACTAGGAAATGAGTTCCCGCCCTCAACTTTCTTTCTTCCAGAGGACGTCCATTATTCCTTTGCTACTGTAGGAAGCGTCTTGTTATGTACTGTAGAAAAGGCCCCTTCAAAGATGTGTTGATCTCATTGAGGATCTCCTATTAACGTTTTGCTTATCTATTTAGAAGATTTATTTACTTCAAAAAATTGCTTAGATACGATACGTACATGTCCTAAAAGCTGACCAATACTGTTAACCTTACTCTAGCAATTATCACCTAAATTCCAGAAGAAAGTTGTGAGGAACAACATCGGGAAGTAGGTGGGACTTGCCCAGTTTTTGAACCGTATCCGTGAATTTTACTCGGAATTTGCCCCAAATTCAAGGGAGACCGGCTCTTCTTTTCTATTGTGCGTGTTTCATAGAAGAACCGACCAAAATCTGTGCGGAAACCTGTAGAAGCCATGACTCAAGCGGCCATCCTCAGGATTTTATCCAGGATACTCCAATATAAAACAATTGGAATTGAGACTGTTGCATGAACTTTGAAAGAAGAGCACTTTTTACAAAAATTTGATGTTGTATCTTGATTTCGAGACTATATCACAGCAGGATAACATCAGAAAGGTAACGAACTAAGATTTTTTGCCTGGAATTCTAATCCCACTACTTACAAAAAGAAAAATTCCGCAATATTATTCAAGAAGAGGAAAATTTTCAAATATTTTTGCCACGTTTGAGTGCCATAGCAGAAGCAACACATTCATATTATTTGATACTAGAGTTTACACTTATATTATTCCATACTAGAGTTAACTATTTAATTTCTTTCGGAATTTTCTATCATACATTGCAATTTTTGCAATTTAAACGAGTTCTCATGCTTGTGGGAATTCTGGACGGGATTTAATCCCCGCTATCAGGAAACCCGCTTAAAAAATGCAGGAATCTGCGGATTAGCAATTGCACAGCGACGGTTTTCGGATAAATGCCGAAAAATATCCGTGTAATCCGCTTCATTTTCAAGATTTAAATCATTTCCGTATATATCCTGGGCGATGTTCGAGTAGATCAAGCAGTTCCAAGGTTCCAAGGAGCTTTCCTCCGTGAGTATTTACCTAGAGGTGGCGGATATTTCAGAGGAATTCTGGCAAAATGTAACCTATTTCGCTTTCGATTTTGGCAAATCCTGTAGCTTCCACGTGGATCCTGAACACTTTTCTTGGAGAATTTCACTCACTTTGCTGATTTCCTCACAACTCTCCAACCTTTTCTTCGAAAGGTTTCCGGTTTTCAGTACTTTGGGCTTAGACCCCATGACTTTTGCACGAACTTCCGAACCCTCTCATGCTTTCTTCGCCGGAAAGTGCTATGTTCACGTGTGAGCAGCAGTTTTTCCAGCAACTTCTCGACACTTGTAGCTTGACACTTTTTTCGCCATATCGAATTAGACTACGTCGTAGTGTCGTTGAAAGGCGTCAGTAATTCTATTCTGGTGAGTGTTAAAGAGCATCAGCAGAGCCGTACGCGGCCGCACACACGCGCGGCCGCAGCGATCAACCGAACCACTGTTCTCCTCCCAAGGATGCCTGGAGAAGAGGTGTGGCTGCCTCATTCAGTGCTTCTGCAGCTCTCTACACGGAAGAATTCGCTGAGTGCCTTTAGCTGTTGACATTCTGCAGATATCAGATCCTGGATTATGTACAGAGATAGGCGTTTTTCCACGGATTATCCCTCGATTGAGTATCCCGCCAGCAGGTTACCTGTCGAGCATTTGGGATTTGGTTCTGGGTAATGGCACCATGTCCCGTTTCCCATTGATATAGGTCTATTTTTAACATTTTTTCTCATTTGGAGCTGTATTTATACGTGCTTATACCGATTTATTTGATTCACAGCCCAGACCTTGGTTGCATCATTGAGATTACCCTGAGTAAACGTATTGGGTACCACAGTGGGTAAATTTGAATGTCATTGATACGTTTACCCTAGATAATTTTGATAATTCTCTTTGGAATACCAATAATGCATCTAGAAAATCTAGTAAGATATCCAGAAATTTATGTATTCTGGGTGATACTTACCGGAGAATTTTTTTACGGCTCAGGGCCTGGCTGCGTCGTTGAGATTACCCATGGTAAACATATTGAGCACCATTTTAACGCTGAGTAATTTCTACGATATGGACGCATTTACCCTGCGTAATTTTGATTATTCATGTATTCATACATGCTTACCCTGGGTAATTTTAATGTTTCTCGTGGCCCCATTTAGAACACCAATAATGTATCAAGGAAATCCAATAAGATATCCAAGAATTTGCGCTTTCTGGGTGATACTTACCGGGAATTTTTTTCACTGCCCAAGGCCTGCTTGTGTCATTCAGAGACTACCCAGGTAAACATATTGAGTATCATGTTAACGATGAGTAATTTTAGATGGCATTGACCCGCTTACCCTGGGTAATGTTGATTATTTACGTGAACCCATTTATGCTACCGATAATGTACTAAGAATATCCACTAAAAAGGCTAGGAATTTGCGAACTCTGGGTGATTCTTATCCGGGGAACTTTCCACTGCCCAGAGCCTGCTCGCGTCATTCAGAGACTACCCAGGGTAAACGCATTGAATATCATGTTAACTATGAGTAACTTTGGGTGGCATTCACCCGCTTACCCTGGGTAATTTTGATTATTCATGCAGCCCCATTTAGGCTACCGATAATTTATTAAGAAAATTCAATGAAATATCTAGGAATTTGTGCGTTCTGGGTGATAATTAACGGGGGAATTTTTTCACTGCTTAGGGCCTCGCTGCGTCGTTGAGATTACCCAGTGTAAACATGTTGCATACCACTTTACGGTGTTACGGTGAGTAATTTTAGCAGTATGGACACGTTTACCCTGGGTAATCTTTGCTACACATGCCGTGCCAGTTGGGTTACCGATAGTGTATCAAGAAAATCCAATAAAATATCTAGAAGTTCACTATTCTGGTTGATCCTTGTCCGAGGAATGTTTTCCCAACCAATCAGTTTCAAGTCTCCCCTCCCACCAGCTTGCTCTCGTACAGTTTAAAAAGAATTATTTCTGTTGTAACATACTGTAGTGCTTGTTTGATCTTTTTAAAATCACAGTGTCATCCCCGAGCGGTTACGGTAGGTATGCGACGGATACCGTACACTGTGGTATATACCAGATACATACCCATTCCTCGCTCAATCACAAATAAACAAACAAGAACATTACGCACGAATATAGCGCGCACGTGCAAGAAAGTGCACGATTTCTTGATAATGCGCGTTCGTGCACATTGATAATCCCTAGGGACCATAGATTAGTGGTTTTCCCCGAAATCATAGACCAGTTTTATGACGCAGCTGGTGCTCGTTTGGGAAACATCTTCTTGAGGTATCTCATTTCTCCTCGGCGGGATTGATTAGCAATTGTAAAAAGTGCTAGTGTAAATATGACCGTCCTTCGGGTTGAGGTCGACTCCGTAAAGCTGCTGGGATTCCACAGTGTTCTCCGTACTTGCTCTGGGGTCTAATAGCTGCCTAGCTGTAGTACTTAACCATGAAAACTAACCGAGAATTCGCATGTTTAACTGTGTACCTTCTCTTCTTCTTCTTCATTACGAGGTGTGGTTGAAAAATTTTTGTCCTTCCCTCTTCCTAGAGAGAAAAATTTTTTTTGAGGTTGTCGTGGTTGTCGTGGTGAGTGGTGTACCTACGTACTTTACAAAAGACCCTCAACCGTTATCTGTTAACGGGCATCCGTTAAAACTGAGTTTGAAAGCCTTCCATTGTTACAGAATAAGACCTACTAATTTTCAACATTCATTTAATAGTTCAGGGACTAATTCAAGGAATTTAAATACTCGAAAAGAGGTAGCCCCATAGTCCATACATACCTCGCTGTATTACTGTCTTTTCCTGAACAATTTCAGGTTTTTAACTCATTCACGACCGAATATTCGATTTACAATTCATCCAAATTACTCGTATCCGAAAGTATTTTCCTGCTCTCGATGTCTCTTTTTCAAGCTCAGGCCTAGAAATTTGTCGGAAATTTTCCACAGCTTCTTGGAAATCAGTCTATGAAGCGCACTGTTTTGTAGATATCCTACGAAATAGGAATTAAGCAGGTACATCTTTTCTCTACAGAACAACAGAATGGCTTGGTTCGTTTCTGGATAGATTCAGGATTTATTCACCTTATACATGTGATTATTGCTAACGACCAATTAGGACCTCGCAAAATGAGGGTTATATTTAAAGAAAATAGTAACCACATTAATAAAAGTAGTAATTATAACGATTTCCCCATTTAGGGAGGGAAAAACTTTTTTCTTTCGGTCCCAGCGAGGCAATACAGTAAACACAGTAGATTAACAATCCGCGACACAGAAATTCACTCCTTAAAAAAACTCCGGGGAAAGCGAGTGAAAATCTAAAAGCAAAGTAGTTTTGTAAAATACAGTAATCTTAATGATGTGAAAATGTACTCAAATAATCTAAAAAAAAATAGATAAATAGGTACATTACTACTGACTAATCGAACTGGTAATACGTACATATAAAATAATCCAAATTTCGGAAAAGAAATTCTAAAGGCTAAGCCACGAGAAATTTCATTTCCATAATCTTTGGTAGTTTCCCAGGGTTTTTCTTCTCTCCCATGGAATCCCAATGCTTCACAGCTGTGAGGAGGGAAATTTCCATTTCCTGTCGCTGCCAGAAAAAAAGTCACTGTCGAAGCCAGTGAGGAGATGTGCTGGTGTCCATTAAATCAACTGTGCCGCTTAAAAACTCTTCTTGTTCCGTGTTCATTCCGGAGGTACTGTATTTTCCTGGGTTATACGGTAGCTGTTGCCACGGAAAATGTTCACTTTTGGGGCTGCACTGCTTAGTTCTGGAAATTTTCGGGGAAATTCTCACTGGGAGCGCTTTTTCTTTGGCAATGTCCCAATTTATTTGAGGATTCGCATTTTTTTGATTCCTAGCTCTGCGGGCTTCTAAGATTCCTAGAAAAAACCCCCTTCCATGATACAGGAACCCCGTGTCCCAAGCGCTGGGCCACGCATAGCAGGCGTGGGAGCAATTCGTTCAATCTCTTCTGAAGAGCTGGAGCAGCGCCATCGTCACGGCACTCATCCACGATCCCATTAGTCCGAGCAGGCAGCATTTGAGCAGGATTTGCATCGGCAAAGCCACTTATGTAGATAGAATCTCGCCCTGAAACCACCCCCTTAGTTGAACAAGAACCGTGTTAATCCACAAATGCACTGGCGCTTGCAAATTCTGGGTGGTCGATCCTAAAGCGAATAAGCTGATGAGATTGATGGAGTGTGGATTACTGTCACTTTCTCAGACGTTCCTTTCATTTCCTTCTTTTTTCTGTGGGTATGCCAATTTCCTCTCAATTCTGAGCCACTCTAGGTCGTCGTCGTTTCCGAGAGGTCACAAAATGTTCCCAGTCTTCCTGGAAATTTCTTTCCACGACATGTTTTCCCATCCGTTTTTTCTTGCCGTTGGTCTCTTGCCGTCGGACTCTCTTCAAGTTTAAGTAAACGGAGAGGAGTTCCGCTGAGAATACCTAGAGATGATCCCATCTTTTCTTGGGTAACGTGATGAATTCGATCTTTACGCTCTACTAACTAGTTATAAGGAGTTTGTACTTTACGCTTGGGTTAGACATGATAGTATGACAGCTGCTATAGGTAAGCTGATAGGTAAGCTGGAATTTTCTCGTTCTCCCGTCTAAAATTTACCACGATTGGTGGTTTTACCATGGTTAAGAAGTAGCTTTACCGATTTCAAGCAAACCAATTCGCTGCCATTCTCCTTCCGTCGAAGATCTCTCGAAAAAAAAAACCCTTGAAAATTTCCAGGAATATGTGGCTTTACCAGGCGCGGCTTGTGTCTTTCAGATTACCCGAGGTAAACATTGCACAAATTCAGCTACCCTGGGTAATTTCAACTATGCATTCAGAGTCTGGATACATCATTGAGATTACCAAGGCTGAACATGCTGGCGATGATGTTGGCGATGGGTAAATTCGAGAAGTGTCAACATGGTTACCCTGGATAACCTAAGTGATGCATGCAGCTCTAGGTCCAGAGCTGCTGGGCTAAATTTACCCGTTCAGGGTAGAGCTAATCCTTGGCGGTTTCAAGTCCACTAATGTGCTCTCAAGGATATTCTCGGAATTTTTCAAGGATTTCTGGATTTCTGACCCTAGTGCAAGACTCGGTCTGCGGACCCTTAGCACCCTCACGCGTAGCGTTAGGACATTTTGCCTCCTTGAACTCGGTAACAAACAGCCAAACATGCTTCAAAGGGTGCCTTGACCCACCTAGCATCGTAGTACTCGGGTTAGTTCTGAGCTTACCTGGCTTCCTGAAAGAAAAAATCTGGAACAGCGCCTCTCTGGTCTTACCAGGTCCTGACGCGCGGGTGGCAATTGTTTAATAATCCAAGGCGTCCAGGGCTCGGATGCATCACTGAGATTACCCAGGGTAAACGTGTTGGCGGCTGCGTTAATGATGGGTATTCTCGGGGAGCGATAACACGTTTACCCTGGGTAATCTCATTCAACCTCTATTCCCTAGTGGCAGCGATTTCTTTTTGTTCTCTGTTTCTCATTCCCATAGTTCCTACAACGCATATTTTCTTTCTTCCATGGGAAATTAGAATCTCCCCCACATCTCGTGTCCTGTGAGATCCACCTACTGCCGGAAATTTGCTTAAAAAGCCTTCTAACTAATGACAGGCTCATCCCAGATGTCCACATTTCTCTGTTCTCCCCTAATCAGTGAGGCAAAAGAACGTTGGAGAGAATTATAGTTCGTTGCTTCATCTTTGATGTCTTGACATTTCGTTTTTCATAGGATGTCCCCACTGCTGAGGATGTTCGGGTTTTTCCGGGAAATAATGAAGCGCGGGTGCTGGTCGGTGCATCAGACACCTAAGTTTTTCCACTTCTGGAGAGTCATCCCATTTCTCGCTGCCTATCCAGGAAAGTTCCCAAGTTATTCTTCTATGTAGTTCAATGGAAGCAGAGGTTCCAGGCTATGCATCTGTTTTCTAAGGTTTTATGGAACTATGTGGGAACTTCTACGGATCCTCTAGGGGATCCAGGCAGTTCTTCGGGTTTTTAAAGAAAATTTCATGGAATCATTAACGGGCTTTCAACACTGTGCAATGACGACTTTTGGTCATCAGCTCTACTGTTAGATTCTGGACCGTGACCAATCCATGAAGCACTCTTGCCCCGTTGAAAATATAATGAGAATATAATAAGCCAAATTGCGTACCATGCCATCCGATCCTTTGTTTTGTCCGTATTCTGTGTGAAATAAGAACAGTAAATAGGTAATTTAGCAAAAGTTTGTTCTCTGTAGAGTCTTCCTGGAATAGCTCAAAATCTTCGGATTTAGACAGGAAACATTTGGGGAAATGTCCTGAGCTTGCAAAACCAAGGAAAGGGAGAGTGGAAAATTTAAAACTCAGTCAATTCTTACTGGAATTATATAGTTTGGCAGAAAATCTTATGGAATTAAGGTGAAACTCGGAAAATCCCATTTTTTATGTAATCCTAAGAAAATTTGAGCCGGGTTTTCATAGAGTTTCAAGTCAGCATTATTGTTGGTGATTCCGCTAGGGTACGATTTCCCCTGAAATTGTTTCCTTTGGTTCAGAGGGGCTAGAAAAAAATTCTAGAAATTGTAATTTTCTGTGAGAATTCCCAGAAAAAACCGTATCGTGAATTTCGACTGATTTTAGAAGATATGGTCAAACAGATCCAGACAGTTTTGCTTGCTTTGGAGGCTTTCTCACCCTTCGGAGAGGGAGAAAGTGACCTGAAGTTCTGCCATGGATTGGGAACTATTTACCGTTGTGTTTTATTTTTGTCCTGTTTGCTGCTTGGATTAGGAATTTCTTTTCGAACAAATGATTAATTCCTTGGTGAACATTCAGTCTGATCGAATCAATGAATAAATGAGTTCTGGAGAGTGATTGGGAAAACCAAATATTCCGGCTGCATCCCTGGAAATTCTAGGAATCCCACCTAATTCCACCTAGGATTTATGGCTCTGGATCAGTAACACTAATTATATGTGGTACATTTAGAAGTCAAATAAGAGTAGATTCAGCAGTTTTTTCCTAGAAGAAACTCACCTGTCCGTAGTGATCAGAAACGTAGCTCGAAAATATTCCTGGATACATATTCCCCGAAGTACCTGACAGTGAAAAAAACAGTTACTGCTCATCAGCAACTTGTTGGCTTTGATATTTCTTCAGTCCTTCTTTTTATTTTACTTTGAAGTCGGTAAATTTCCAATGCGTTGTGTCAAAAATCCACTTTCACTACTAGTTGGGATTTTTTACCCGTTGAGAGTCCATAGTTCATTCGTTGTCTTACAAATCCAGGATAAAAAACCGCTCGACAACAAAGAGCGTTCTCCCGCCGATTGCCTAGACTTTCCCAGGCGCCTTCACACCACTCGCTTTTTTCCAGACAGTTGTGACGCCTCCTCTATTGAGTAAGCCTTCTTGAACCGATTGCTACAATTTTACTACTTCCTTTGAAACTGGAGTTACGGACTTTTTCGAGACTTTTTCCTTTTCCCGAATGTGCTTAGCCTTTTCTTGAAAATATCCAGCTATCCCTAATATTCGTTTTTCCCAGGAGAAGTCATTTCTCATTTCTTTTCCTCTCTTTTCCCACTTACATCGCGGTCTATCCTCGAAAAAAACACTTCTACATATTACTATTAACCAAGCCAACTAACCAATTCCTTGCAGATGGCGACTACAGCCGTGTTTTTATGTGGTCAACTTGGTGCTCTTTCCGTTGTACTCAACGTTTTTGTAATTACAGCCCTTATTAGGTAAACATTTTCTGAAATTTTATGACTTCCCAACTCATTGAGCTTTTTGTTTTTCCAGAAATCGTCGTCGGGTACTCACCAACGTCTTCTATGTGATTGTTCTTCACTGTGCTGTTCTGGATGTGGCCAGAGGATTGTGCCTAATCGTCTATGGCTTGCCCTATTTTGCCAACACCATCTACAAGATTAATTTGTCTATATCCACGAAAGTGGCATTGTTTAGGGTGAGTATATCTTCTATATTGGTACAATCTGGCTCTGGGCTGGATTCAAAAAATTATCGGACAACTACCACCCGGGAGCGTCAAGCCCCGGTAGGACTACGTCTAAACGACAGCTTTTCCCCGATTTTTTATAGAGCGGACAGTTAATAAAGTGCTCAAACGAGTTCGGGCACTTTTTGAACCGCGTTCCCCTTTTTTCCCTGAGTTCAAAAAGCAAAAGGGCCTAACGCAACGCGTTCGGGTGCTAAGTACTCGTAGACTGACGGAAGATGGCTATAGCGCAGAAAGTTCGCAATGGAGCAGCTTTGTAAATTGGAAAGAAAGTTCCAGAAACTGATTTGGGTAATCCTGCAGGTTTTGTCGCTCTTTTCTCCCAAATTTATCCTGGTCAAAGGCGAGGAGAAGGGCCTATTAGGTTCAATCTGCCTCAGCAGGTTAGAAAGAGTTTTCCGGAGCAAATCTGGACAATTTGGTCATTTCTGGTGCTTTTTCCAAACTTTTTTTTTGTAAACCATGTGAAAAAAACTAAATAACCCAAATTTGCCTTTTTAGCCTTGAAAAATTTTTCCAAGAATCCATCTGGACATTACAAGGCAAATTCTACCCCTTTCTCCTCACAGGAATCCCAAGAAAAATCCTACAGTCTCTCGATTATTTGAATATTCGAACAGCTGACTTGGAAAAGGGATAGAGATCGAAATTCAATTTAAAAAAACGTGCTGCTCCCTCTGAATGAATTGGATTTTTCCCAGAAGGTGTTTGATTCTTTAGCGGAGATTATTTCTATTTCTGAATATATTATAGTTTTTGAGAATGACCTAATTATACTACATACGTCGCTATTACTTGCAGTGCAACTACGTTCACAAGTACATCTAAAACAAATATAGAATTGAAAATAGCACTTTATTTCAAGATAACCTTTCAGAGCTAATTGCTAGTCAACGAAAAGGACGATTTGCGCAGGAGTTGTTTGGGATTTCATAAGTTGGAGCGAGGAACGCTTAGAGGGAGCCTTCAGGGTAGATCACAAACTGCCCCATCCAGAATCTACCCAGATCTAGTAATACTCGGCCTAAGGTTTATTCAATAATTCGGAGGCAAGGTTAGTAAACAGACCCAAGTTTTAAAAAAATTGTTTGCGAATGACCCAGACTGACGTTTTGCCTCCACCATGCATTGGTAAAACTGCGCCGCATGGGTATGCTTTATGAGTAACTATTTGATGAGCTTTTCTATATGCAGAATTTGAAGATTTTCTGGATCTGACCACATGGATGAACATACCTTGATGGAATGTTTTTACTAGCATCTACTACTTTTTTTAGAATGATGAAATAATTTGATGATCCTATTGAGCTACGCTCTCGTGATTTCTCCATGGTAACCACATAATTTGGAGAAACATGAGTATCTGTCGAAATGTAAACAAGTAATCGTGCAGTAAAAGCTATGGAGTAGGGAAGCGGATGGGGTCAATGTATCCGATCGAGGAAAGGCTTTGGTGAATGCTAGGTCTGAGGGAATTTTAGAAGTTTTCATATTTACGTAATTAATCGATCCTCAATCGACGAACCAGAATGGAAGAGAGAGAATAAAGCGAAGAAAACAGAAAAGAGGCAGGACAAATTCGTTGATCACGGAATAAGGGGGTGGCGGTACGGGGACATGCCCACCATGTGTTTCTGGATGATTTTCGGAGACCCTTCCAGAACTTACAGTATATTTACTTTTTTGATGCATTGGAACTGTCCTTTTTCTCAAATTTTCTATAAAATTGGGGCTAAGCACCTATTTATTCTCCATCTGCTTCAGTGATAGTCTCCAAAAATCATCTTTTTTTATATCCTACCTTTCCTCTTTTTCAGTCATCCACATTCGCCCTGGTGGTGCTACGTATCTGCAACTTACTGACGATATTTAATCTGCTCGTCTTTACCACAAATGAATTCATAGTAATCCGCTATCCATTGCACTATCGTCGATATTTCCGGCGTAGAGCCGTCTGCGGAATATTGTGTTGCTGGTTCGTCTACATTTTACTACTTTTGTTTAGAGAAATCTCTATAAACCACTTAAAATTCCTGTATAACCTTTATTTCAGTTGGGTCATCAGCATTGTTATGGGTCTTGGACTACTTGTTCCGCCGTCCTCTCCCTATTTGCAGGATCCTGGTGAGCGTCGCTCCCTACATTCTATAGGCGTTCCCAATCTGTTTTTTTCTTCTTTTTTTTTCGTCGAAATTTTCCTTTGCAGACGAAAAGCCATGGCATATAGACATTGCCACACTGAGTATGCTGATGATTTCACTTTTGTGTTTCTTGGTATTGGCTGTAGTGGTGGTGAGTTTATTCTTGAAGTGATGCTAATCGCTAGTAGCCGAACAAGAAATCATATAGTCTTTGGCAACCCTTCATATTGATAAAATATGTTAATGAAATTGATAATAAATAAATTTCATATGAGCTTCTAAATTTTGAGTAAGCAACAAGATGTGGAATGAGTTACTCAAGGATTCTGTCCCAAAAGCCTTCACCATTTTTGAATTTTCACATACATAGATTTATTTATTTGTTTATATTTACTCATTCATTTAATTATTTATTTATTCGTTGGTTGGCCATTAATTCATTTAATTTCATTCATTCATTCATTCATTCATTCATTCATTCATTCATTCATTCATTCATTCATTCATTCATTCATTCATTCATTCATNGTGATAATGGACCAATTTCTCCTAGACATTTTTCAGTTAATCCTTCAAGAACATCATTCTCCTTTTTTCCTTAGCTTTACCTTACCCTTTGCTCCCCAGTGAGCAATAAAAAGAGGACAGTTGAACAGAAATGCATGTTATACATAGGTCCGAAACTTCGCGAGACTTCAACTGATAACTGGTAAAATTTTCTGAGCGGAGAGAGAATGTGGATACTTCTGGATTTTTCTCATTTTTTCTAACTCTTGTATTTTTGGATTTTCTCCAGCTACCCTGTTATCCTCTGAAGCATCCCTAAGAGCAAGGAAAACTGTTCCCTTTCTCAATGGCATTGCTCTCTCCCCAATTTTATGGGGGTTGGCAGTTGTGTCTGCACAGAATTTTTTTGAGATCTAAATTCATATGTGGTTACTTCTGTCCTCTTTCCCTGATCCTCCTTTTCACTTCCTTTAAGGTCTGTTTAGGTTTATTTTATTCTAATCATCAGTTCTCTCTAATGATGCTCCTTGTTTACACAGACCTGCGCAGTTGTTCTCAAGGACATTCCCTGTACTTAGTGGGAAATGAGTCTCATTACCAAAATTTCTATCTCACGGGTGGGTCCTATTCGAATTTTTGACATCAATTTTTTTTCTTCTTCGGTTTAAGGGCAGCGGGGTGACTTCGGGAATTTTCGCTGGTGCTGGTCTTCAAACTTCGGCTCAGTCCAGGTCTTGAATTTTTGAAACCCTTGCTGAATGGATCATTCGAACTCTTTAGTTTGAAAAGAGCTCTTTGTTCTGAAGAGGTCCTTTATTTTTATTTGTTCTGGGAAAATCCTCTACATAGTCCTATATTTGACTTCTGGGGCTTGAAACTTTCCGGAACACATCCTTAACCTGTCGCCTGCACATCCCGGAAGAAACGCAACGAATTCACAGATCTCTGTGAGATTTTCTCGCTGTTTTTCATGTGTTTTTGCAGCAGCTGATCTCCACTGCGCAGCTTTTACGAGCACTCTGGGAAGAGTTGGACGAAACTGGTTAATGCCATGATTTAGCACACTCGTCACACTCACATTCGTCAGCTCGTTGAGAGCAAAACGCGCTTGAGGCGACGAAGTCGTGAGCGAATTTCCTCACCAATCGAGTTCGCGGCGCATGATTCCTCCTACTCAATTTGTCTCGACGGGCGTGGCGTCGACCGAGGGAGGACATGTCATCATCTCGCGGCTTTCTCTGTCCTTTTTTGAGTGGTTCCGTGTGTTTTGATCATCAACAAAGTCAGAATCTTCGAGACTTTCTTTGCCTCCATGGAAGCGAAAAACAGCTGGTGGAAGTAATTTCCTTGTTTCGCGCTGATTGAAACTATTCCATGAAATCCGCTGTGAAATTTCTATAGTTTCATCATTGAAAGAAACACATTTTATGGAATGTGCGTGGGAAAATTTCGATTACTTGTCCTTCCATTTTCTGGAAAGAATGCCATTGCTCACTGCTACTGACTTCCCATAACGGAGCAAACATCTCCTCTCTTTCTGGATTCAGCACAGGCAACACTTGAAAATTCCCATTTTCTGCTCTTCGCACCTTCTCATCTGGCAAGGCTGGGAAGGGCTTATGTCGTCGGCGAGCGGGTGCTGTTCATTTCCTGTTGACAGTGGCTGCCCTTTTTCGTGGGTGACATTGTTCCCGTGAGGAGAAGCGTGCTAATGCCCGGCTTTGAAGGGATCTTCTCAGAAGTCGAGAAAACCAAGTTCAGTTTTTGACCTATGTCGCCTCATGACGGCATCCGAACCATTCATTACGGTGAATGAGGTTGGATTACATTCTCGAGGAGAAAAAAACGGATTTTGGTCTGAAAAGCGTGCGCGAGAATTAATAGGGTTCACAATGCTCTTCAACTGCAGCACTCACAGTTTCACCTGGCAAAAAAATTGTTCCTCTAGAATTTTCGCTTTTCATTGTTCCATTTAGTATGGCTGGATCTGGTTTTATAGTTTGAGTAGTCTCATTCGAACGGAGAATGGCAAAAAATAGATAGGTTTAAGCTTATTAATAATTCCTAACAACTGACTACTAACAATTTGCTAGCGAACTGCATATTTTATGAGAGGTTTTTTTGAATTAATCTAGCTTTAGGGACATTGAATAGAAATGAAAAGGGAGAAGAGGTAAAGACATTACATATTTGGACATAATGCTCGTGTATTTCTCCTTAGACACACGTAATCCTGGAATCAAAAAGTCCGTAAAAAATGAACTACAAAATCTTGTTAAAAGCTCGCAAATAATTTACATAAAATGAAAGTAAAAAATATATCGATTATGAGCACGAATTAGGAAAAATACTCATCGACTAGGCTAATTTTCATTGAAAATTTCGGAATTCTAACATCTATTCCGGAGTTTAGTAAATCGTTGCCATTCCATAAAGGGATTTATATAGAGTAAGATTGTTTTTCTTTTTTTTTTTCTATTTTCAAAATTCTCCCGTTTCTTCTCTCCTTTAAAATAGTACGCGCTTGTCCTCATCGCTACGTGGGTGTGTCTTTCCCTGTTTGGTCCACTTGTGTTGTCTTGGTTTCACATTCTCTTGAAATTTATATATAGGTATGGTTAAAAATATGCGTTACTAACGTAACGAATCAACGCATTAACGCATAATGGTCATTTTTCGCCCAACGCAACAGGGCGCAGCACGAGATGGTCATTGACCAACAGGACCTAGTAGAAGTTGTACAGATTTAGGGGGACTTAGTACCAGCGTCAACATGTACAATACACCACCGCCGTTGGGATGTGATGAAAAATCAAAGTCAAAATCATCACACGGGCCATCCCATTTTTGCAAAGTCTCATGTGATTCTGAGAAGTAGAGTTCATAGTGCACCTGTTGTAGACGCACAAGATGATGTCACGGGGCAAAATGAATGTGAAATTTTTGCCCAGTTGTCAAGTAATTCCCAGTTTTCAGCGTCCAATATGTTCAGGAACGCTGCGCGAGGTTGCAGTACGGTCCGTGGGGACACTTGCCAACCACCCATGCGCGTAGCGCCAGGCCGTTTTGCCTTTTTTAAAATGAAGAAAAAGAGCCGAACATGGTTCAGTAAGTGCCCCAACTTGTTTTAGCACCTTACTGAACCTCTTAGATCAAAAACTAGCTATACATCCTTGGAAATATCCGAGAATAGCTGTTTTCTATACACTGTCTTACCAAGGCCTGACGTGGGCGGGTGGTAAGTGTCCAGTAATCCATAGATGCGTTATAGTTACTGCTGAAGAGCAATGAAACATATATACGACCACCAAGGTTGTGGTAGAAATGCTTCCACCATGTGTGGGCGTGGGGCGTGCAATCGCATTGGAGCACGTTTCTTCCCCTCAACCCAAAATTTTTGCAGGAAATTTCGCTACTTCGAAGGAATGTTTTGATGTGCTGTCAACTTCAAGAAATGCGCGATGGGGGTAGCGATTCTCCCCCGAAATGGCATCCTTCGTTTTTGAGAAGCTGTCTTCGTTTTTAAAATAAAACCGTCATTAATGGTCAAAAAGTGGTTTTTGACCATTTTTTGACCATTAATGGCAGTTTTTTTCAAAAACGAAAACGGTTTCTCAAAAACGAAGGGTGCTATTTTGGGGGAGAATTGGTTTTCCCTAGGCGGACTTCTTGGATTCGACAGCTCATCAAAGCACTGCCTAAAGCTACAGAAATTTCCTGTGGAATTTTCCAGGTTGAGAAGAAAACGTGCTCCAATGACAATTTCCTGTTCCTGACAGGTCCGCTGACAAGTTCTCGCAGGTTCCAACATTTTCGTGTTTCGATTAGTTTTTTCGATAATTTCAGGTTAGATCTGAGATAAACTGGACTAGATCTCCACAAATCGCAAGCGCTGCTAGATGAAATATCATTGTTAAGCTTTGAGTCTTTTTGTATGGCTTTTTTTCAATATTTTACAAGAGAGCCCAAATGTGTGGGTACTTAGTAGTATATTTCTGAATCTAACTGGACTTAGTAGCCCCCAGACCAAGCACTAGCTGAAGTGCATAGTTTTTTTTTTGCTCCATACTTTCATCTACACGGCCTTGTTGACTCAACACCAGGACGTTCCATTAAATTTGTTGGATTTATTTACTTTGTTCATTTGTCGTACACATTTACAAACCCAGCTCATTTCAATCCCTGATTCCGCAAGGATTTCCGTCAAACCTCCTCAAATATCCATCGTATCTCTACTATGTGTTCTGTTCCAGAGCTTACAGCCGCTTTCTCTTCGCCGGTATCGTTTACTATGTCTGCAGCGCCATAAAGTGTAAACTAGTGCTAGGTGTGCTGCCGCAGACAAGAAACAACAGCGCATTCCTGTCGTTTTGTTGACCAACACATGCTTTCCTACCTGTTTTTCTCTTTTTTTCATTTCCATATCTACACGTCGTCATTTTTGGTCGCTCATCCGGGTGAGTTGGAATTCCTCCAAGGAGTCGCAGAGACTTTAGCACTTTACTTACTTCTTCTCTAGGATCGATGGAGATGTACTCCCCTCGATCCTCACTCGAGACTCTGCCTTACCCAGTCGAGTTTTCTGACCTCTCTCTTCTCTCAGGATTTATCCCCACCCTATAATTACCAGAAGATTAGGACCCTGGCCATTATTCTTTCACTCGTGCATATCCATTCTCACTTTTTGTTGAGCCAAGAAATTGAGTGAGAATTAACGGGCGACGTCAAAAGGGTATGCCAGCGAAGCGGAATTGATAGCCGCATTTGTAAACGAAGTTTTTTCTACGGAGGAAAAGAGAAAATATGGCTTGTGTCACTGATAACCCACCGCTCCTTCTGTTGCATAAAAAGCAATTTGTTCGAAACAAGCAGCGGACGAGAGCAGGGTGGTCAGCTAGCCTAATTGGTTAGTGTCCAGGTTGTCTAGCGTTCGTTTCTGGATAATACAGTCCAGATGGCTGATTAGGATGCACATTTTAATTGTCCTTAAGTGCAGTTCCATATTAGCACCATTAAGAAATGATAAGTGTGGGACCTTCTGGAATAAAAATTCCAATAGCCTTAGAAATATGCAGGAATGAGAGGTATTTTAAATGAGAGAGCATAGATTGCCATGTTGGTATTCACATTTTAGGAGAAGGAGATTTTAAGAGAAAATGATAGTTTATGGTGTTAGCATAAGTCTAGAGATCTGTCTAGAACAATGCAAGAGACGATCCAGAAATATTTCAACACATATTGACTGTGTTGTTAGTAGTGAAGCAGAATACGAGCTTGTTAACAGCTTTATTGACTAATGTTTTGTCTGGATCCCTTTCCTGTGAGCCAACAGTGGGGGCGTCAGAATGTGATCTATCCGAGAAGGTGTCTTTTTAACTCAGCGAACAAAACCCTGAGCACAAAGTTTGATCACAGTGGGTTTGTCGATTTTACAGAAACGATCGGGAACGCTATAAATTTGTCCCAATACACATTCCATACAGAAAATCCTTACTACAACGCTCTTCCTTTCTCTGTGGGCTTGAGTCATTAGACTGTTCTATTCCACATGATTTCTGGAAGAACTGAAGCCATAAGTGGCTGCTGCAGCAGCCAGATCAGTTGGCTTCGTGTTGAATCTCCAGTTACCTTCTTATTAATTCATCTTCTGGCGGCTTTGCGTGTTCTACTGCAAAGCTGCTTATCGGCGCTCACTTCCTTCGACATTTCCTAGTGTTATCCAGAAGCGGGTTTCCACTTCCACGTCTATAGTAGCAGTAAATAAGCAATTCCACTGTGTTGCTCGCCGGCTATTATAGCGTATTTTCGTGGAAAATTCACTCAAATTCACCAGGGAACATGGTGGAGATAGGAATGCCCTTGCAGAATGGCGCTCCATACTCTTTCGTATCGAGTACACTCGAAAAAGGTAACCTCATTTCTCAGGCTGTCAGCTGTTAGCTTTGAGATTCTACTACGTCTTCACAATTCTTTTAGTTCGCATTCGGAGCTTGAATAGCCTCTTCAGAGGGTTTCCTCACTTGAACATCGCTTCAGAACCTCATCACGGAGTTTTCGAGAGGGTGCCCGACATTCTTTGGCCTTTTGCTGAGGCGGAAATGATTAGGACCTCAGAGAGCAAAGAAAAGCTTAGGTTTTAGGTTGAACCAAATTTCTCTGTCACTCAAGCCTGGAACATTCGTGGAACCCGGACGACACCAACTGGCATGCAAAAGTACTTCCATTTCAATAATTAAGACTTAGGATAGAAAACGTCCTACTGTTCCTTATTCAAGAGAGGTGCTCCTGCGTGCTTTCGTCCTCGTTTTTCTGTAAAAGCTCCCTCGTAAAAACGCACAAACCTAAAAAAGTGGGACCTCAGGCGGCCGAGGGTCCCTAAATATGTAGAAAACGAATGTTTGAGATTGATGGCTCATGAAATATCCCGCTGTAAATGGTGATGAATAACCCCGGATCCAGGAAGCCGCGTTGCATTTGACCAGCTCCTGCTCCAGTTCGTTCCTGGGTAGAGCCCCATACTAAATATAGTTCGTTTCACAGACAATGCTTTTTGATCTTCCGTGCAAATCGTCTGCCGTTCTCGTCACTCTCATCATTTCTTGCAGTGTTTCCTGCGTTTCCTTTCTCTCTGGCGTTTCTTCAATCGTTGCCCCAGATGAAACTCACTATATTTCGAGCACTTTCTGGCTCTTGGTAGCTTTCAAATGTGATCCCGAAATTATCCTGCATTTGCTGTGCCCCTCGTTGAATTGGAAATAAACGAAACTAATAAACATAACCAATTATAATATATCAAAAATGCTCGATTTTGAAGTACATACATTCAAGTGGCTCCCTAGACGTTGAGAACGCCTCTGTTTTTGGAAAAGCTGTTCCACCATCGTTTTCCCTTTAAAAAAATTTTTCCACTTCCCAAGATCATAGAATCCTCGATTTCCTCCCCATGTCCTTTCTGTGTAAGCAGTCTCGCACATTCTAAACGTTTATTTCACCTACTATTCCACCAGAAATCTACTAGATCTTTGGCCGGACATATAAAAACGAAAACATGAACAAATTTTCAGAAAAAAATTGGCCTCGGCAGTAAAACCCATGAATTTATAGACTGTGCATACTATATATTTCCTTGTCTGCACGATATTTCCCTCACTTGCTATTGATTTTTGTAAAAATTGAATTTTTTCTATCTCATCTCAAAGCATCACAATTATATTGACTTCTTTCATTCCCTTTGTTTTTTTCTGCTTTTCGAGTGTAACAGTTCAAGAACAAAGCCTTGGCAAACAAAGAGCAACCTATCTTACTGAATTCTCAAAGAAAGATGGGTTCCAGAGAAATGGGCTTTCATTTATGCTGGCTTCTCTAGAACTTCTTTGTGTTCCTGAATCTTGGCTCAATTGAAAACGAGTTCTTCCAATTTCCTCCTATTGACGGGGAATGCAGTCCAGTTTTGCAGAACTGCACAGTAAATAAATAGGTAAGCAGGGCTTCTATGCAAAGGCAAGTAAAACTAGCTTTGAAACTTCTGTTGTCCTGTACGGTCCAATCTCCACGAATACCCAGCTAAGCCGACAAAATTAGGAATCTAGTCTTTCCTCTAGAACTTCCAGAATCTGTCCACAAAATGTTCATTCTCTTCTTCCTATTTATTCATTCTGAAGGGTAATATTGTGCCTCAGCACTATGTATTTAACAAACAAATATAGATTTTATGCAATACTAACATCAATGGGGATTAAGTACACACAAACGTTGCTACCTATTTTTCTGGAAATACTGTACAGATTTTGACCTCCGTAACCTTTCTTCGGTGGCTTTTCAATCCTTACAACATTCATCTATTTATGGGCTACAGTAAGATAGAGCTATTGGATTTGTGCCACCTTCTCTCACCATATTCTCCCCCGTCATCTTCTCCGCGCCC
Source organism: Ancylostoma ceylanicum (assembly GCA_000688135.1). NCBI lineage: Eukaryota > Metazoa > Nematoda > Chromadorea > Rhabditida > Ancylostomatidae > Ancylostoma > Ancylostoma ceylanicum. Next base: position 1,376,835 of record JARK01001354.1, on the reverse strand, counting down.
CTCTTTCCGCTCCTGCGGCTCGCTCTCCTTTGAAGGTGCTAAGCGAGGCGATTTTCATCTTTTTGACACTGAAAACTCATTTTACCCTCTCCCCGATCACCCACCCACACGCCCTCCGGCGACGCCGCGCTCTCTGCGACCGCGCTCCGTCCCTCTGCCCTCCGTCGCCAGTAAATCGAGTTTCTACGGTGGATCGCTCATTCACAGCCCATCTATTTCAGGTCGTTATCCTCGTCGCTTTTTCCACAGCCACCTTGCCTTTCTTGTCCTGTGTTGTGGAGGAGCTGAGGAATTCGGAATTGTAAAAGGACGAGCAGCACTTTCGTTCTGGTAGTGGCGATTGGCGGAAATGCTACTCGTTTTCATTTTTATGGACGTCCAAACGCAGAATCGCCTCTAAAAGGAGACCTTTAAGGGAGATTTATTCATTTATTTATTTGCTAATATATTTATTTATTTATTTTATTTGCATTCACTTATCAGTCAATTCATTCACTCATTCACTCATTCATTCATTCATTCATTCATTCATTCATTCATTCATTCATTCATTCACTCATTCATTCATTCATTCATTCATTCATTCATTCATTAAAAATTGATATAAGCACTTTTTTGCTTCGGTTTTCATTTAGTTACTTCATTTGTTTTCCTCGAAAAAAATCTGCAAGATTTTCAAAAAAAAAAACGTTTCTGTACATTCTATTGATATTCCAGATCTTGACCTGGATATTTTATGATTTTTCGTGCCTGTAGGCATTTTCATTTTCAACATCTGTTTCAAACAACCTTGCTGGTTTCTAGAACGTGATTCGTCAAATTCTACCAGTATTTTTTTCTTGCTATTGTTCCATTGTTTCTCACGTTGACAGCTGCCTTGCTCCTGACAAATCTATTGTATTTTTTGGAGCGGCACATTTGAGATTTGCTGGCTTACATAGAAGCACCGCCTCCTTTCCGACTTCCGAGATAAGGATGTCTTTACTGATATCAGCTACCTTTCCATCTATCATCCACATCTCTATCTACTTATCTATCTAGAAAATTTTCTCTCAAATTGTGAGCCAGATCTTGCACCGAAGGCATGCGGCAAAACCTGCCAGCTTTGTGGACCATAAATTGTGGTCTTACAGTCCCTTAGAAAATTTTGTTGACCAATCGGGCTGCTTTCGCGGTGGATGAAGCCTATGTTCTCACAAATTTACTGTCCAGGCCTGAAGTTTTGGTCATGGAACCTCGCGGCAGCATTTCACAAATTGCCCATATAGAACGAGCTTAACCACTCTGTTAAGCATCTGGCTTGTATTTCTAAGAATGCTCGGTGACAAGTTACACTTGTCAAGCCAGGCATTCGTCACTGCACTACCTGAAACATCTGGTGCTCATTTCATGTCATACTTCGACAAAGTGTGCCTCAAGATGCTCATTCGAAGAATAAGAGTTCCCAGGATCATTATTTTTTGGATTAATTGCGATCATGTCTGAATAATAGGCACATGGCCCTTCTCCGAAAGACACATGTGTAGTAGTAAAGTTCTGAAAGTGTGGGGAGTTCACCGCATTTTAAACCTCACCGTTGAGTTCAATTTGCAGTTATGGGATCTTAGACCAGCAAGTAACCACATCGATATTAATTCAGTGCCTGAATGCGTCATTGAAGGAATGGGTAATCTCATACCCACTGGTATGGTTATCTATGCCCGGCAGCTAGGTTTTAACATAATGGGCATGTATGCATTATAAAGATTACCCGGAGTAAACTAGTCAAAAACACACAATTTTACTCATCGTTAGCATGGGCGCCAACGCGCTTACTCGGGTAATCTCAATGCTGCATCTAGGCCATGGTCACGCATGGATATGCATGCCAATGGGTATCAGGTAAAGGGTAAATTTTGAAACGTTAGCACGTTCAAAATGGGTAATCTCAGTTGGGTATCCAGATTCACGTCTCTTCTGTCCCATCGTACGCTGGAGGGTGGTAACTAGCTACCAAACCATGGTTACTGTTGACCCAGTAAAGTAAATGTTGCAAGATAGAGCTGTCGATTTGAGCTTTTGGTTGGGTTTGCGAAATAATACTGTGGTGGCATCATTGGGAATGTAGGTAAAATTTATTATGGGTATGAGACCCGTTGGCAAAGTTGAGGGTAGACGTAATAGATAGGGATAGATTACCTTGCTCTTAACCTATTGTGTTAAACTTTTCGACCAATCTCAAGAAGAGGTACACTTTCGGGGTGATCGTGATCACCACGGGTAAACTCAATGATGAAACCAACCCTGAGCTCCCTTTACGGGACTCATTGGCTTGTATTGTTTGGAGAAAGCTAGGAAGAAGTTCCTTGGAGATACTATAGGGTCCCATTGTGGGCCTGGATGCATCATCTGGGTTACCCAGGGTGAACGTGTTGACGCCTGTGGTAACGAGGGGAGCGGTAAATTTTTGTGCTGTGGACACAATTACCATGGGTAATTTCAATGCTGCGTGCGGCCACTGGATTAGCTTCCATTGCTATAATGTCAGAGCATTATTGGAATTACTTTATAAAATAAATGGAAAAATTGTAGTAGTTTATTTTGAAATGTTCAATTTTTTGTCATTTTTAAAATAATTACTGATCATTTAATAATTAAAGTCATTTTTATTTGCCGTCTAGGTCCCCAAAACGGCGGAGACCTCAATTTTTCCCACGCTCCCCCTCCCCGCACCCCCGACAACTTTCCCCGTCCGCCACTGATAAGTAGTAAGCCCTTGAAAGAAAACTTTGGGTCCTGTTAAGGTCCGAAAATAGCCTCATGAGCTGAGCGCATCACAGATCTGGCCGCTTTCTAAACATAGAACGCGCTTTGTACAATTCAGAAAGAATTCAGAGCGACTACCTTCTTCAGAGCACTTCCCCTGCACTGGAATACTTAGTCCTTTTTTTTCGGGCCACCATCGCGGTACGCAGTGACCCAGTGCAAGCATGAGCTTTGTTTTAGTTTCCCATGGGAGTCAGGATTAGACTTTCGCGCAGGACTGACTGCATCCGGAATGAGCGGATACGAAATATCCTATGCCCCAGCCACGGATAGGGAAAAACTGCTGGATAACGGATGAACGGATACCCGGAAATAAATTATCCACTTCTTCGTTGCAGAGACGGCATGGGTACAGTGTGAACCTGCTGTGGATATGAAAACAAAACGTTGCTCACTGGAGGCAAGCCGGAAGTAGGTCAAACGGCAGCGGAGTCCAGCACTAGGATTGGACAATTCACCCGACCAATCCGAGAGCTGGGATATTCCTCTAGTGTAGTTGGCATGTTGGTGAATATGGGTGGACAGGATTTGGGCCCTGGCATGAGGTTATCGATCGGGCCAATGATGAACGTGTTGAACATGTTGGGATAGTCACGTCGACATAGGGGGAGTATGTGGTAAAACCCATGCCAAATTTCTCGAATTCAAGAGGCATAAAAACACTGTTTCCGGGTCTTTCATGAGAAGTGTTGTATACCATTGTGATCAGCATCTTCTAAAGATTCGAACGACATAAAACTCCTGACAATCGAAGCAAGGTTTAACAGTCCCATTAGCATAGCCTTTTCAGAGCCTCTTCACCCCATTTGCATTCTTCCTGAATGAACAACGAATCCTCTCGAATATTTTTTGTTCTTTAAACATCCGGCCACGGCTATTATAGCGGAACAGGAGGCTTGAATTACGATACCTATGAGAGGTCGGCTCAAATTTCACGTAAGGCCTTAATCGTCTCTGATCTGAAGCCGTGCGCTGGCGCCGAGAGGCCGGCATTCAAGGAAACAGACTGCGTTGTTGACCAAATCGGGGGAGAGCAGCCATGGATTTTGTTGCTGACAAGGTGCTTATTGAATCGCTGTAGTTTTGGATAACTTTCTAATTATTTTGATGAGGAAATTAGTTTAGGAAAGTTTGATTGAATAGTTATTGATTATGATTAAATTAGTTGGTATTAGGTAAACCTAAATCCCTTCTACTTTGTGTTACTTCACATTATTGCATTATATCATTAGAATGTGATAATATATATGCATTGCTTCAAAGGATAATGAATCTCATATTCTTGGCGCAACCACATGCACATTAATGTGATTTATGGGGTAGCTACTGAAAATTTGATCTTCTCCGGATCTACGATATGAATCCCATTGTTCAACTACCCGAGATTTCCGCAAATTTCTTCCGTGGAGTCGTGTTAATGAAATTTTTGCTTTGTGTGCTTTAACTGCGATTACAAATTAATCGCGGTGCGATTTCTAAAGACAACTCATCTCGCCCTGTGACTTGTTTGAGATCAGTAAAAAGTGACTCGACGTAACGCCCGAATCGTGTCGCGGATGTTACTTGGGCACTGTTTTTGAAGGATTCAGCCGTTTCTCTTCAAAATCGCTTTGCAGCATTCGATTGCAGCGATGACTCAACGACGACATCTTTTCGTCTGTACTCGGGAATTACAAGTAGCCTAATCTTTCCTTTTCTTTGGTGCTTATATGGCAAATTATCAGGCACAGATTCTCCAGAATCCTTCGCCCTTCGATGTTTATCGTTTCTATAAGTTATTCAACACCATGCATTGGTGTTGGTCGTGAATTCTTAGCTTTTTTATCCACCTTCCAAGGAAAAAAAGTGTTTCAGCAGTACCAGCAGTTTATCGGTCGTTCCTAAGTGGCGATCACCGAGCTGGTTCATTTTCTTTGATGATTTCTGATTTTAGTTTTCATTACTACTCCTACTGATTGGCGCTATTTTTTGCTAGCCATAGGAGTGGTAATCCCAACGTCTCAAGTGAACAATCTATTGATCTTTCCGTTTTCCTGTCTCTGGAACCTTTTTTTCTCGAATTTCCTGAACAAGACCTTCCCTACTTCTCCCTTTTCCTGAATGCAAATTGTCTCGTGCTCTTACATTATCCTATTTTAGAAGCGGTCAATAGCGAAACAAACGAACCATTCTGGATTAGTTCCATCAGCATCACTCCTTCATTGTTTGACCTTCATTATTGCAATCAGAAGTCAGCCATATCTCTAGCGTAACATCCTTTGGAGACAAATTTAATTTACATGGAATTAGAGGGAAGAGGAGAGAGAGGGGGAAATCCTGCACAAAGATATACCCCGGCACAATAGGTGACATTTTGTTCCTGAAAATTGAAGTCCTCTACCGTAGGTATGCTTGCAGTCTTGATTTTCTGGCTATGGTCTATTCAACATTTCCCCAGTAACGGAACCAAGGTAAAGGAAACTTGAATTTTTTTCCAACTACTTACTTAGACGGGTTTCTCCGATAACGTGTATTCCTTTCTAATAGAGAAAATAGCCGATCTTGCCTGTGGGGATGGAATGCTACATACTTCCCTGAGAACATTTATGAATTCCATTACTGTGTGCTCTTGAAAGCACTTTCGAATTTCTAAGGTGTGGGCCACAAACCCGTGATTCCATAGTTCTCGATGGTCTCATCCATAGCATCTTTTCCTTGCAAGGCAGTAAGGCAACACTCGGACTCGAGAATGTGGCTGCTACCTCTAATGACTGTTATCAACAGAAACTAGCTATTACTTTTCCTACATATAGTGAGAGATGCTCGGTGGCATTAGAACAAAAAACTATGAAGCAGACATTTTGCTGTTTCCTTGAAGAGATTGATCTGACAAAAGGCGTATGAAAAATGCAAAAATCCCAAAGAAATGCTCAGAGTATTAGTACTGATTGTGTTGTCAATTTCTCATACTTTTCTAGAATCTCTTCTCTTCTAGAATTTCTAGAATTTTCTTCTACTTACTTCTGCCCACTCCTCCTGTACGATTCCATAGCTTTTTTCATATCACTATCTACATGCAGTGATTCCAAGAAGTTTGAAGGATTTCCCCATTTATCTCGGTTTCTCTTAAATATCGACGTTCTCGTACATTTCTATCACATGCTCCGTGTCCTCAGCTGCTCACTTTTTTTTTCCTCCAGAAGTCATCTTGTTCCAGATGACTTCCACTACACCGAGGCGATGAGTGAGGAGTCAAGGTGTTCAGAAACTACTGCAATTTTAGGGAATAACATCGGTAAGTGAAAACTATACGTCACCTTAGTCTCGGGATTACCCAAACCCAGCGATGTTAGCTTAATCCGAATACTTACTAAAAAAGGTCCAGTAGCTTCTATGGTAAAAAAATTTCTGTAGCTGATTCTTGAAAAGGCCTCTATGTCACTACTTTAGCGGTATTTGCTTTGGTTTTTCACTCATAAGCTGAAATCCAAGGTTTCTGGATCTTTACTAGGCTAGGATCAAGCACAAGATTACAGGGGCCATGAGTAGTTGGTTAGTTTCCGGTGTTGATTTATAATCATGTGTGTGTGTGTCTAATTGTCTTTTCCACTAGTTTCGGCCTACTTGAAGCTGAACATCCAGTTAAAAGATATCTGAGTTATAATTACCTATTTCAGAGCTGGAGCGAAAGGACTCGGGCGAGGCTAGCCTCGGTTCATTTGTTGACCGTGAGTTTCCACTAGTTTTTCTTTTACTCTATTTTTTGGTTGATCATTCTCTTTTCAAAAAAATCATTGAAAATCATGAAAGAAACGATTTCATCAACAAACCCAGATTCTGCCACACTTTTTTAAATCTGACAACCTCTTGGTCTTCCTCAACTTCTCCTCGTCTGCGTCTTCATCGATCCTCTCCAATTTTTAAATCTTTTTAGACGTTCCTGATGACCAGAGTAATTTACTTTGCATGATTGGCGATGATGGAATTGCTCGAAAAGGTTGAGAAACGAGAATACTATAAGTGCTTTCCCATTCGGGGGCCCTGAGCTAACGATCGTTAGCAACCGCAACGCGACTGCCTCTTCTGGATTCAAAGAAATTGGCATGGATTTTTGCATTTATTCTTTTGCAGTGCTGCGAAAGTAGACGACTTATAAGCAGTTACACCATCTCTGTGAAAAGTGATACACCACTGATAGCTGCTATTGTTTGGTCCACAAATCTTGCACCAGTATTTATTTGTCAATCCAGAATTTCTTGGTCTTCAATTGAAATTCTTTAGCAGTAGAGTGGGATTAGGTGTTGCACTACTTCTCAACTATAAGAATTGGCAGGCAGTTCCATCCATGAACAATATTGTGATTTTTCGGAAAAGTGTAACATTTGGTGCAAGGCTTTCGGACCATCCTGACAGTATTTTTTATTTGAGGCTTAAATGCATCGGTTACGAAGTTTATTCGGTGTTCTTCTGATTCTTATACTTCTGTGTACTTAGACTTCTGGACAGCAGTGCTTCAAACTCCGTGACATCTCAACTACCTACATATTCTTTTTCAAAGCGCCTTTCCTGAGGAGGACTCCAAACTTTCTAGAAGAACTCCCCAAAAGGCGCCTGATACCTTTTTTTATCACTGCTTCCTTGATGATCTTCGAGCGCTGCTCAGATTCCTGGAACAACTGCTGACGATTTGTGATTTTGCTTTAACATCCTCATGCAAGAGTAGGCAGTGTTGACGGGATGCGTGTGTGGCGAATCTGATTATCCACTCTCAAATGCTCACACGAAACGATGCTACGCTGATACGGCAACGGTTAAGCAGTCAAAACACGCGATGTTATCGCACGCACCGTGGTCACCTATTCAAGGAATCTGGCCAGGGTCCTGAGATTCACTTACGAGACGATTCAGGATTTGCCGTCGAACACTTCACTGAAGGACAATGCAATTCAGTGGCTCGTTCAGTTACGCACGCGTTGGCATTGGCAGAGGAAGTTGCAACAGCAGCGAATTTCAATTTCGGCTACCGTAATCAGATTGCCCTAATCCGGAAAGTCCAATTCGTTTTCCCACAAGATCATCGAAGAATGACAAAAACATTTCCCTCGTGTCTTTCGCTTCTGCTTATAAATCGTGGGAATGCGCCGCGTTAAGACTTTAAGCATTGAAAAGCGTGAGTGCCTCGAATTGCAAGGTCAATGACTTTCGTCTCGACGACCAGGATCAGGCTGAATCCTGGGAAAAATATTGCTGTGTCGAGCCTCTTCTGCAGAACCGACTCAATTCTCCGCCCTGCTATTCTCATAATGCTCATAAATTGAGTCGAAAGTGGATTTGGATGTACCCGTAGGAATTCCGTACCTCATCACTCGTCTTCATATGGAATAACAACCTATCCCATAAAACTTCGTGCTAGATTCTCTTTCATGGAAAACGGCCACTGTAACTCCGTAACACGCGTTGCGTCCTATTCCTACAATATTCCATCTTTCCATGGATTTCCCAAGGACACGACACGTTTGTACGTTCTCCTTGAACGTAATCGACTAAAGGCACGGATAGGTTTGTCTGCTAAATCGAACATTATCGATTTCAAAAATCGTAGTTACTCCTCGCAACGGAGTGCAAGCGAAGTCTTCATCAAGTTGGACGTGAGCCAAGCCTGCAGTAAACCGGTAGCACTTACCGCTTCCATATTCATAATTGAGCAGCATCCAATGAATTGCCTTTTTTGGAACTAGCAGCACTTCAAATTCAAACGGAACAGCGGCTTAAATGAAAAATGGGCACTAAGAAATGAAGCTCGTATTACTCTCTCAGTATAGAGAAATTTTCAAAGATCAGAAGAAACAGAAAAAATTGTTTAAATAAACCTCTGCATTGACCCACCCAACTCGGGAGCAATGAGTTGAGAATTACCACACGCAGGGATTAAAAAACGTTCAGCACGCAGCGGTATTCCATGTACTCGTTTACATCAAATGACGCTCAAAAATCGGAGGCAAAAATTTCAGCTTGCACTGCCTCCGAAATACTAAGGAACTTCATTTTTCTCAACATTTCTTTCTCCTCCCCTTTATCATCGATCTGTCAATATCTATACTCTTACTTGTGTCTCTACAACTTCAAAGGCAGCACCCGTGGAGCAAGTGCAGTTCGCCGTGGCGCTCAGTAATGCCGCAGAGGTGTGGCATAAGTGTTGCAGGAGGTGCTCGCCGTGCCGGTACCTGTTGCGTTAGTGGAGTGGAACAAGGGCAACGAGTTGCTACAGAGGTGTGCGAGGTGACCGCCGTGGCGTTGTGTAGTGCCTCAGAGGTGTGGCACAAGTGTTGCAGGAGGTGCTCGCCGTGGCGGTACCTGTTGCGTTAGTGGAGTGGAACAAGGGCAACGAGTTGCTACAGAGGTGTGCGAGGTGACCGCCGTGCCGTTGTGTAGTGCCTCAGAGGTGTGGGATAAGTGTTGCAGGAGGTGCTCGCCGTGCCGGTACCTGTTGCGTTAGTGGAGTGGAACAAGGGCAACGAGTTGCTACAGAGGTGTGCGAGGTGACCGCCGTGGCGTTGTGTGGTGCCGCAGAGGTGTGGCATAAGTGTTGCAGGAGGTGCTCGCTGTGGTAGTCAGTGTTGCGTTAGCGGTGTGGAACAAGGGCAACGAGTTGCTACAGAGGTGTGCGAGGTGACCGCCGTGGCGTTGTGTAGTGCCTCAGAGGTGTGGGATAAGTGTTGCAGGAGGTGCTCGCCGTGCCGGTACCTGTTGCGTTAGTGGAGTGGAACAAGGGCAACGAGTTGCTACAGAGGTGTGCGAGGTGACCGCCGTGGCGTTGTGTAGTGCCTCAGAGGTGTGGGATAAGTGTTGCAGGAGGTGCTCGCCGTGCCGGTACCTGTTGCGTTAGTGGAGTGGAACAAGGGCAACGAGTTGCTACAGAGGTGTGCGAGGTGACCGCCGTGCCGTTGTGTAGTGCCTCAGAGGTGTGGGATAAGTGTTGCAGGAGGTGCTCGCCGTGCCGGTACCTGTTGCGTTAGTGGAGTGGAACAAGGGCAACGAGTTGCTACAGAGGTGTGCGAGGTGACCGCCGTGGCGTTGTGTAGTGCCTCAGAGGTGTGGGATAAGTGTTGCAGGAGGTGCTCGCCGTGCCGGTACCTGTTGCGTTAGTGGAGTGGAACAAGGGCAACGAGTTGCTACAGAGGTGTGCGAGGTGACCGCCGTGGCGTTGTGTAGTGCCTCAGAGGTGTGGCATAAGTGTTGCAGGAGGTGCTCGCTGTGGTGGTCAGTGTTGCGTTAGCGGTGTGGAACAAGGGCAACGAGTTGCTACAGAGGTGTACGAGGACATCGCCGCGGCGTTGTGTAGTGCCGCAGAGGTGTGGCATAAGTGTTGCAGGAGGTGCTCGCTGTGGTGGTCAGTGTTGCGTTAGCGGTGTGGAACAAGGGCAACGAGTTGCTACAGAGGTGTACGAGGACATCGCCGCGGCGTTGTGTAGTGCCGCAGAGGTGTGGCATAAGTGTTGCAGGAGGTGCTCGCTGTGGTGGTCAGTGTTGCGTTAGCGGTGTGGAACAAGGGCAACGAGTTGCTACAGAGGTGTACGAGGACATCGCCGCGGCGTTGTGTAGTGCCGCAGAGGTGTGGCATAAGTGTTGCAGGAGGTGCTCGCTGTGGTGGTCAGTGTTGCGTTAGCGGTGTGGAACAAGGGCAACGAGTTGCTACAGAGGTGTACGAGGACATCGCCGCGGCGTTGTGTAGTGCCGCAGAGGTGTGGCATAAGTGTTGCAGGAGGTGCTCGCTGTGGTGGTCAGTGTTGCGTTAGCGGTGTGGAACAAGGGCAACGAGTTGCTACAGAGGTGTACGAGGACATCGCCGCGGCGTTGTGTAGTGCCGCAGAGGTGTGGCATAAGTGTTGCAGGAGGTGCTCGCTGTGGTGGTCAGTGTTGCGTTAGCGGTGTGGAACAAGGGCAACGAGTTGCTACAGAGGTGTGCGAGGTGACCGCCGTGGCGTTGTGTAGTGCCGCAGAGGTGTGGCATAAGTGTTGCAGGAGGTGCTCGCTGTGGTAGTCAGTGTTGCGTTAGCGGTGTGGAACAAGGGCAACGAGTTGCTACAGAGGTGTGCGAGGTGACCGCCGTGGCGTTGTGTAGTGCCGCAGAGGTGTGGAGTAAGTGCAACGAGTTGATGAGGTGTTCGCAGTGGCCTTTCGTGCTGGCCTAGAGTGTGAAGCGAATGCAACGACTTGTTGCAGATGTGCTGGAGTACGGCAGTGATTCTCCGCATTGTCCGGGGGGTGTGGAATGAGTGCAACGAGTTGCAATTGATGGTCGCCGTTGCGATCCGTGTTGCCTAAGAGGTGTGCAACAAGTAAATGTCCTCATGCAGAATTGCTGGGAGTGATGTGAGTGTTTGGGATTCTGCCACATCCCTGCTTTCAATGGGCTTAAAGCTCATTACTAATGCTGAAAATGCTCATGACATGCTAGATGTCCAAGAAATATGTAACTGCTTTTCTTGTGTTTAAAATCTCGTCGTAGTTTTCTGCTGTTAACTTTCATAGGTCAAACAATGAAAAAAGAATGGATTGTTCTACGCTGCATGCTTGGCGAAAAGATGATGAGGGTTGTAAACTGGTTGGCTAGTTTCCCTCCACCATCTGACTCATGTTATGGTTTTGACTGCAGCATCTGCATGTAATCATTTTTTGTGGCATTTCTATGGTTGTCATTCATAACCCACCGTTTATCCGTGATGCAACTTATCTCAGGAGCGCAGATTTCGGTAGATGCTGCCTTTAACCCACCGACTTTACTTTCTTTCCTCCTCTGCCAAGATTGTTGCGATTGAATGTCTCAGCATTGCGTCAACTCCCTCTTCTGCAAGTTTCTTTTGCAATAGTCTTCACTTTGGTTATCCTTAACTGGAACTGAAATTGAATATGTGTACAAATGAGCAGAAATTAAAATTAAGTATAAATGGCAAGGCACTCTCTTCTACCTCTTGAGCAAAACCACTTGCCACTGCTCTTCATGTACTTGTATATTTGTGTAGGCAGCATTACAGGTACCCTTTCGGGCACACTTCTAAGACACATTTTAATCTTGGAGACAGCCTGAAAGCTCCTTTTCTCTGCTACATCATTCAATGAGCGAATTTTCAAGCCGTTCATTCAATCCGGCCTTTTAGATGACGTACGTCTTCGCGAGAAGCAATTCCTGCTCTCGTGCGAAAGGGGAGACATCGGAAGCGTGCGGAAGCTGCTCACCATCAAGGATGGTCTCAATATCAACTGCGTGGATCCGCTGGGAAGGTATGAGATTTCCATCACATCTGCGTTCTCTGCAGTGTCGTCGGAGGAAACGCGTTCTCATATGTTCTCACATGTTCTCCATTACATCCATATGCGAAGAGAACGATGAGAATGTCTTAGTTTCTGTGGCGAAATTCTTCTGGAACGAAATTTTATTCTGCGGAAAATCCACTGCTATCTTCTTCAGAAAAACTACCTGTTCTGTGACAATCAAGCTCAGACGAAATAATTTCCTTTGGCAGATCATACGCCTGTCAATCGTTAGACGTCGTCAACTTGTTTTGAGATATTGAAGGCCGAGCTTCTCTGCAATTGATCACTGCCTCTGGTTCCTACAATTCTGCAGAGCTACTTCGTTAGAAAGCGTCTTCAAGTCTAGTTATTCAATTTCTACTCAATTCTCCATTTCCTTTGACTGTCAGGAACAAGAGCGAAGGAAAAACATAAATACTTTCTCACTCTGAAATCCCTATTCGAAAGGGGCTATCAAAGATGACCAACCTCTATGGGTCAGACATGGTCAAGCAACCGCACTGTAACCCATTTCACTCTCAAGATTTTCCTAGAAATTTCTATAACGTTCAACTTGTGGCTCCGCTGCTCGTGTCACTTATAGTTTATACTTTCGGACAAAAAAAACACTTCTAATCTACTCCATTTTCATGCAGTAATGTTGACACCGCCTGTACCCGTTTGCCGTCTGCTTCCCTTCACCAAAAACATCCAATTTTCGAATTTTCCTTTTTTTAGGGCTCTTTTGTTCATGTGCGTTTGCATGTACACATCATAAACGGGATTTACCTAAAAATCAAGTGGAAGCCAACAAATGTATGAGAGACTTGACGAGGATCGTCGGTAGCTTTCAGAATGCACTTTTACACGGATATTTTCATAAGTTACGCATTAGGACTCTCTGTTAAGAAAGACGTAAAAAAGCTGCTGCTTGATTCTTGGTGAGAACCCTTGATGAAAAATATAATTTTTGGAAAATTGCATGGCCGAGCCGTTGTGCTGTCATTTATTTGAACCATTCCATTTTCCGTCCACAAGCACGACAACCAAATCAAATAAATGAGCTCACTACCGACATGCAATTTTAATGTATTTGTTTCCATTAATCACTCGTACATGGAAGGACTACACGCCATTCTATGCCTTCATGCTTCCAGTTAAAATGAGTTGACGACGTCATTAGGCCTTTCTTTTTTTTCGGAGCATTCCGCGGGAAAGCTTTCTGCCATTTGTCTTGTTCCCCTCCTCTTTATGCCGTCCAGCTATAGTCTCCCTTAAGATCCCGCTGTCTTTTCAGCAGTTCTTGGGCAATTCCACTGGGTTGCTAGCTTAAAATAGTGGTATATGTAGTCTGTAGACACTCCATTTTTTCTCCCTTTCTCTCCTGTCTCAGCTCCCAGCTTTTTTTGCCATATTTTTCCATACTCTGACTAGTATTGTTAAGGAACGCGCTTTTGATCGCCATCGAGAATGAGAACATCGAAATGATCGAGCTGCTTCTTGACAACAACATTGAAGTATGTTTTCGTTAGGCGACAACTTTCAGAATTTCCAGAAAGTTTTTTTTTCATAACACTTCATACCTGACTTTTTGAAATTGTTTTATGTAAATTTATAGAAAAGCATCAAGTCAAAGCACCTATCGCTTAAAAAATGAATTATTCAGACGGGTGATGCCATACTCTATGCTATCGGAGAAGAAAATGTCGAAGCAGTTGAGATTATCATCGAGCACTTGGAAAAAATCGATAAATTCAACCCTGAAGTGAGTTCATTCCCACCTCCCTCACTCCCCTCACTCATGATATTATTTTTCCGATAAAATTTTTTTTCCAGACCCAAGGTGTCGAAATCAACGAGCATTCGGCTTTTACTCCCGACATGACACCGATAATCCTTGCTGCTCATAAGGTTATTTTATTTGTTTTAGAGAAATTAGGAAGATTTTTCACGGCTATCCATATTTTAGGACAACTACGAGTGCATCAAGCTGTTTCTGGATAAGAAAGGCACCGTTCCACATCCTCATGATGTTCACTGTTGTTGTCACGACTGTGATGTGGTAGGTTACCTGTACCAAATTTCTGCTACTCATGAAGAGCACATACAATTAAAAATTCAATTAAAGCAACTAAACTGGCTGATTAACCATTTAACGACCTAATGCAGTAATGTTTCAGGCCAGAGAAGAAGACTCCCTGCGGTTGTCCCGATCACGGATAAATGCATATCGAGCGCTAGCCTCCCCATCATTAATTTGCCTCTCAGCTAAGGATCCCATTTTATATGCTTTCGAGTTATCGTGGGAACTACGAAGGCTCTCCTATATCGAAAATGAGTTTCGGAGCGAATACCAGGTAGAGTTTACAACGTATTATATACGCTGCTGAATATAAAAATGACAATTTTCCTAGGAACTCTCCCAAAAGTGCCAGAAATTCTCGGTGAATATGCTGGATCAAGTACGAGGTTCGAAGGAGTTGGAGATCGTGCTCAACCATACCACTACTGCTTGGGAGGAGGTAGGTGGTTCTGATTTTTGAAGAAAATTGTCCCATCTCATTTGCGTTTTCGAAATTTTTTACGCATATCGCTGGAATCTTCAGAAGACATCGATCACAATGGTATACACTATTCCCTGCATGAGCCGAAAAAAAAACCATTTTTGAGCCCTTTAATTTTCTTAAGTTGGGGCGGGACTACTACGCGATGCAGGACTTCTGCCACATATGCGCGTGTGCCACCGCTCTCCAACATGTTTGACATGTTCGATGTCATCGATCAATAACTGCAAGCCGACGCCAAGGATTTAACAATCGTTGGCTTCAGACATGTTCAACATGTTGGAGAAGTGCCGCTGACACAAAGGCGTATGTGATAGAAGTCCCGTTCCCAGTAGATGTCATGCCCTAACCTTATCCAAACAAGGTCTGGAAACGAGTATCTGAACGCTGTAAACCATGTACAGTACTCTTGCATAACAGAGCACCGCCCGTCTTGCCTGCCGCGTCGCACCATCTAGGAAGCGCGCCAGACCAGCTGTACCCCTTGTTGCCGCGCGGTGTTTTCCACCACTTTCTTCCTGTCTTTGTGCTCATTTCGGAATGCTTGATTGAAACTATAAGCAAAACACCAATTTTGGCAGCGCACCACCCAGCTGGTCTGCCGCAGCGTGCAGGAGATGCGGCGCGTTAGACCAGACGGGAGGTATTATGTGATGTAAGAGTGATTCACTAGCACTGTATATCATTGTGATCAGCATTTCCTGGCGGTTCTAGAGGTAAATAAGAAGTACACAGCTTTTAATAGTGTTCTTTTCTAAGAAAGTGTCAAAAACTTCAGGTCACCACTCGAGGCACGCCAACCACTGAACAGCTGGCACGATTGAAACTCGCCATTAAACTGCGACAAAAGAGGGTCAGCTCACTCAGGTTTTTGTGAAAGTATCCCAAACAATGAATCTATTTCAGTTCGTCGCTCATCCAAATTGTCAGCAACTACTGTCTGGTATCTGGTACGAGGGATTACCCGGGTTTAGAAACAGAAACATTATCTACAAGGTTAGTTGCTTTTGCTTTATCCATGGGATGGTCGTTGGTGGTTTTGGCGAACGCGGCGATTACCAGCGAAGTTTATGAACACCACAAGATGTTTGATACTGATTGATCAGGAACGATCAGAATTCAAACTTATTGCTTAAACAATATTGATTTCGTTTCCAGTGTAGGATGAGAAATTCGTGTACGATTCATTTGATGAGCTTTCGGCGATTAACGCCTTCTTCGGATCTTAATGACACTTTACAATACATACATTACAATGTGGCAAACAAAGTGGTGGTCGCTTCCACCACCATAAAGGACTATGATACGGTATCCTAGCCTCTCGATTTATCACTGATTCTCCTGCCTTTCCGCAATTGGTCAAGCAATGAATCTTAAGGCCTCCACAAGCTCTTCCTTGCTGTTGATCTCCAGCTTGCATCTTTTTATTTCTTTTGCCTCTAGGGTCTTCCTTTCCAGAGCTTTTTCGAGGTGGCAGTATTTGCAATACTTTGACTTTGAAATCTGGAACAGTTTCTCGCGTATGCATTGTCGTGCGGTGTTTAGAGAAGCTACTGCTAGGATATGACTGTGGATGCGTAAGTGCTCGCCTATGCTCATCCAGCCTTTACCTCAGTGGTCGTTCCGTCTCCCCCACGTACCGCTGGCCGCATCCACCGCATGTGATGATATAGACGGTACCACGAAGGTGACGGATTTTTTCATCACTGCAATACCGACACGATCGTTGGTCGCACTCTGCTTCATAAATGCGAGACGAAGTTAGCAGCTGTTTGAGTGTTGGTGGTGGTTGAAGTACACAGCGCACTGGGAGGCCACATTTCCGAACGATGGTGTTGATCTGTCTAGACAGACTGTCGTTCACATATGGTAGCACCGATGCAAGGCTGTCAGAAGTAGAATATGGACGCCATGAACCAGCGATCCCTGTGGTGTACCCATTCCCAAACAAGATGCTTTGTATTTGTTCATCACCTTCCGAGTTTTCTGTGGAAATTCGTTCACTGGTTGTCTTCAAGTTCCTCACTACATTCACTTTCATGCGGAATGGGTGATCGCTCCGTGTCTTGTACCACCGCACTTCCTTCTTTCCTTCGTAGATTGGAACTTTAGTATTAAGAATTGGTAAGAAACCATCTCTATCGGGTTCTTCGACGGTGAACTGGATGCGGACGTCTTTAGAATTCAAATTTGCGAGTGTGGCAGTCAACTCTTCAGGGGTTGTTCAAACTAAGAAAACCTCGTCTATATATCGTTTGTAGAGAAGTAATCCAGCGCCCTTTGGATATGATCCAGATACACAATGGCGAGTAATGGAGCTATGCTATGGATCCCCATAGTCAGTCCTCGTTTCTGCGCATAGAACTTGTTATCAAAGCGGAAACAGCGGAATATATTGCATTAGAGTGTCGCCGTCAAAATAGTCTCATTATCTTTGCTAGAAAATCCGAATGTTTCCACTTCGTTGTAATGATCATTCAGAAGCTCAATCAGAGCCTGGATGGCTGCGGTTCTATTGATATTCGTATACAAAGAGACTGCGTCGTAGCTGACGTAGCATGCCTTATCAGGAATCTGACATCCTTGAATCTCATTGATGAATTCATTGGAGTTTACAATGTGAGCTCCCACAAATCGTAGAAGTGGAGCGAGAATCTTCACCAGCAGCCAACTTATTCTGTCCGACGGTCCACCGCAAGACGAAATTATTGGTCGCGTCTTCACTGCAGATATATTTATCTATTTTTATACAATAAGGTTTGACAATAAGTTAGGCCTGGTGGTGTCCCGCCACTGGTTCCAACTGCTAACAAATCAAGTACAACACGCAAACTTTATTCTATGTATACAACTAGTCGCCAGTACCACTAGCTCTGGCGTAGATTACAGTGAGCGTGAGTCTTCTGAGTAGACTTCTGAGTGGCGACGCTACGTGTGCGTAGCGATGATATGCGATAGTCGACTGTGTGAGTAGTAGACGAGGTGAGTAGTAGGCGAGATTCGTGGTAAACGAAGTGGGAAATATACTGCCCGTGCCGGCAGTAGAACCGACTAACCTAAACATGAACACTTAGGAAAAAACATAAACAACCCATCATTTCTGATCTCATCTTCATTTATGGTGGATAGCTCAGTGACCGGCTATCCTCACAAACGATCCAATCATTGTTTAGAATTGATCTCTGTCTGAGCTTCATTTTCCTTTCTTCTTTTGAGAGGCAGGTGAATATAAAGATTCGATTTGTTTCACGAATTTTATCGGCAACGTTCCGAGCTCAAGCACTTCTTCAGGCCAACTAAAACCATGCTATATATACAATACATCACATTCGAATTCAATATCTACAGACCTGACTGTAAGTAACAGAAGCTTAAATTACAGTTGTTACGAGATGGGACGAGATGGGACGGGGATAGTATGATGGATAGTTGATGTTTAATTGTCACGTCTTCTATATTGTGATAAGTCTCAAAGCATACCACATTCCATCCCTGAGGTTGATCGGTGGCGTCTGCTCTCTTATTACTTTCGTCTCTCTTATCTTGTGCTCCACTGGATCTACCACATTTTTACACAGCACGGAGATTTGTAGACACGGTGGTGGATCTCCTGCATGGTGTTGAGTGCGGTGAAAACGGATCTTCTTTGTAGTTGTTTGGGCTCCGCAAAGCCCTTACAAATAAACCAATCTCTTTATTCACTATTCACTACAAAAAAGTGGTAGGATCTGGATCCATCTTCACTGGTCACAAAGAAGAATTATGACGATAAACATTCTGCCAGATTCGAGCGTGTCCTCTCCAAGCTCCTGAATGTACACAGTACCGTCGTTGTGAAGTATGCAATGGGCCTCGCAATACTCAATACTCACCGTGGGTTCCGCTCCCAAAACAATTGATAGAAAGATCCATGCCAGACAGAGAGGAAGTGGACGGATCACTGTACCGAAGGTGCTGCCTGTGGCAATGAGTGGCTACAAAATGAACATCACAGCTGCATACAGGAAGCGTCATTCACGATTGCCATCCTCTCAGTGTTGGCAGCACCACATCACTTGTTAACCCACGTTGACACGTGGTAATACGAGCGTTGGTCCTGTGCCCGTTAACGCGAATCAACGTGGGTTAACAAGTGATGCGGCGTTGCCAACATTGAGAGGAGTGCAATCGTGACTAACGCCCCCTGTACCTCTAGTCAGGGAAACTTACAATGACTATCCTATGGCCCATGGCATACTGCGCAGCGACACCGTCGCTGTGAAGGAAATGAATGAAAATGATGAGAACAAAATGTTACAAGTTCTGATGTCTTATCACACGGTTTGCGTTGGATTACATGTTGGCGTAGGAGCAGTTGCATGAAAAGTTTTGGTGGTGAATAGTCGCAGCGACAGTGTCGCTGTGAAGCATGCCATATCTCTATCTGCAAATCACGGTAGAGATGGCCGCACGCGCATTATAAGCAAAGGACATTTTATATTAGATGCGTGCGTGTGACGCGCGTGCGTCTATACGATGAAGAATAGCCTCAGACGCACCTCTTTCGCAGCGCAGACGCGCGTGTGCAGCAACCGAGGCTCCCGCACCGCATTCTGGACTTGCTGCGTCTACCTGTTTTTTTTAACATGAACAATCCTATGCAAATGAATGCGTGCGTTTAACGCGCGACTGACGCACGCATCTGGAATGTACTGTCCTGTAGACCGAGCAAACCACTAAAATTGTAATTTTGCAATATTTTCCTATTTAATAACAAATCAATGAAGGTTTCCCTTGCCACCGCCATTACATCTACTAGGTAAAACACATGAAGACAGGAAATGCCTGAGAATTCAGTAGAACTCCTTAAATTTTTCCAGTGGAAACCTCGTTTTTACTTTCAGTGCCTTCTCATCGCAGCAGTGTCGCTGTCGTTTCCAATTCTTTCAATATCGTATCTAATCGCTCCTAAGTCAGCGATCGCTCAGTTCACGCGGAAGCCTTTCGTTAAGTTTCTCTCGCACTCCGCCAGTTATGTTGTTTTCTTGTGTGAGTTCTTCACATTCACTCTGCTGTGTCCTTAAAATCCCTAGAACCACTAAACCTTCAGTACTCTTAATCATGGCTAGTCAACGAATCGATCGGGTCGACAACATGTTTCGGGAGGAGAACGCTCCAGCTCGGAAAGAAGGGCGTGGGCCACCTCCCACGCCCGTCGAGATCGCCATCATGATCTGGGTGTTAGGTAAATTCCATTGTTTTACGGGTATCCCAGAAGATGGCCCAAAATTCTGATTCAGGACTGATCTGGGTGGAGATCAAGCAGCTGTGGGACTGCGGCCTTCATGACTACTGCCATAATTTGTGGAATATTCTGGATTTTATTACTAATTCGCTCTACCTCTCTACGGCTGCTCTTCGTCTTGTTGCTTATTATCAGGTGAAAAATTCATCAAATTAATCATACAGAAAACATATTAAAAACATCCAAATCTAATATTAATTTGCAATTTTTAATCCTTGGAGCTTTTTCAAGGTTGACAGAGAGATGAGGGACCCGCGCACGCAACACATTGGACGATTTCTTCAGAGGTGAGCCCGTTTCCAGATGTGGAGCAGTGCGCCGGGGAAGCGAGGGCGGAGTTGACCAATCGCAGGGCTTGGTCGCCCCTCCCCTTGCATGATGCCGGTGCAACTTTCCACATGCTTATTGTAACATCCCAAGGAGCTGGCTCAAAATGCCACGTTCAGGAGAGATTGGGACGCATGGGATCCCACGCTGGTCAGTGAATGCGTGTTTGCCACAGCGAATATTTTCTCTTCGTTGAAACTCGTCCACATCTTCACTGTCAATCCATATCTCGGACCACTAAAGATATCATTAGGTAAGCTCACCATGTTCTTCTTACCACATGAATTTCCTGTCTAAGAATTGATCCACCAATTTCTACCGACCTTTGAAAAACTAGATGGTGACTGTAGAGAAAAGGGAGTTTGAATGATGGGGGGGGGGGGGTGGGGGGGGATTTTTTTTTTGTTTTCGACATGGGCTAAACTTCCGAAGTTACTCGGGCTCCTAAATTAGGACGGTGCCCTGCAGTGAGCCAGAAATTAAAGCAGCCAGCGGTTGTGCTTCCTCCCAATGGGGCGATATTGGGGAACAATTCTCGTCTTCCGGAATTCATGGAAGTGATCTGCACAAACCAATGGCTCAGCACATAAGGCAGTACACTATTGCAGGTCGAATGGTGATTGATATCCTGAAATTCTTCCTTGTTTATGCCCTGGTGCTGTTTGCCTTCGCCTGTGGACTAAACCAGCTTCTCTGGTACTATGGATCAATGAGACAGCAGGTGGGCTCCACTGAGAGGATTTCATCCCTTGAACGGAAAAAATAACACATTTATGGAAGAAATGTTCTAGGAATGTGATCAGTACAAGCACTGGGTAGCCAATCCAGTGACTACGATGAACACAGCCAAGATGGATTCATTCAAGGATAGTTGTGACCCAAAATATAGGAGCGTTTCCAGGTGAAAACTCGGGATTTCTCTAAATTCGCTTGCATTGCCGTTATAATTATGTACCTGTACGTTGCAGTATCTACCACACCTCTGAAACACTGTTTTGGGCAATGTTTGGCCTGATCGATTTGTCCCATTTTACTCTGAAAGTGAGCCTTTACCAAATCCTTACACCTGATAGGTATCTTCCAAGCCATTTCTGACTATTCTTCAGGAGAATCACTTTCTTACGGAGTGGACTGGGAAAACCATATTTGGGAGCTACTCTTGCTGTTCCATTATCGTTCTCCTGAATATGCTAATCGCTATGATGAGCAACTCTTATCAGTATATCTCGGTACGTTTTTCGAGTAAATCTACCAGTAAATTGCCGAATAAAGTGAGAAAAAAAACAAATTTGAGCCTCTGAAAACTCATGTATAAAAATAATCTTACTCTATATAATTTTAAAAAATAAAAGTCTGGAGACAATGGGATACCTATAAAACTTTTAACTATCACCGATACGTGTATGTTTTGCACCAAAATTGTTGCTTTTTTTCTATTGCTCATCCTTTTGTTTACATTTTACACTCATTTCATTTGCCCTTGAACTATAAACGACACAAATTTAGAACCAAGCAGACATTGAATGGAAATTCGCGCGCAGCAAACTATTCATTGAGTACTTTGACGACACAGCTACCCTGCCACCACCGTTCAACATCATCCCCAGCCCGAAGAGCTTTTACTACGGTGAATTTTACTTCTCCACTTTTTCTCAGTCGGAAGATATTATTCTATACAAGCTCTCTTTTTCAGGACTGAAATGGATCTGTGACCGATACTGTGGCTGCTCTAAGGCTATACAGGCAGGCAAACAACGGAGTATGAGGGTAAGAACTGGGGCAAGTGCGGGTGTACACATAGGAGCAAGCAGATTCAAAATCATATTAAGAATTCCGATGAAGACGCTCCTATTTTAGTACTGGATTTCAAACAGAAATTGAATATTCGAGCTCTCGAGAAAAGGGAGCCCTATAGCCCCTCTCATTTTTCTTATGGGACTGTTTAGCTATATTTCGAACTCGGAAAAATTGGCATCTCTGACTTATTCAGTACGTGAATACTAATTAAAATCCTATTCATGTACTTTATTTAATCCCAAATACATACTTATCAGTTTCTCAGAGAAGCCACATTGGGCACATCGCTTTCTCACATTCTTGTCGTTTGAGGTGTACTTCTTCTCTCATTAGTGTAGACCAATGTTCTAGTCTTGTGACGGACAATTTATACGTATCATTTGCGGAAGTACTGAGGGTAGATCCTCAATGAAAAGAAAGCGCGGCCGTCGCGAGGCCCTGAACGCGTGCGTCTGAGCTGCGTCAACTGTGCGATTGCCCTATCTTTCATTACATAGACGTGCGCGAATCAAACGCACGCACCTGCATAAGTTGAAATGCGCCCTACTCTTCACAGCTGACAACTATTCCCACTTTTAGCCACGAATACGTAGCTATATGATTGCAGCAGATCCGCCATACAGGCAAGGAGAAGAGGGCGGAGCGAGCTACAGTAACCCAACCAATGACAAGTACAGCGCGTGTAGTTCTATTAGCGTAAATTGCACCGTAGTGGCGGTTATGTTAGCCTCTACTTTACTGGTATACACTGTGGATTTGCTCGCTTTTGAGCTTAGATACACATTTGTAGCAAAAAGGCAGCTGGACTATCTCTTCCTCTATCTTTTGCTTATCCCTAACTATCTCGTTCAAAAAGTCATTCCGATTAAAAAGCTATATCGCGCTTTGGCAGCTCTTTTGAAAGACCCAGTTGATCTATCAGCTGTATTCGCAATATCTCAATTTATCTCAAAGAGAAGTACGACACAAGCCTTCACTTTCGAAATTGAACAGCTGCAAGTTTACCAAGCGCAAAAACCAGAGTTCTATTCCATTAACTGCTAAACAAGGAGGCATGACCAGCCAAAGACTAAAATGATCACAAAAATTACTGGCAATTACCTACTTGTAATCAAAATACTGCTATGAACCAAAAATTTATCCTGCGGGTAGGACTATTTCACGCGTTGCAACAGAAAACTTTTGAAGTTTTGTTGTTGCTGTTCTGTTAGTTCATTAGGTTTGTACTTTGGCGCACCAACTTAATTGGTGCATGAAATAACTAAATAAATATACCTCCCTCATGTACTACTAGAGTATTTCTCAAAACATTCCCTTTTCAGAATCAAAAAATTCTCCGCGTCGTCAATGATCTTGAGAGCAACTATCGAGTAAGTACAGCACTGATCAATCTTAATTTTTCACTTTTCAGCGGACTCTCACCACGATTTGCAAATTAGAGCATAATTTCCTGGTAATACTTATTAACGTACCAGTGTTGTGTTCTGCACGAATTTAGGCTGTTTCTGGAGAGAGACATGTACTAGAATGTCCTTGACTCATGTCCGAGAATGCAGAGAAAAGTCCTTGTTAGAATGTGTTCACCTCTTGTTTAGCGATTGTCTACAGCAATTTTAGTTATTCAGAAAAGTTTTGAAGTAAGCATCCATGCGAGAACCTGGAATGACAAAAGTGATATGAAGACCACAGAAAAAAAACAAAAAATTGGATGAAATATTAGGGTAGCACGGAAGCCTGTTAGAAGACACGTATGCTAGCCCTATCAACGATTTTCTAATTATTTCTTGTTCACAGTTCGTCACGCGGAATCTCGTCAAGCGATATATCGCTCAAATGCAGAGGGTGAAACAACAGAATGAGGGTGTTAGTGAGGACGACGTTAATGAGATAAAACAGGTTAGCCAGATACATACTGTGGGCATCGATAGCGGTGGCCTTTCTGCGGCCTCGAAAAACACGCGCTGCGACCGCGCCGCTCACGATGGAATCGTCGCCGCAATGTTCTTGATGGTTTTTCATCACATTTGATGTTAACTAATGAGAAAACTAGCTAATTGTCAAGAAAACCTAACAAGTTTTGTGGCGGAAATGGATTCCCGCTCGAGCGGCGCGGTCGCGCCGTGTGCTTCTCGAGGCCACCGCCATCGATGCCCACTGTACCTAACTGTCAGGTACAGTAGACATAGACATACGGTTGGTTACGATAGTGTACTAGGCATACAGTAGCGGACTTGTTCAGTTTTGGTTCATTCACTTCTACCGCAACGCAGCAACGTGTGGGCCTCTGTCATACCTCGCTGAGACTTGAACGTCCGTGTTAGGACGTGTTAGAAGCACGGCGTCTGCATGGCGGAGCCGCGTCGCGTCACTGCTGCGTTGCGGTCGTGAAGCAGGGAAAGACCACAACTGAGTGTGGCAACCAGCGAGTGTAGTAACCAGCTGCAACCCTGCATCTTTATCTTTAACTAAAATAACCTGATTCACTTATTCAAAGGTTTCTCCCCTCAAAACCCATTTTACTCAACTAATTCTTCGTTCCAGGACATCAGCGCTTTCCGCTACGAGCTGTTGGGAATCCTGCGCTCAGCTGGCTTCAACACCGGTCACACTGACATCAATCAGAAAACCTACAGTACGTTCTTTTTTTTTCAATTATAAGTAACGCCAGGGGTAGCAGGCCAGCAGCACGCAACGCATCCCCGGTGCGGTGCGTAGACCACGAACGAATGGGAGAAGGCCAGCACACGCATCGTGGACGCGGCGGTACCTGCCGCACCGCGCTGGGGATGCGCTGCGTGTTGGCGGCTCACTCTTTCTGGCGCGGTCCATAGCCCTTCCACCTCATGTGAAATCTTACAGGTCGTTCATCTAACTTCTCAGGTTTGCTTAAAACTCAATATGATTACCTAACACAAATCCTACTATTTTACTCTTTCACTTACCGAGTGATTCTCTTCACTGCATTTAACCATTTGAAATTGACTTCAAGTGTGACAAATTTTCACTTTGCCTTGAAAATTTTCATAAAAATATAGGATTAGTCCATGAAATAGTTGAGTGTTTGCCTGCGTATCACACATCATCATGAATTCACTAAGGAAAGCTGCATGTAAAAAGCCAATTCACTGAAACCCAATCTCAAGAGGATCATCCCTTGAGATCCACGGTATTTCAGCGCGAAATAAGAGGCGCAGCGCTATGGCCGAGCGACGACTGAAGAAAGGACTGCCGGAATTCAATATTCCTATTCCGGAGAGCTTCCAGAATGCTCGCAAGAACAGCTTAGCCTCGCTGACTTCCGCAGATAGCCAGTGAGTTCTTCTTCCGTAGAGCTGATTCATAGCATCTGGACAGAGAAAATACCTTCTATGGAGTTTTAAAAACCCATTTTAGGAAACATTCACCGCTGCGGTTACCTCACCTCAACTGGAAACGATTCAAGAAAAAGGTGAGACATTACTAATATCACGCTACTGGCTGCTATAAGTTGGATTTTGGCTAAAATTTCCCAATTTTACCTTTCAGGTCAGCTTCAAATATCCGTCACCGCGGACATCTCCAGCCTTACCATGTACAAAAAGTAAAAGTCTTTCTCTGGATTTTCATGGCGCCTTACCTAACACTATCATCAATCACCTAAGCAATGGAGCACGACGGTCAGTTAACCACACCTCAATTACCTACTAATCTGGGTTCAAAACCCAACCAAAAAACTGCCACCATTCAGGAACACATCAGCAAATGAGCGGCCACCATTGCAGAAACAAAAACGGAAAACCAGTGATACAGTTCTTGAACTTGATTCTGATGATTTGTTATGAAATGTGCATATTTGGGTATTCCTCAAATATTTAATAAAAATTATTAATTTTGTCAGCAAGTATAACAACGTGGAAATTTACAGCAACAGCTAACAATGACTTTAACAAACGAATAGTTCCTAACAAATATTATATGTACAACACTACAAATCGCACCTTGCTAATTTCTCAGGACATTAAGGAAGGCCTCCTTTGGTATCTGAACATTACCTATTTGCTTCATCCTCTCTTTACCCTTCTTCTGATGACTCAGTTTCTTATTTAACCGTTCCATGCCTAAATTGAACAAAACCACTTATCTTCCTCACGAAAACTGATACAATAGTTTGAATCAGAGCAGAAGAGCTCCTCGCACAAAAAAGAATAACAAAAAAGCGACTCATATAATACATTTCAAAGTAAATGGGGTCCTCTAAAGTTTTTGAAGCTGAATTGAGAACGCCAAAGTTTTCAATGCAAGTAGAGCAGCAAAGGGATATGCTAATACTCACCTCCACCGCCAAAATTTCCTTTCAGCAATTGGGTGAAATCACGCTTCATAGGCTGAATGGAGACATGTGACAAGGCCTTCGTCGAATTTCCGACACATGCTGGAAGATGAAAGGATAAACTAGACGTGCACTGGGCACAGTTGCCTCGAACACGCTAACCCAGCTCCGCATCATTTTTTTAACACAGCGGTTAGGTATAGTTGTTCCTTCATAAATGACTTGGACTGTCCTGACCATGTATTGTCGTGGTCATCGCGCTCCCAACGTCTGTGGTTGCAGACAACGGAGACGGCGCCACGCCGCCGCCGTGCAACACCGCCGCGAGGCTGCTGCGTGGCGTCGGCTTATCGATCGGTTTCTTCCTTCAGGCCGTGTTAGGCCGGCGCCGCGCAGCAGCCTCGCGGCAGTGTTGCACGACGGCGGCGTGGCACCGTCTACGGTTGTCTGCCTTAGCTGACGTTTGTATCGCGGTGACCACGAGAATACTCCGGGATGCCTCATTCTCTCATCACATCCCAAATCACTGTCTGTCATATGCAACCTGTCATATGCTTTTTCCAAATCCAAAAATGCGACATGATATGGCCTTTTCTTTTCACGGTACTTTCCCATCACTTGAAGGGCGATAAAGATGGCATCAATTGTCGACCGCTCTGGTACGGACGAATTGATCTGATGCAATTTCTACCACATCTCTCAGTCGCATATCAAGACAGCGTTCGTAGATCTTCATCGTATGTGCGATGAGCTTGATACCTCTGTAGTTTGCGCAGTCCATCAAATCTCCTTTCCTTTTAAAGACTGACACTATGATGTTGCCTCCATACGCCTCTGAAACTTTCGCGGACCTTGTAATTTTACAGAAGAACTTGGTCAGCCACCGCAAGCCAAGTTCGCCGAGTGACCTCCACGGGTACCATCTGGACCTGGAGCTTTGCCAACCTCCTTTTTCTTCACGGCCTTTTTCACCTCATCGACTGTCCAAGGCTGTACTGGCCCAGCTACTGGTTCACCGGGAAATTTTTTCCTTTCTTGGAAAATCCTCGTTCAGAAGATGCGCAGAATAGGTTCTCCATCGCTCCTTGACTGGCACAGAGTCTCTCAAAACATCACCTCCCTCGCTTTTAACTGCTCTGATCTCGGTTAGGTATAGTAAAAAAATATATTAATTTGACGTCTGCAAAACAGCGAGAAAAAACAAAGCTAATGAACACATTTGTTGGCAAAGAATAAGGTGCAGGGAACATTTTTTTTTAAATAAAAGCAACACACATCAGTGCAGGTGCGAGAATGTGCAAACATCAGAAGCAAAACCGGAACATCCCACTACCTTTGATGATCACTTCGTACTGCTGTCGTGGGATCTCCCTCTTCAGCCGCTGAACAAGCAACTTAGCACGTTCTCGAGCCATTGCAGCAGGAATGATTTGGGAGAATTCTGGCACCTAAAATTCCAAGATTTTCCCCGCAACTACAGCTTGCAGAGAGGTTCAGCACTACCTCACGTCCATTTATCGTGATTGTCAGCTTGATTAGCTTCGTTTCCAAATAACCATCCTGCTCGTAGTCGAACGATGCGTAGCCGGAGGTGAGCCTTTTTAATCGCTCAAAGAAGTCCACTACTACTGAAATGAAGTGAATTAAACGCTCAAATGTGAAGAGCAAAAACTAGCATCTAGAAGTAAACAGTCTCTTCAAATCTCTGAACTTAGAGCCATCCCCAGTTTGCTAATTTCAATGAAGGAGTAAATAAAATATCAAATCTAACCAACGCTCAGGGTCAAGCGTACAATGGTAAATTATCAAGGGGGGTCGCCTCGTGGAGTGCCAGAGGGGTCGCTTCCTCCTGCACTCCCGGGGTGGTATGATGGCAGCGAGGTAGGGAAGTACAATTTTATTTCTAATTTGTCTGTAGTTAGCTATAGTTTGCATAACATTGACATTATTATTATTGATAACATAAATGTAATACTCAGTGTTGAATCACCGAGTAGCGCCGGTTCAGTTGTAAAGGCTCTGTTTTCCACAAACAAGACGCTGGTTCGATTCCTCGCGGTAGCGGTGCTTTTGCAAACACTCCAGCATATTCTTTCTTTTCAATAAGAAGCATAACAAGAGTAAAATCCTTAGTGAGCATTTTTCCTCAAGCTTTGACGTTTTATTTGGCTGTAAATCCAATGCTGGGGCCCAATAATGGTGCAGCTCAAAATGCAATTTCATAGATGGTGTCCTGGTGTCCTACCACCTTCGTACAGCACATAGTGTCCCAATACTGTGTAGGCGCTGTTTCGGAGTCAAACCTTATCGTTATGCAATATCCCACTTCTTCTCATTCGCTGACACCATTTTTGAGGCGATAACACTACATGTGACATGAGCATAAATTTTGCTAAATTCCAGGTTTATTACCACTCAATAACTGCCAAAATCAGAAGGCCACCTAAAATGAGACCTACTGCATATGGAAGAGCAAATCTTCCTCTATTGTAATGTGTGGAAACTATTCCATCTTACAAAATTACTATGGAGTTATTCACCTTAGAATAATAGCACTCTCCCGAACATGCAAAATTGGATCATTTTTCAAAGGTTTTTTCTCTGCTTATATGTTGAAGCTGACAAAACCTTAAACATCATTCTTAAAGAGGAGGTTAAGCTCTATGTCCCTGCAAAATTTCAGCTCTCTAGCTTACCTAGTTCGGGTGTTATTCCGTTGGTAAACTGATGGTAAACCGTTGGTAAAAATGGCAAATTTCCCATCTTTTTACCAACGATTTGACACCCTAATTTGACCCCAATGAATCAAGTTTTTCAGAAACAAAAGTATTATTCCAGAAAGCGCAAATCTTCCTGATATCAGAACGAGTTGAGCCTTTTTCCCAGGTTACATGCCAACCCTTTTTGAATTCGTGACAAACAACCATACATTTACATGTGTACGATTCTGACTCTGAGTCAAACAAAGCCAATCATGTACTGATTTTACTGCTCAAAAATGATCGTGATGATTTGATTTTTTTCGAACACATGGGTATTTAACGTCTAAGCCCCTCCCCCATCCATTTTCGCATTTTGCAAAAATTAGGCTTGGGCGGGGATCGAACCCCGGAACTTTTTGAGCACGAGCACAACTTCTCTGTCACTCCATTTGCTTACAAAAAGTTCGTAGAGTGTGCGATAGGCACATGTTTGACAACTGGACTACCTACTGGACTTCCTACTCCTACTACCTCAACTACTGTAGAGGTTAATTGATGAAATTTGAATATCAAATTTGAAAAATTGATTTTAAAAATTAATTTAATCCAAAAAAGTATTTTCTACGTACTTTGAAAATTGCTAATATATAAAAATTTATGATTATGTTGTTATATATTTATAATATATAATAACTAAAAAATTTTAAAAAATTGAAAATACTGGGGGGTCGCATTTTCCCAGTCTACGAAGGGGGTCGCCTCGGGGTCCATTTTTTACCACCGCCACGCTTGACCCTGCCAACGCTCACCCTCGGCAAGCGGCAGCCTCCAGATGATCATCAGTCTGTCCTCATCGATGGAGCTAATCTCGCCTCGTTCTCCACGACATTCAGAACACAAACCATTAACAGCGCCCATCATCTCGGCCGGAACAATCATACGAACCTACTAAGAACAGTTTGTTGAGATGGCTTGACGGTAACGCCTGTGTATAAGGCTAAACACATCAACAGTGCATAGAAAGAGGTAAACAGGGTGTAGAAGGTGACTGCAACAGGATGTAAAGCCTATTAGGAGAAGAACCATGACATACCTTAACAACAGGTTCAAGAAATTTCTCAATATCAGCCTCTTCCGGAAACTTGCTGGCATCCAAGATACTAATCTCACTCTGACCGCCGAACCGCTTCTTCCGGACTGTCTCATTGTCCTGGGATCAAAAAGTTACACTACTTTGTGGAAATCATAGATACACTCTCGTACAAACCTTAACAATAGCTCTATATTCTACCGACGGCTGGGACAATATGACACTGGCACCATATTCCTGATCTAGTCGTGCTCCAAACACTTCCATATGCAGCACACCAAGGAATCCTACCTTAAGTCAGTAGATCAAACATATGCACTGATTGAAAGCATGCAAATGATATAGATGTTCTATATACCTTCCACCCTAGTCCAAGAGCTGGGCTTGAGTCCGGCATTATTACAACCGAAGGGTCATTCAGACTAAGTCGTTCGACAGCCTGGATGGACAAGTCATACAAAAATCATAAAAGATCATTCACACAAAGCTAAATAATACAAAAACAAATAAATAAGTAAATAAATGGAATATATAATATGTTGGAAGAAAGGGAAAGAAAGAAAAACAGCATTGAAAAAGACAATTTAATAAATAATCATTAGTTGTAATGCAAAGAGCAATATGAACAAAGCTCCAGACAAAGTGGTGTACCAACCAGAAGATAATAAAATTAACCCATTACTAGACTTGATGGTTTTGAGTACTATTGCAAAACTAACTTCAAAGGGTCAATTAATAGAGAAAAAAACAACGGTGTGAAATAAATCAATGCAAAAAATGAAACCGAACCTGCTTGAGCCCCTCGTACTCCGATGTCTCCACAGGAAACAAGCCGGCGTATACTGTTGGTTTTATAGGTTTGAATCCAGGAAATGCCTCCACTTTGTCTAAATTTTCAGCTGCAAACAATGTCTCGCCGACAGTTGCCTCCTGGAAAAGAAATTCTTCAAAAGTAATGCGTTTTCCTTCCCTTTATAAAGTTCTAAGAATGTGAACGAATATATACAAACCTTTACGGTTTTCATGCTGCATATCACATATCCCACTTGCCCAGCACTCAGTGCTAAACATGGCGTCATATCTGGTCGCATTACGCCTACCTGCAAACAGAACTCTTGAGGAGCACAAGTTAGATGCAAGCCAAAGAAATAAACAACGAGCACCTCTGCGACTTCGTATTCCTTTCCGTAGTGATATGATCGGACCTTCTGACCTTTTTGGATACTTCCATCGGTAACACGGATAAATGCTATAGCACCACGGAAATGGTCGAAAATCGAGTCGAAAATTTGCGCGCTGAGGAAAAAAACAGTAAAAAGTGAGGTACTCGAAGAGACGGAACAAAATTGGCCAGAAAATAGCAAGCGATTGCATCAAATGGGTATAGAAAACTACGACAAGACATTAGAAGGGCAAAATAACCAATCAATATATCTAACATACCGGAAAGGTGCATCCTTATTCGTGGTTGGAGGAGGAATTCTTTCAACAATGGCATCGAGCAACCCTTCACAATTTAGACCCGATTTTGCAGATATCTTCAGACACTCTTTGGGGTCGAACTCGAACAGATTCTTCAGTTGAGTTTCCACCTAAAATCCAGCTAGTAAGCTGAAATTAAAGGATATTGAACAAAATAAAGGAAGTACCTTCGGTATATTAGCTCCACTCAAGTCGATTTTGTTAATGACTGGGATCATGTTAATGTTCCTTTCAAACGCAAGCCAGAAGTTCGCAATAGTCTGGAAATCGCATGGATAATTTAAGAAAAGCAGGGGACCACATGTGAACAGGAAGAGGACTTTACTAACAATAGGAGCAAAAGAAAAAAAAAACTAATAATGCATAATGATAACTATTGATAAAAGCAACACAGAAGGAAGGACAAGTATTTGACCCTACCTGAGCTTGAACTCCTTGGTTCGCAGCAACGACTAGTAAAATCCCGTCACATACGGCTAAAGATCGTGAAACCTCAGCTGAGAAGTCGACATGACCAGGTGTATCAATGAGATTCAGTAAATAGTCCTGGAACAGCCTTTTAAAATAAAATGTGATAAATTAACCTAATCAGTGGATGAGAACAACTGAGAATTACTCAGCACCTCTCTTCCCGAAGTTATCTGATCGCGTTTGAAACTTGCTCAACTCAAAGCTTGTTGACAACTTGTTTTCGTATTTTCTTTTCGATAAGTTGTCGACCCATAACTTGCTAACAGCTTGCAAAGCCAACAGCCCGCTGTTGTGCAAGTTGTCAACGAGCTCCGAGCCGACAACTTGCTAACAAGAAAAGGCGAAAACAACTCGTCAACAAGCTTTGGATTTACCAAGCTCAGATCCGATCAGACAGCCAGTTCTGCGAGTTCTGAGTAGACACAGTGAGTGAGAATAAGCTAGGCATAGCTAAGTTCCTCACCTTGTAAGGCAGAGCTGCGGTCTGAGCCTTCACTGTGATCCCTCGTTCTCTCTCTACAGGTAAACGATCAAGCAATTGCTGATTTCGTTCACCTGGCTTCACTACACCAGTGAGTTCTAGAAGACGATCTGCCAGTGTGCTCTTTCCGTGATCTACATGTGCCACAATACTGCAAAAGTTCGTTTTTTTAGGAGCTGAGCGCTGTTCTATGACAGGGCGGAATTTCGCGGATGGGTAACATCACTAACCTGAAATTCCTGATCTTCTCTGGTGGATATCTGCTCAGATCAATAAGTTTGGTTGGATCGTCAGGACGGAGGGAAAAATAACGAAAATATTGAAAGGTGCATTTTGTTTTAGCCCGAGAGAGAATCCAGTTCATAATCGCATCCTGGAAAGCATTAGAATAGGAAAGGGAACCACCCTGCAGGAAATCACATATCTGAGAAAAAGTCACTTCTGGGTTTGCGTCTCCATGGTAAATAGAGAACGATCTTGTCTTCATAGAGGAACAACAAGGCGACCAAGGGGAGGTATTTGTTTTTTTTTTTTCATGAAGCTCTTTCTCTTGACGTTTTTATTGCAGTGAGCTTTGAGTAACTAGTTTTTTTCTGTCTTTTGCTCAGTGCAACAAAAAAACCTCAAGAGAAAGAGATTCGTAGAAAAAACAGAATACCTAAATAAGCGAGGAATTTGTTTAAAATTGAATAAATGACAAGTAAAAAACAGTGCTGTTAAAGATAATTGTCCGAGTGTCCCCATATTCCTTGTCGCTTGATTCGAGACTTTTGCAATTCAAAATTGCTCCATGAATAGTGGATTTGAATTTGCAATTACCTTATCAATTTCCAGGATGGTTAGAGGTCCAATATGTAAGAAACCTGGTGAAAGAAATGAGGCGAGACCCATAGTGATAATACAACTTGGCAACACATGTAACGGAAACCCCACGTCAGCTTCCGGTAAAATCCGGTAATGTCGGCTTTTCGTTGCGGTGAGCGAGTTTTCATTTTGTTTTGCATTGTTACAGGGTGGCTTTATCTGAATTCTATTCAGCAAATCAGCCAGATCCCAGCTCCGGCCTTCGGGCAAGTGAGTGAGACTCTTTTGTTTTGCTTCTTACCTTTTGGTAAAGGTTACTCTACCTATAATTGAGGAAAAAATTCCTTGGGATGAAAAAGGTGTCTCTAGCCTGCAAGAAAAGGATGTGATGATAGATGTGGGCGGCATCGTTCCCGAGAAGATGTTGGCTCATAATATTTCAGGAAAGGGAGGAAAAATATAAAAAATGGATGAAGGTTCAGCGGTAGAGGGCTATTGCTTCCAATAACATTGATAAATTCACTACTGTGGATTACCTAAGGCATACCTAGGCACATTTTCAGCAATTCTGTGGATATTTAGCCCAAACAAAGCAAATAGCACCAACGGGCGCATTGCGCGACCCGCTGACAAAAGCTGACCCGCGCGACGCGTGCGACGCGCGCGTCACAGCTGGCGCAAATTGGCAGCCGCTCGAACCCGTGGCACGCTGCCAATTCGCGGCTTTTTCTCATGTGCTTGTCGTCAACATCGCTGTCTTTCGTCATGTGTGGCCAATCGGTCGAGCATTCCTTCCCATGCGATGTCGAAGTGCAAGCAGTTCACATATTTGGCCAAAGAATCGGTCGAAATCCAGGCTGAAGTCCTTAGTGCGCGAATCCATGGTTGAGGTCCTTGTTTTTGTCGTCCGCGCGCTCCTTCCTGATCCTTCTTCACGATATTTACTTGTTCTGCAAGCATTTATGCTAACTTCATGTGAAACACGTCCCACTTTTCTCTCCTTTTCGAGTCTCTGGTTAATGTTCAGTTACCCAAGTGCTAATCAACCTTATCTCTCGTAACTTCGCACAATAAGTTTCAGCAGGGAACAAAGTTGGAAATAAACATTAGCGAATAACTCAGAACTCCCCAAACAAGTTGTGTGATCGCATTCGAAACTTGCTCGACCCGAAGCTTGTTGACAACTTGTTTTCGCCTTTTCTTGTTCGATAAGTTGCCGGCTAATAAATTGCCAACAACATGCAAAGCTAGCTGCTGAAAATTTTGCTGTTGTTGACAAGCTTTTAGCCGAAAGTTTATCAACAAGAAAAGGCGAAAACAAGGTGTCAACAAGATTCGGTTCGAACAAGTTTCAGATGAGATCAAGCAACTTGTTCTAGAGGTCGAAAAGTTGGTGCAATGGGCGTGTGATATGTGCAAATATGTGGCAAGCCTCCTTTATTTGTTTGAATGCAATTAGGGGGCTCATTTGGAAAAAAATCACACTCGTAACAGGTAACCGTCCGTTAGGAGTAAACCTCCACCATACAAGTAAACAGTGGCATTCCTTAGAGTTGAAAACCATTTTAGGTTATATATCTTGGGCTCTATTTCTTTCTATTAGCATATGTACCTCACTTATCGCGCCTGAAATTTATGCCACGAGCGGCTTAGTGCCCATTTCCGCGTTTTATGGCTGTTGGCCCCCTTTTCCTCTTCAGTCGGCTCGACCAGCTGGCGTCTTTACATTTTTTTTCTCACTTTTACAACCAAAAGCACCATAGAGCAGTATGTGATTGTAACATTCCATTGTGGCGTGCTAGAGTGTATTCAAGGACTTGACCTAGTAGTTGGTCAACGTGACAGATGGAGCAAATAAGTGTAGTGCAGTATAAATGATTTATGTCATGCTATTTCTCTCGTTCATTTCTTTCTGTGCCTATTTGGTGATTCGCATTAGCAGTGCGCACTTTGATGGCGATGTGGGAGGCCCTGCAAAGTGGGAGTTTTTTGTTTGGTTGATTAGCGGATTAAAAATCTCGTGGTGGAAAGTGCACACCTCTCGTCTGCTACGGCGGTTTTGATATTAATCGCAGAAAATGTGAGTAATCTGGCGGAGAAATAAGTTTCTTCGAATTTTCTCGTGGAGGCCGTGAAATTACTCGGGACTCGCCACTAATTTCAGTGGACTATTTCACAGATACGCGCTCATAGAGCCAACCTTGAGCTTTCTAGGAATGTGAAATAGTCCATTTTGAAAGTTAGCAGCGGATCCCGAGTAAATCCACGATCCCCGCGAGGAAATTTGAGGGAACTTATTTTCTCGCCAGGTTCTTGCACATTAAGCCAGCCACCTTAGTGCTTACTAGGAGACATGACATTGGCAGTGTCTCCAGACTCGAAGATGTATCATGCATCATCTCCAAAACCGCAGGTAATCATTTCCGTAAGGACTGAAGTTGAGCTTTCGTAAGGTCTGTGAAGTCGACGAGTAAACTGCAAAAAGCTAAAATTCTAAGATCTGATGACAATGGTGGTCTCATAGAGTGGCTTTGGGGTAAATACAGGCGCATTCGCATGTTACTTTGTGCATTTGGTGGAATTCCGCTGGTTTCTGCATTTCCGGATTACTGCTGGACTTTCCCTAGATATAGTGACAAAGTCCGAAATTGGTGAGTCAGTCGCAAAATGAAAATAAATTGATTTGACATCTCAGAGTTTCACCATCCTACGAATCGTTAAAAGCCAACCTCATTAAATCTACATAAAAGCTAGCTTCTCATTTCATCAATGCCGATGATGTTCAAGTTTTTTTTCTAGGTTGTTTTGAAACGACTGTTTATAGATTGGATGTTCTCGGATGTTCTCGTCTCCGCTCTGTTTGGTCAACTATGAATGACCTTCAAAATGAGCGCGGTCACGAGAGCATCCTTCAATCGGGAAAAAATCCTCGAAAGATCTTGAGTCCACACTATCAAGTCTTTTGAACAAATGATGGAGTGACGGTCAACGGGACGTGAATTATTGTGATTTGCGATCATATATCTGGACAAAATCCAATAAGCGTCACATTTCCATGATGTTGTGCTGTGTTTGTGCGCCAGCAAGGTCAATTCGTGTAATTGCGTTTGTTTTTTGTGTACGAAAGCTGTGGCGTGATAAATAGTGCGAAATCGTGACATCGTGTTTGTGCGCTCGATCCTTGCACTGGTTCGCGTATCGATGATGAGTGTCCTCGATTATTAAACTCTAAGGCCATGCAAATTGTTTTTTTTTTTCTTCAGAATAGTATAATTAGGTTATAAATAACCTCTATATGAGAACTGAAATTACTTCTAGGGTGGTCTTTGCTTTCAAGCTCTGATTTTCATCCTTGAGTTGGTCAACTTTTTTCGAATATGCAATGAATGGAGTAATTCATAGACTTTTCAAGCTGATGTTGCGTTTGCACCTCAATGAAACCAGAATATGCATGATTGCCATGCACAACTAGCATTTAACAACAGTTTATATGAGATGTTCTTCAACGTCTTCACCATGTTTGTGGCCTTTGAGAGCGCTTAAGCTGGAAGTTTTGTTCTGAAAGTGCCATTGAAGCCTGTGGTAGCTGGCGACAAGCATATGAATGGGAAGTCACAGATCATGGCTAAAGGGTGAATAACCTCACCCAAACTTGGGAAGTCTTTATTTTCTAGCAGTAATTCTGCCGTATCTGTTACTGTCAGTTGCTGTTTTGATAACATTTGTGAAATTTTTTGGAATTTGCCTTTTTCAGTGAAATTCCTTTTCGAAAAGTTTTTGACAGCGTGGGATTCTTATCGTAGCTATAGTCACTTTTTTTTTTGCTCAGAATTCTCATTTGCTCCTTACTATCTTCTGCGTAGTACTCTCTTGTAAAAGCCTATGAGTTCTTGTTGTCTAATTTTGATCTCCTAATTCACGTTTACATACTGATGCATATTTCCTGGTTTTCGTTGGAGTCTTCGACACAGCTCCAACTAACCTGTATAACGTGTCCAACGGTAACCTGTGAAACGTGTCCAACGTGTTTGTGCTTGCCCGACACCTCTCCTTCTTGTTCTAACCTGTCCAAACGAGTGGATGGACATGTTTTAACAAGAAGCAGAAGTGTCGGGCAAGCACGAACACGTTGATATCAATGAAATATGTAGATGCGCAGACAGAAAGAGTTTCACATCGCATGTGGTGCAATGCATGTGAACTAGTCTAGACTTCTGGAGCCTACTATGTTTCTCTTTGACATAGGAAATGGTAGGAATCTGGTTTTTACTTGCTAAATTTGGTGGTTTTTATAGGTTTAAGTCATCTTGCTTGAATTCTAGATGGAAAAAATTTCTTTTCTAGTTTACAATAAGCTCCAAATGGTCGTAGGCAAGGGCCGGTACCGGACCCGCGGTCCCAGCACTTATCTACGACCGTTTGGAGTTCACTGTAGCAACCCATGGTATGTTCACTGCTTGTCTAGAGGAATGTCAATTTGTTTTCTGTTTCTTTTGCTGCTGTTGCCCTGCTAGTCCGTTGTTTTTTTTTTTTTTTTTTTAATGTTGATCAATATTCTGACCTGGTTCTACATCTCTAAAATTCACCGGGATTTTTTAAACTTTCTTCAAGCTGAATAGAATCCCTCATGTGCTTTGAATTTCTGCGGTCCAGTTTGCATTTAGAATCGTTTTTTATAGGAACCTGTGTGATTTCCTGTTTATCCATAGCCTAACCCTTCCGCTTTGGTTTTTCTCTGAATGCTTCGTCAAATATTGAAGATTTTGTACGATTCGAAGTGAAAAAAAAAAAACTTAGAAGCCGGTGTATACGTGCATTTTCATGCTTTGAAAACCATTATCATATAATCCTCGGTTTAGACGATTTTCACGTGATTTTCCCTTGAATGCATATGAGGCGACCACTCTTATGTGAACTATTCTCTCAGAATTAATGCTTGTAGGTGGGACTGTCCGTAAATGCGATCGTCGACGGGAGAAGCGGGCGATCGCAAGGCGGCGCCCGCACCTCGGCCGTCCCACGGTCCTGGACCGCCCCGGCCGCATCCTCCACATGGTTAGTCCAGTCTTTTTCTGTAGTTATCCTGTACTTTCTATTTCGTCGCCATTCAGGAGCTCAGCAGGGCCCCCGCAATTACAAAACTTTGTATGACAAAGAGCTCGGCGCTAAGGAAACGATTCGGAGATACAATGGTCATATTCCTGGACATCCTAAGGTGGGTCCCGGGTTTTGACCGACTGCCTTTCTAGTTCACGTATTGATTCTACATACTTTTTAGTACGATGTCAAGCTACCTCTGTCTGATCCGAGAAATCATTACATACAGTTTCGCACGGTGGCGCAGGCTGACCTACCTGTCCCATCGTTTACGGTACGTTACTACTTGATCTCTTGTTGGTTGGATATTTCTTTTTTTTTTCCTATCTGCTCGAAAACCGAGATTTTTAGGTGGACAGGAACACCATCTTCTATCCGAAAGTGGAGGTTGCTATGTTTGAGTTGAACGACAATGTTAACAAGGCGTTTTTGAAGCAGCTGGCAAAGTAAGAGGTTTTTGATGCTATATTATTCCGCTGTTTATGCTAGTGTTGTCCTCTTCAGCAAAGTTGCTCCTCCCATTGATCTTGATGTCTTTTATCATCCGACGACTAAGAAACATATGGGAATGGCAATGATTGTGTTCCCCACCTTCCAAGGTGGGTTTCTTATGTTTTTAAAGGTTTAGAGCTTTATTAAATTTCATACTCCCGAAATAAGGACATTCTTGCTAATTTTTTGTGGATAGTGATTTTTTATTGTTTTCTAGTTATAAAATTTCACACGAGGCTCGCCAATTTCCTGCACAACTAAATTCTTTCCATAGGAACTGCTGGAATTGAGGGAACCTTCAGCAAGCCCTCAAACCTTTCATAGAACCTTTTGTTCACTTCTTCATATAAAAAGAGCTCTTTACGCGCAATTGCACTAATTTATTGTTACATACAGCAATGCTTGTCTATAGAATTTTGTTTCAGTAATCACGCTATATTAAAGGTATCAGCAGTGAATAAATTACTTCTGATAAGCTTAAGCCCTAGTTTTGACGTAATTTTCTGAAGAATATAAGAAAAACAGCGATTTACACTAAAGCATTTCTTATTTTATGCTTACAGAGGCTCGGAAGTTCGTTCAGGAATACAATGGAAAGGCTGTAATGGGCAGCCAGGTATCTTGTTGCCACGATCCTTATTGTAAGTTTACACTGTTTAGGATTTGTGATTCACTTTCCGATTATATTTTGTTTTCGTATGTTTGTTTTCTGTCAGTTATCATGCATTCGATGGTTTCCATTTAGTCACTTTGTTGAGTCAACGTTATGAAGATGCAACTGGTGAAGAAATGCGGATCCCTGTGCACTTGAAGAGCTTGGAAGAGACCATTTTGAACACGCGGAGAAGTCAGTACGCTACGAAAAACCAAGGTATCTCATTTACCTTTCCAGACATTGCTTGAGACATGACATGGTTGCAATAAATATTTTTCTTTGCCAGCGCTGCACCGAGGTCATGCTTCAACTTCATCATTACCGCTTGTAGAAGAACCTCATCAGATTGATATGGATATGGAGTCCCCAAGCACTTCTGGTGTGAATGTGATTCGGAGGAGTCTTGAAAAGCGTAACGATCCGAGCACGCCGCTAACGGGCACCCCGATGCCGTGCACTCCGCTGGCTGAAGTCTCCACGCCTAAATGGTATGAATTTTCTTTTGTATTGCCACTGAACTTCTGTACTGTTGATTGTTTTGTTAATTTTTCCTCTGTTGATGATTGTTTTATTGTTAAGGAAGGATAGTACGCCTGGGCGTCCTCGAACTCCTCCATGCGAGCCGCCTCCTTCACTGCCACCAGCTCCTCCTGTTGTTCCATTGCCCACAGTGATTCCTCCGCCAAATGCTTTCGTTCCGCATATACCTCCACCTATGATGCCTCCTTTCCATCCAGGTACGCTATTGCGTAACTTTGTGAATCCCAGTCTTTTGCACAGTTTTCCTGGGCTTTCCGTGACTTTTCGGCTTCACCTTGCAGTGTTGGGATTTTTCTTCCGTTCATCGGTTGTTCACAAGCACTGTCCAATGTTCTCACATGAAGAATTTTCGTGATTTCGCACTTTCCACTCATCAGAACTGGTAACAACGTCCCAGATGACGTGCTAATGAAATACTCAATCGTTTAATATACTGCAATACTGCTGAAATACTGCTTGGATTCAAAGGTCTTGTGAATGCTAATGATTTGATTTGCTTGATGGCGATTTCTCTCTTCGTATTAAGCAGTTGCTGGTAATTGATCTTCAGGGGTGCTGGTTAGTAAGCTGAAGAGTGGTGCTAAAAGCAAAAACATTCGGTTGCTTTTCTTTCTTTCTTTTTTTTAAGCTTTTTTAGCGGTAGTGACATGTTGCATCCTCTTGCGCCAACCGTTGGGACCAATCGAATGTTGCGAAATTTTCAAATTTCTAACAGTTTCTACTCGCTGACATCTTCAACTGCAAGGCGCGGCCAAACCATAGGTGGCAACTAACTTTCAGTTTTATGCTTGGTCAGACCTTATTCCAGTTTTTTTTTTCTGAAAGATAGCTTGTGAAGATGAATTCCGTTAGAAGTACTCACCCCAATGACATGTTTCAAAACGTACTTTGCTTGGGGTTGTGGTGGTGCCTGCTTTAATGTTTTGTTGTGCTTATTTTTGCCTTGCATGTGTATCCAGATTACAGGAACCAGTGATGCTGAAGTCCGAGGAACCATCAGCTCGGAAGAGGTCCCTTGTAGGAACACTTGGAATAACTCCGAATACTATAACTCATACATGGGCGCATTTAACATGAATAATTATTTCTACAATTTGCCTTCTCCGACATGGCCAGCTCACAACAATCTTCAAATAACTAACAGTTTCGCTCCATCGGCAGCAAGTTACTGCTTGCCGCAGCCAAATCAGGAGTCGCAAAGGAGCGGAGCAGAGAATCGTCATGGATATGCTGGCTTTGATCCGGATCGGCCTGATAGCAGGAGGCTAAATCGCGGCTATGCTAGCTGCGACAGTGAGCCGTGCCCAAGAAACTATTACAGAAGTCCTCGCCAAGACCACAGTCGAAGTGAGGGATATGCACGTGGATCTGGAAGATATCCTGTTGAAAGAACGTGGGAGTCTAGAAGGCGTTATCGAAGAGTGTTTTTATCAGAGAGAAGACGTGGTCGAAACTCGCGGACCAGGGAGTTCTACAGAAAGGATGGATACGTCGTGAGGCGTTATCACTATAGGGGAAGCTCACCAGATTACTCTTCCCGCGAACGCCATGGAGATTTTAACAACAACGATAGCGAAGCTCTGGAGAGTCTCGCTCTTCCACCACCACGAAAGAAGAGTAGGTGGGATGAAGGTGAAGTTTCGGAGAAGCCTTCTCCTTCGCCACGGAAGAAAAGTAGATGGGATGATCCCGGTGATGCTGGTAGGCCGCCAACTAATTGTGCTTTTTAAACACATAGTGTTTTTTTAAACACATAGTGTTTGTTTGCGGTGTGATTTGGTTTGTTGTGTTAGTTCATATGCTTGCTTTTGCCTCATACTCACTTACCCAGCATGTGCACTCAAGTTTCTTCACTCCATGTTTATCTTGGATTTTTTTTTCACCCAAAAGCTTCCAAATGCAGATTTTGCTTGAAATTCCCAACTGTTTGCCTAGTGCCCCGAATCGCACCTGATTTTTTTTTCAGCGTTGTCACTTTAGACATCTTTTGATTACAACTTTTTACAGACTTTAGTTCATCGCAATCTCAGCCTGGACCGAGCGGTGCAGCAATCCCGCCAATGCCTCCCATTCCCCCTATTTTTGGTATGGCTTATCCGCCGCCGCCACCTTACTCTGCAATGCCATCTGAAGGTTCTGTTGCATTCCCTCCAGGGTATCCTCATCCGTCGATAGCGGCTCCTGTATCAGGATCGGGTGCACCTAGTGAGTGACTTCTTGGAGGGTATTGTTTTATATAATTTGGGGTATACATATGAGAGGCACTTTGCACGTTGCTGCAAGTTTTTCTTTGTAGGTGAGAAAGCGACGACATCACAACCGGAGCCGCCCCAAGAGTCACGCCGAGGGAAAAGGGAGAGCCGAGGTCGACCGCATAAGAAGAAGAAGAAGAAACGAAGAAGGTGCGTGCATATTTTCAGCCTTCCTATTATCGATCACTGCATGTAGAGCAGAAGACATTCACTTCGGCATGAGATGTTCATGCCGAAGAGTTTTAACGTTCAAAAAGGGTTTTCACCTCACTTTTTCGTCTTTTGGAGTTCCTTTCAATTTCTGTGGGTGACAAGGCTTTGAACAGCTTCATTCGGAACTGCTGTGTATATCCTGGTGTTGTTTGGCTACTTGGGAGTTGTTAACTGTCCATAGAGGGTAAGTTCCCTTAGGTAAAAAAGTACCCAAGCGAGCGTTACCCAAGTTCCCTTGGGTGAAAAGTCCCCGATTTCCATTTATTGTTCTCTTGAATTGCTTCTTGACATTAAATGTATCAACTTGGTCGTTGGGCACTAACAGACCATGTGATTTCCTATGTCTGCTTGGAACCAAGCAGAACTTCGGTATATTTCTTCCGTAGTGGATAATAATTACCCGTCATTAGAAACTTCTATGTTGCAGACGTTCGCGGTAACCATCCTTTATGCATACTCATCGTTTAGACACTCATCTGACACTTCTTCGACTTCAAGTTCGAGTTCATCACTGAATATTGGAGAATATTTACGAGTAGAGAAGAAGGAAATGAGGTATATTCCACCACTTTCCTTTGTGAATTTTTTAAACTTCCACATTAAAGCCATTATGGTTTATTATTCTACATAT
This sequence comes from Ancylostoma ceylanicum, assembly GCA_000688135.1. Lineage (NCBI taxonomy): Eukaryota > Metazoa > Nematoda > Chromadorea > Rhabditida > Ancylostomatidae > Ancylostoma > Ancylostoma ceylanicum. The sequence continues at coordinate 1,333,566 of JARK01001354.1, read as the reverse complement.
TTCAGCACAAAATACATTTCACGTGAACGAGAAGGTCGAGAAAAAACCATTGTTGAAGAGATTAAGACAATAACTAAGAGGAAGAAGTATATGGTTACGGAGTCCAAGCGGAACGATTTGAAGGTGTGCAGTAGGTTAAACAAAAATGGTGGACAAGACTTTAAATGGTAATATGTTTCAGCAAACTCCTGGTTTGCAAAAGATAAGCAGTGACGAGTCGGAAGAAAGGGTTGACGCTGAAGGGAGGGATTCTGACAATGAGAAGTAGGGTTTTTAGCGTTTTTCCTCCGTTTTCTTTCTTTCTTTCCATGATTATTGTCTCCTCAGAACACCATCTCCTTCAAAAATCAGTGAGAAAGAAAAGAAAGTCGAGGGTCATCGCTGGAGCAGCAGCTCAACCGAATCTGATATGGAACTAAGTCGCAAGAAAGAAAAGGTTGTAAAACGTCTATATTTTTAGTTAATTTATCAGCATTTTCTCATTGGACTAGTTTTCTCTTCAGAAACACGAGAAGACCCTGTCAGCTTCTTCTTCGCTTCACGACTTATCTTCTCGAACGCCCGTTCCGCCCATAGTTGCACCACCGCCACCACCATCGGCTGTATTCAGCCCCGGAAACCAACCACTACCTCAAGCTGCTGCCGCGGCCACCCCAACACTACCTCCTCCACCCCCTCCCGCCATTGGCTTACCTCTACCACCGCCAGGAGCCAATATGCCTCTACCTCCCACACATCTACCGCCACCTCCGTTCCCGCTACCTCCCGTAGGTTTTTTTTCTAAAAATTACTGCTAAAGGTCTTGTTCCTCCGACTTCAGTTATTTCTGTTTCAGATGAATCCTGCAATCCCAATGGGTGCTCCTGGCTTCAATCCTTTGCTACCTCCTCCGAATTTCTGTGCACCGCCGCCACAAGTTTATATGAAGGTATTATTTGCTAGTTTTTTTTTTGTATTTTGAGCCGCAGGGACCATGTTCAATGTCCGTTTTTTCTTATTTTCTGTTCTTTTTTTTTTTCGATTTCCACCATAACTTTATTTCTGCTCATGAAACTCCACGTTTGGCGTTGTGGAATTCCGTTGCCCTGAGAACCCCATACATTCACATCTTATAAGTTCACAGCCTAATTATTTGCGAGGATATGCTTCGTTCAGCGAGAGTTCCCGAAAGTAGCCTTGCGTTTCGTCGAGGATTCACTTCCACACAAACCGACGTCATCAGGACCCTCCCAGCTAACACTCGCCGACCGAGTTGCTAGTATTTTCGGTGCTGACACGCTTGGAGAACCGTCAACGTCGACAAAAGGCGCACGCCCTGGATCCAGTGCTTCGCAGCGGCAAGGGTAAGATTTCTTCCCTTTTTAAACTGTTCTGATTGCGAAAGAAATTTGACTTTGTAGGTCAGACGAGGCCGTGTACGATGATGTGGACGACATGGACGTTGATGTCGGTTCGTCGATTTCTCCGCCCCCGGAGGATTCTATGAAGAATGGACGTGGACAACGTAGAACTCGGCGGAAAACGGCTGACAGGCAGAGGGTGTGACAACTTTCTGAAATCGGCTGTCCACTTTTTAAATCTGTATTTCCAGAGGCAGTTTGCTAAGAATGTGGCTGTTGTCTGCGAGGCTACGGAAAAGACCATAGGCGAAGAAATTGTTGATGTTGTCACGAAAGACTTTTACAAGCGAGTGGAAGGTGTAAGCTTTGAAATTCTGGAAGAGGTCCTTGCGGAACTTCGTCATGAATTGGAAGAGCAGAAACGGAATGAGGTGAGTGCATAGCAGTAGCGTTATTTGGTAAATTTAGTTTAAAGTTGTGGTTATAGGCGCAAGAGGCTCTACGAGCACAGGCTCAAATGGTTACACCAGAGAAGCCAAGCGATGTGGCTCAGTTCTGTAGTCCTCTTGCTGCTGTAAGTTCTTTTTTTCGATTTTCTTGCTGTTTTTTTTTAATTAGTCGTCAAGCGTGGGTGTCAGAGTTTGGTTATGGCACCAACCAAAAGCAGGAAGCTGCCTTTTTCTGAATCTGTGTGATTACAGAGTCTGAGTGCCACCCCTGAGAAGCTCGGTGCATTTCCATTCACCATCAACATGCCGAAATTACCGAGCTTCCGAAGGGTAAGTCATAAATGTGGTTCAGCTAGCATAGAGAAGTATCATTTGTTGAATGTGATGATAGAAATGATGTTGTTAGATTTCTAACATGCTGATTCATTGCTGTTAGGGTCAGTTTGTGCTTGGAAGAGATCAGTATAGGTTCATACTCAAGGAAATTGTTCCTGTGAAAGTGCAGTGTTCATCATTTGTCCAGTGTTCTCTGCAAATGTGCCCTTTTTAGAGGAAACCTATTTTTGAGCTAATATAAATTGCTCCTATTTAGAAAGTGCGCCCACCATCCCCTGAATCTGAATCCGAGTCGCGAAGTCCATTTGTTCGGAAGCGCGGTGATGAATCAGACGATTCTGATGCCGCTCAGAAAAGGTTATAGATTTGTTTTTTCTTCTTCTTTTAAGAAAATTTGATTACCAGTTCAGAAATTGCATTTTTTTTTTGTTCAGCTCATCAAGTAGTCCTAGTCCGAGTTCCTCTGAGTCGTCCGATGAGGTGGTCCTTAGGAGGAAAAAGCAAACTCATCGGTATCGGTCAGAGTCTGTTTCGGGGTCTGTGTTTGGTCATTTTATATAGAGTTGGATATGTGAGTTTGAATACTATTCGACAAACTTCAGATCAGAATCGTCGAGTGAACAGTCTTCGAGCGAGCTCGAACCTCGTACGAGCACTTCATCTCCTTCAAGCAAGTCTGGTAAGCTGCAGTCCCTCTTAATTTAGTTCTCAGAAGTAAAATACACTTCAAAGAGGGGCAGTGTTAGGGTAACTTGATAGTTTGCTCCAAAATTCTGTCATTTTAGCAGAAAAACCGGACTCTTCCTCTGCCGCTGCTTCATCAGCAGTTTCTACAGCATCGAGTGTAGCTTCGTCCTCGGAAAGCTCACCACCCAGTGACGACGAGGAACAGGATGCTTCCACGGCAACTGAAGAGCCCATTGCCGTACCTGCTGCTCCGGTACCTGTGCCTGCTCCTGTACCAGAAAAGCAAAAAGAAGAGATTCCTTTGTGGAAGGAGATAGTGGGTTCCGCATATTTTTTCCATATTTCATCAGTTCCTAGACACTTTTTCGTTTTCTTAGTTTCTTTTGATTTTTTATGATATTGTCATTGTTGTACAAACCTCAGAATCATGACTGGTTTGAAATCCACTTGCTTCAGCTCTCCAACTCCTCAATGGATTGGTCGGAAACTCTCCCACGAACTCTTTATCATGTTGGTCTCACTGAACATTGCTACTTCATGCTTCCAAAAGAAAAAGAAAGTGTTCCAGTTGTTAAGAATGACAACATCAAGCTGCAGGTTTGTTCATGTTGCCGTTGTCAGTGTTCGAATGTCACAGAAAAGGAGATGCTGTACCAGGGCTATTACTTTGTAGCCGTTGTACCGCACAGGCAATCGCTTGGATTCTCTTCTCTTCTCTTTTCTCTTTCTGCAAAGAGATCTCTTAGATTCACTGCTTGAGAGGGGGTGTGTATCATTGTGAAGTGAAATGGGGCATTACCAGGCTATGGTGATTGGCCCATTGATCGAGCCTTCGAATCACAGTGGCCTGGTAACGCTCTATTTACCCTCATGATGATACACACCTCCTGAGAGTTCTTTGAGATTAGGCAGCAGCACGAGGTTTCTGCATAGTGCACTCCTCTACTTAATAGGTGAAGCGTACCCATCTCATTGGGTGGTGCATGACGAGGAAATTTCAGAGGGAGTTTGAGGTATCCTCAGAAAGCACTCTTCTGCTGAATTGTAACACCAGACAAGTTAGGAGGTGTGCTCCCAGGGCTGGGATTCATGAAACGTTATCCATGCAAACCAATGATGGTTAGCGTGAATGGTCCTGTATAGGTTACGCAGTGAGAGGAGACGCAGGATGCGAAAATTGGTTTGCTAGCCTGGGTTTGCTTGGTTATGCCTTCGTGAATACTAGCCCAGGAGGGAAGATTGTTATACCAGAATCTCGTCCCCTCACCTTGGCCTCGCCCATTTTCTCCTCAGGAGGTGCTGGAAACGTTTTTTTGGCACCTTTGTTGGAGTTGTGTATATTATTGTGATCACCAGCTCCTGGCGATTTCAATTGTTGAAAGGTTTCAAGAACGAATCCACGGTTGAACCTTCGAGGCTGGGGATGAGGTGACGGGGAAATCAGACGAAACTGTTAACTAACATGAAATTGCATCTACGCCAACATTGAATAAGAGACGACATTGTCAGTGAGAAGAAGTAGATCAGTGTTAGCGGCGTGGTGCCGCTGTGGTTGTCTGTGGTGCAACGGTCACTGTTTAAGTAATTAGCCCTGCTCTGTATTTCCTTTTCTGCTTATAAGACTTGCTAGAATGCTCGTTTTTTCAGATTGAGGTCACAATAAAGGATAAGGTATCTGTTGAGGAGCCCTTGACCTCTCATTATAAATTGGTATCATTTTTTGATATTTTATTAGTTGACTTTACTATTATATCAGAATGAGAAGGTCGTGGCTCCTCAGAAGCAAGTCAAACCTCGAGCTGACCGTGAACTTCTTGGACTGTTTCCAAGGGAGTCTCGACCTCCCCCCAAACCTCAAGTGTGAGTTACACCTGAGTTCGCACTCCGATTTGATTATTTGGTTATTTTGTTTTCGTTTTTGCTATTGTAATGCATAGTTTACCTCACACTGTTACTGTTTCTCCTCCAGGGTTTATCCTCCGTGGACGCTTGAAGAGAGAAACAAACACATTTACAATTGGGATGTATGTTTCGCAATGTTTTCTACTTTATTCTCCTTACTGTAAATAGCTGTATCTTTTTCAGTGCTGCTTTGATCCTGAGGACCAAGAGTACCTCAAGCAGGCGTGGCTTCAACTACAGCCCTCAGGCGAAAATGCACCACCTGCTCCTTGGGTGCGACCACTTCGATTCAACTTCGCATCATGGGCAGATAAACCTCGCCTTCTGGTTGGTTTAGTCTGGGAAATTTTCATATTTTCTCTGCTCTTGTTTAATGATCCATGGTTTCGCTAGGAGCTGAAGGTGTTATTCTTGTACATAATCGAAATTTGCCTATAGGACAAGCCAGTAAAGAGAGGACGCGTAGACCAGTACTTTGCTGATCCGGAGTTGGATGGAATTCTTCCAATTGAGGATGGTTGTGCTCGCACACGTGGTTACTTTAAAATGTCAGCGAAGGAAAAGCGAAGTCTCATAAGAAGGCCGGAGGATGAACAACGTGACAGGACTGTTATTAGCGAGAGGGTTGGTTATTTATTTATTATTATTTGGTGGCTAAAATGGTACTTCACCATCGTGTTATTCCAATATGTCGTTCAGTTGACGTTCGCAGTCACGGGCCAGTTATTTGTGCCGACTTTCCGAGATCTTTTTGCAATTTTGACTTTCACATTAACTTACGAGAGTTTTTTTTTCTCCATTTTTTGTTTGATTTCTTATTTTGTTTGCTTTCAGTATTTTCTTGATTTCTTTCAATGAAAGCCCTTTTTCTTTAGGCTGAAGGCCAGGTTCTGTAAGTTGAAGTATAGTCGTTCCAAAAAATCCTTACTTCACGGTACACTGCGCGTCGACTGAGCCATCTCGCAGCACGTATGATAATGCATAGGTAGCGCGGCGCGGCTCAGCAGATGGGCGGTGTAGTATGAGGCAAGTATTTTTTGGGAAAACTATATATTGATGAAATCTTGCAGAGACTTTATTTGTCTATCACTATTTTAGCTTTGAATTGTGAGTTGATTTGACTTTATTTGTCATTGCTACTCTCTAGGACGAAGCCGCCGTGCGACACAATCTAGTAGTCACTAAAGAATCCCGGTCCATGCATCGTCGACTCCTAACAACCATGGGAGATACAAACACGGACTTCTTCAAGGTCAACCAACTGAAGGCAAGTTTTACATCATCGTTCCCTGCATTGTTTGCATAAATTCCGTTGGTTGAAGGATTCATGTTTATTTTTTTGATTTGCAGTATCGCAAAAAGATGATCAAGTTTGCTCGATCGAGGATTCATGGATGGGGATTGTATGCGATGGAAGCGATCGCTCCTGATGACATGATTGTGGAATACGTTGGGCAGAAGGTGGCTGCTTATCCTTGCATTGTCTGTCCCAAAAAACGATGGCAGTCGCGTTTTTTGTAAATAGTGAATGCCTTCGTCGCCCGCCTCTTTCAATTACCGCGCACTGTATTCAATTCTATTTGTTTTCGCTAGCTCACATTCTCTCGCTATCATTGTGAAACGGACTCTCAACGCAGTTACCATCTGTGTATTATTTTCAGGTGCGAAACACCGTGGCAGATGTTCGCGAGAAGGCGTACGAAAGACGGGGCATCGGCAGCAGTTACTTGTTTCGTATTGATGATACTACGGTATGTACATGTTGTTATCGTGACAAGTGTGTGATACAATGTAAACTGTGCGCGCACACAGTTGTTCAATTGATCGACCTCTCTGTGGATTTGGGAATTTTCTTTTCATCCTAAATCATTTACTTACTATCAAAAGAAGTTCACGAAGTTGTGTGTCACATCATCTTCTATTCTTTCAGGGGTTTTGTTTCAAGGCCCAGTTATCTAATGGGCTATTAATAGCCTATTTGTAAGCAATTTATAAGCCCGCTCAACCTTCCTCTCGTAGCCGAAGTGTGGGTTGCTCTGCTGGCAAGCGGTAAAGCAACCCACACTTCGGCTACTTTGCATTCAGAACAAGGAGGGGCCATATTCTCTTGACGAAAGTGGTCATTCTGGGTGGATGGTTCATAAGTTTGGGCATGTATTAGTTATGAAGGTAACAGCAGGAGTTGCTGTCGAGGAGGCAGTGTTATTTTTAGGCAACTGCAGAGGTGTTGTAAGTGGGAAGGAGAGGAGTCTTTGTGGGGCAGGATTTTGTATCCAGAAAGAGCGGGTCATGTCTTTTCAGTCCCATTCTTCTCTCAGTCAAGTTTTCTGCAGTTCTTATGTGTTATTGGCGTTGCAAACTGGTGATTTTTTTTCATTTTTATTGTCAGCATTCAAATGATCGCTGGAAACAGACAAACTGCAGCTCCCGAACAGACAAATACGAGTTTTTATTAGTGGGATTGGGAAATTTATTCACTAAAATGTAATACTGATTCAACTGTCTTGAAAGTCAGCCAATTAGCGTACTTCACCCAGACAGGGGCATGGAAGTTAGTATAGAACGAAAAATGCTGCCATTTCTGGCGTTTCTAATTTTGACGACAAAAAGTGGCAGATTTTTAACTACAAAAGGGAAATCGCTGCCAAATTTGTACACTGCGGGTGTCTGATCATTGATTCCTTATCCGCTTTTTTGTTTACATGAAAATGATAGTGTTTATTCAGGTCATCGATGCCACTCGAATGGGAAACTTCGCTCGGTTTATAAATCACTCTTGTCAGCCAAACTGCTATGCAAAAGTTTGTCCCTGTTTGATTTTCCATTCCTTTTCATTTTTACTGACAATTTATGTTCATGTTTCTTCTTTTTTAAGGTGGTCACCGTGGACGGTGATAAACGTATTGTGATCTACAGTAAGACGCTCATTAACAAGGGTGATGAGATCACATATGATTACAAGTTTCCCATTGAAGACGACAAAGTTGACTGCTTGTGCGGTGCCCCGAATTGTCGTGGTACACTCAACTAATCGTTCTATCTACCTCAGTGTCGTTATTGTCATTTATTGATCGTGAATTCAATCGAAACTATTGCATTTATTCGGTGTTTCTATCATGCATCCTTAATTTTATTTAAATGTTTGATTTCTGCAATTTCGTGCTAAGTTTCCTATGATTACTATAGTCTATACATATTTCTGATGTATCATATTGATTTTGATTCAAATTTTTGCAATTTGGATTCGTACGAGTTCTACTCCTCGCAGTTTCCTCACTAGTAAGCATTGCATTCATCTCGAATTTAGTGTTTTCGAAGCATATTTCTGATTACTCACCTCTCCGTTCTTGCTCATATGCACTCAAACCAAAAACCGTTAATGTCTCATGAATTTCGCTCTCGTTAACCTTTTCGTTTTCAGAAGTCCTTCATTTACAACTACCACGAAGACACGCCAACCACAGGGAGGTTGTCTTCCATACATACTAACCTCTCCTTCTATATCCCTCATTTGTCTTCACTTGGTACAATTCTTTCTGCTCTCGTGCGGGTGACTCTTAAAGAGCTGTATCGTTCGTTCAGTCTTGTAGATTGTTTGAATGAATGTTTATTATCACTGCGAAATTTCTTACTCTTCGAAGGTCCCCGACCTATAGATAAATCAAGAGTTCGGGGGAAGTTTTTGGTGGTGCCTTTTAGCAGATAGTTTTAATAGTTCTAGAGTTTACACTTCTCTTTAATCTTTTCTTGGTATGACCTTTGGAAGAGCTGCTGGTAGTACAGTAGATTAGCATGGGGATAGTAGAAGAAAGAGCCTTTCTACTAGGGAAGCGGGCGTCATTGCGATTACCCATGGTAAACTTGTTAACGTGCCCGAGATCATCCTTTCCATAGTACCCATCAACATGTGTACATATACATGACATTGTCTGTGCCAAGTCACTAGCCATGGGTATGAGATTACCCATTCCACTAATGGATCCTTACCCTGGGGTTACACGAATAACTGAGGTTACCAGGGGCAGACGTGCTGTCACCCTTCGAATCAACCCATAGTCAACACATTTACCCTGGGTAGTCTCAATTATGCATCCAGGCTCTGGCCGAGGCAGTTACGCCAGGTGATGTGATCTACACCGTGTCACCTCATCGGCCCTAGTTATGGTTAATTTCATTAGAGAAGGTGAAATGAAGTTGAAATGATTTTCGTGGAAAACCAGCACGCGAAAGTGTGGCTTTTGGACTAACATGTAAGTGGGAATGACAGGCAGTGTATACATATTACTCAACCATCGTCGGTACTGAAGCAGGCTAAATCCTGTACCTGCGACCATGTCCTACCTGAACTTCGTTTACTTCTGCCTAGCAGTATGTTAAGTTGTGCTTCTACGCATTTAGATCCTAGGCATTGTCAATGGGTCACATTCAATTTGCATAGTTCGAGGCTCTGTCACTAAACAGCCTTTTTCAGCTGGACCTGCAAAAATGCAGAAAAGGTGTAGTTGCCGGCAGAGTTTATGAAAGTGCATAGTCTTCCACTACAAATTTTCAAAGAGCAACGGAAGGATTTGGGCATTTGTGCATAAGTTTGCGATTCATATGCTATTCGGCAAGCATTAAGTTCTGCTTTGCTTCAAACGGAGCACCGCATTCGCTCTTTTCACGCTGATTGGTTCAAATTTTCTCGCGATTTCCTTCTGGAGACGGACTATACAATGCTTGTTTGAGTTTATATTAGTCTGCACTTTTAACCCAGGTACAGATTGAATCTTGGGTATTTTGGGCCAGGATTGTTAATGGGTACATCTATCTCGTCAAGAATCATGAATGAGTACGCATTTGTTGTTTCGATGTCGTTACATGGCAGGTTTTTTGTAAAGCAGGAGATTTGCTCTCTCGTAACACTAAGTTTCGGGTTTTGGTATCGCGGCCATTCCGATGTTCGTTGGAATGGGACAAAACGGTTGACAAAATGGCTCAGAAGTAAAAGAAATCTGTAACGCAAAGCTTTATTTGTTACCCATTCCTTGATGTTCTTGCCTTCTCCATTTTCTGTTGGTTTTGGTTCGCGATAAGGACGCATTGTTGTGATATGGCGTTACGTTGTCTCTCTCTACTGCATCCAGCGCGTGTGGTTCCACTTGTGCGACACCTCAGCGTGACACCAGTGATGGGACGAGGTTTCAAGCAAGGTTAGATCGGTTTTATTCCTTTCTTCCCCTCAATCCTTCGAGTTAAAGATTTCTACTGTTTGAGGCCGTGGTACTGGAGATTCCGGCAAGTCCAGTTTGTTCAACAATGAGCGTCGATGGAAGGATGATGACACCTTCATGGCGATTGGCAACACAGATGAACTTTCATCACTTCTTGGGTTTGTGGGTATAACTTTGGTGCTGAGTAAGAAATTTACCACAGTTATCGGTTTAGGGTTTGTCGCGAGTTAGCAGTGCAGGACAACATTCCGGACTTGATAGAGGTACTGACGCGCCTACAATGTTGCCTTCAGGATATAGGCGCCCATTTGGCCACTCCACCACAGACATCAGAGAAAAAGAAATGTGAGGAATCTTATTATTTAAGGAAGAGAAAATATTGGGTGAATCACTGAATTTTTAGCGATGACTTTCGTTGATACCGCAATGGTTGAGTGGATTCATGCCGAAATTGATCGTTTTGGTGATCAACTACCTCCCATCAAACAGTTCATTCTGTCGGTAGGTTCGTTTTCGGCCTTTCAACTAACGATTTTAACGGTTGGAATGGATCACCTCGCGCGCGTATATGCGACGCAACTTCTACTCCAGGGCGAATGTCCTGTATTCATGAATGCTGAGTTCATGGCCATGTCTAGTTGAGTCAAGTTTTTCTCTTTCGTTTCGTTGAGACCCAAGGAAAGTAGTGGGCAAGACCCCTTTCAAAATGGACACGCTAGACCCGGGTGAATATTTATTAGGATACAGACGGAATACAGCAGGGGAAGGCCGGGGAAAACCACCAGCCAAGGCGAGGACACCAGCGAAGACTAACTTCTGCTCGAAGGTGGTCGCTATCGTGATTTCGAAACTCCCGCCCGAACTCCCGCGCGCACTTTTGACCTATCGACGGGCCGGTTACCGTGCCCTACCCAAGTGCGCGCCCTCTCGTCGGGCCTCTTTCCAGAAATCAACCTCGTCCACTCTTTCAGCGGTACTCTGGTGTTAACCAAATAAACAAACAAAACAAACAAAGGTAAAACAATTTAATTCAATTTACTAATTTAATTCATTTTACTTCACTCAATATCTATAACGATATCACTTAACAGTTGAGAGATGACATGAAATTGTTAATTTGAAGGTATCCGTGAGATTTTGGATGATGGTATGTTCCAAAATGTAGAGGAAATGTCAGAGAAAAATGTCGTGGTAGTATATAGTTGAAGCATACATACTTTTTGAGGCTCCTGATTGAAGATTAAAGATCGATCCAAAAGTAGCTATGAAAACTGAAACGAAAAGGCAAGCTAGAGAGCAAGAAGATGAAGAAATATGCGAAAATGTTACAGAGAACGTCATTCACGACGGCCGCAACATCCACGCGGTGCGGGCGAGCGCTGTGGATGTTGGGTGTTGCCTCATCCACGCTGCATGGATATTGCGGCCGCGGGAGTGGCAATCGTGATTGACGTTATTCTGTATAACGTTTATAGGCAACGTTGACTTCAAGCATGGGCTCATTTCCGAAATAGCCAAATGCTCAACTTCCACAGTCTTGAACCAATTAAAAGACTGATTCTATGTCTCTCTGATTTCGTAGAATGACTTATATTTCTTGCTGTGAACTACCCACAATTTATAGAAAAATGTAGTGTTGAGCAACTAAGAAGAAAGGAATTTTTGGTCGCAGTGGTCATTCGTGATGCAATGTGTACTAGCAGGTGCAGTTTTAAACGCTAATCTCGAATCCGTAGCCCAAGTTTCTTGCACGGCTCCGTAGAGTGAGTTATACCTATTTCATTTTGTTCAGATGTAATATAGCGTGCTCTTATATGAGCCCCAGGCTACGCTTGGCACCTGCTTTAGTGTCTTCAAACTACTGAGTGCTTTTGGAGAAAACAAGGGCTGCTAGTGTGTTGCCTATACAGCTGTCTTATTCCGGTTTAAGCCCACGTGTGAGGACCGTGAGTCAGTCACTGACTTTGAGTACGGTCCTCATATACAAGCCCAAATCGGGGTAAGGCGGCTGTACCAGCAGCACACTAGCCACGCCCTTGTTCTCTCTAGAAGTACTTGATAGTTTGGGGACACTAAAGCAGCTACCAAGCACAGCCTGGAGCCCATAAAAGAGGACGCTATGTTGCATCTGAGCGAAAGGAAAATGGTGTAACTCACTACACAGAACCCCGCAAGAAAGATGGGCTACGGATTCGAGACCACCGTTAAAAACTGCATATGCACATAATCAGCACATATCGATTCATGGATGGCCACTGTGACCAAGTATTCTTGCCTAATCAGTAGATACTGTGCCTAATCAGTGCCTAATCAGTACTTATAACAAGCTTGCTCATGTCACAGATGTAGACGAGCCAAGGTTACAGTCTCTTCAGACGAGCCAAGGTTACGGTCTTAATGGTTTTTTCTACCTGCTTCTATTAATAATGAGTGTAAAGGTTTGTTCAAGGGAGGTGGTGCCTTATCCTCACACCTGCAATATGCTCGAGCAGTTTGCCGTCGTGCCGAACGTAGTGTCGTGCCATTAGTGCGGGCAGAAGAGGCTGACCCACAGGCGATGAAGTTCCTGAATAGGTGGGCTTATTTGAGCTTTAGTAGGGTTGCACGAATACTTTTGACATCAACTACTTTAGAACTAGAATGAACCTGCACAGTATATTTTTCTCTAATTCATTTGTCTTTTTTTTTTTTAGAATGAGTGATCTTCTATTCGTTCTGGGACGCTACGCTTGTATGAGAAACGGGAATGAAGAATTGACATATCTACGACCAGACACTTTCGTAAACCAAAAGTGGGAACGGAAGAAGCTCTGAGATCTATTGCACGTTACGCCATTGGTAGTTTTCTACGAACATGAGCTCTTGGTGCTCAACTAGTCTTTGTAGGACACCGGGTCTAGCGGTTGCCTTAGCCAAGTGCCTTTGTATCATTTTAAACTAATCATTTTTAAACAATAAATTGTTTTAATTTGGTTTTATTTTGAGCCTAATACTGCGTACTCACGTGTTTATACTTTTTTATGCATTTGCAAGTGATTGTATATTCTCGTTGTTGATTAACGCATACTAATATAAAGGGTTGTGCAAGGAGATGGAGAGAGATGCGGAAAGGAAGAGAGAGGAGGAAAACAGGAAGAAAAAAAAAGGAATGAGCATACCGCTGTGGTCTACGATGCAACGGTGCAGTGAGCGGGTGGGCGTTGTTGCATCTGCGGCTACCTGGCCCCCATCCATTATGTGCGCTCCAAGATTTGCATCATCTTCTGACCTCTGCGAGCCATTTGAAGTAGAAATCTATCAAATTTCCAAGGTGTCGTTTGCGAGAGTCACGTTTAAGTGGGTTTCATACTTTTGCCGCGGCGGCAGTCGCCCATGGTTAAGCATAGGTCAGCGACGTCGCGGCGGCAAGGGTCCAGCGGCAAGAGCTTGCATACTTTTCTGCCGCGGCGAGGCTCGGCGACGTCGCCCAGCGATGTGCGGCAGTGATTGGTCATGGGGATATTTTGCCACCCAGCGACAACATTTGCCGCGCAGCCACTTTTGTCGCAGCGATGCCACCGCCGCGGCGGCAAATGTATGAAAGGCCCTTTACATTCATATAAACTAGTTGCGGCAAACAATTGTCAAAAATGATGTTGCTGGGATTTCTGATCCTGAAGTCGTGAGAAGAATCATGGGCTACAGCCAGATCTCAGCACCTAGAGCGTTGCATGTACGGCGATATTCATGCTTGCAGCGCTGCCAAAGTTCACGTGCCGATACACAACGCAATACAAGGAGGGACCAGAGAATTCCTGGCAAGTATGGAGTGTTCCTGGTTTAGCCGGCCGCGGGAACAAACGGCGTTTTTATTTTCGCCGCATTGATACAACGTGAGAACTTCATGGAATTCTGGTGCGACGCGTGAACTTTGAGCGCCGCAGGCATGAATAACCCCATACACAGGTAATAGTGGTGAAAGACACAGGCAAATTATCAATACTGACAACCAAAGCTCCCCCCCCCCCTGCTCTGCCGCGCCGCATAGGTAGTGCAGCGCGATAGAGCACGTGAGCGATATTCTGCGATGCAAGAGCGGTTGACCGGCATTGTATTTATTAGAGTTATGCACAGAGTACCTCTGACGCAGCCCAGACGCAGATGATACGCACGCGTTTACAGCGTCTCTATATAATACTGGTTGCTCTTCGAACTTATTTGTCAGTCTGTCTCCTACTCCATAATTGTAGAATTTCATTTTCAGACTTCAGCGGGCTAGCATACTGGTGTAGTCTCACAGAGTGAGCTACTGCAACCGTTCTAGGATGGATGAGGTGCGATATGATCGGCAGCTTAGACTGTGGGGTGAGGAAGGTCAGAGTTCGATCGCGCGCACCTCCGTATGTGTTCTGGGTTCATCAGCGTTAGGTACAATTGTTGTTTTTCTCAGAAAAGCTCCCAACCGATGTGGAAGTATATATTAAGGTACTGAAATCCTGAAGAGTCTTGTTCTGGCCGGAGTTCACTCAGTATGCGTCGTGGATAGTGCCTTCGTGCAGACGCCAGATCTCGGACAAAACTTCTTTCTCAGAGAATCCGACATCGGTCGCCCAAGAGCCGATGCTACGATTGAGTATTTAAAGGTGCGGCTAATCCTCTCATGTTCAATGGATGATCTCAATTTCCAACTAGATTTTGGTATATCCCTTGTTTTAGGAATTAAATCCTTCTGTTATGGGAGATTCACTGTTGTTATCTCCTCTTAATTTGACGAATGAAGATTTATCGCTGTTGTTACAATTCCACGTTGTTGTCGGAACGAATCTGCCAGAGGAGGTTGCTGCCAGCATATCCGCATTTCTGTTTCCTCGAGGCGTTCCATTCATATCAGCGAGGTTTGTCGGTTTCACGAGTGTTCTCAGCACAGAAAGTATTTAATATAGAGGTTTTTTTTGGAGTCTGTCCTCTTCTTGTTTCTGATGTGTCGTAGGTAGAGGGGCGGCATGGCCGCGCTCTGCGATTGGTTGATCACGTCAATTACCAATCCCAGAACGTGGCCACGCCTTCTGTTAACGTAAGTGGCGAGACTCGGACTCATCCTTCTCGCCTCTACTGCACCATTGTGCATCTATTAATTAGCTTTTCGCTGCTATTTCCTATGTTTCCAGAGCTTATGGACTTCTTGGTTATATTCGCATATTTGTTCAAGAGCATACCATCGCAAATAATCATGAGGAAAACGCTCTTCCAGATCTACGGTGCGCCTTTTTTGGTCTACTTTGATGCTGTAGCACTCTTTAGTATGATGTTTTTAGTGTCGATAAGCCATTCCCCAAGCTGGTGGAGATGGCAGCGAATACGGACTTGGATTCAATGACTTTGGAAGAGCTACGACATACACCTTACATCTTATTGTATCTAATAGCCCTGCAGCGATATCGAGTTGTGAGTAGTTCAAGTCTTGTGAACTATCAATAGAACCGCTGGATTTTTTAACGGCTGATGAAGTTGTAGTGCCAATTTGCAGGCGGTTGGCGATGACCAAGCGTTTCCCGACACATACGCAAAGCGAAAACAGTTCCTAGAAATACTTTGGAAGATGAGACGCGAAGGCGAATCCGGATCACTGGATGCTGAGAATTTTCTAGAAGCCAAGACAGCTCTGGCGAGATCGCTGCAAAGAACAGAGGTAAATGCTTAAATTCTAAGAAGGTGGGAATTTATTGAGGTGAGAGCGTATTTTCTTCAATAGGTACCACGTCGCGTGGCAGACATCCTAGCCGATCCTAACTGTGATGACACGTCGCGTTGCGTGCAGCCGTTCTGGCTGATATGCGCCGGATTACGTCGGTTTGTGAATGAACATGGTGTATTACCGCTCACTGGGACGCTACCAGATATGACGAGTGACAGTAAAAGGTTTGTATCGGTGAGGGATGGGCTTACTCAGCTGATCCCGACACCTCTTCATTCATAGAGAAAAGGGAGTTACTTTCACCCAGCAGTTCTGGATTTCTATCCTCAAAATTCTTGGAAAATTGTGTTTCTGCCAATCAGTATAGGCTTGAGAGATAATTTTAGATCTATTGCTGCCTTCTGATAACCAAGTGGTATTGTAAATTCCAGGTATTCTCATCTCGCCTCAATTTTCCATGAGAAAGCGCTCTCTGACGCATCTGAAGTCTATGAACATACGAGACGGATAGAACAAGAAAGAGGTCTGTTTGAACGTTTGCTCTCTTCTCTTGGTCAGGGAGTTACGATCTCTTATATTTTATACACGCATCTCTTTGTGCTGAAACTTGCCTGGGTATCTATGAATTTGGATATCTACTCTGACTAGTTTTCAACTTTTCATCATCGTTTAGCGCAATCCCCCATCTGCTTTCTTTTAATTTTTCGAAATTTATCGATGCACTCAAGATGCATAAGCCAAACAAAGTTATCTATCGATAGAAACAACAGACAAATAATATTACAAAAAAGCGGAATTAGTGCGTAGTGAAAATTCTTACAAAGTTTGTGGAAAATCTCATCACTTAGATCGTGGGAAAATACGTAAAAAAATGGAATTTAGGTGAGGAATCTAAGAAATTCTGGTTTCTAGGAGGTAGAATTTTAGTTGACAATCAGCCAGCCGTGGATCTCGGCAGCACCACCCTTTCCAGGGTGCAAGTCGCCACACCCCACCTATCAGCTGCCCCAAATCCGCTATTCATTTGTGAGGAATTATAATATTCATCTGTATAGTTCCTCCTTTAGGTGTTGAAACGTCGACAATCACGGAAGATCTTTGTTATCGGTTCTGCAAAAATGCGCATGGTATTCGGCTGCAACGGGGCACGGAAAAGGATTCAGTGAAAGTGTTTCAGGTGAACTACGACCAATAGAATTTGTGGATTAATCAGTTGACCTCTTGTTATTTGATTCATTAAAGCCAAGGTCTTGCAGGAGCTGCTCAGTGACATCGCCAACACATCCGAGGAAGAAGAGAACGTATCTGCCGCCGTGTGGTTCCTTCTGCTAAGGGCAGCCGATAAATTTTGTAGGGAGAAGGGCAGGTATGCGGATTAAATTTGTCCTCTTTCTCTATATTATTCCACTTATCTAATTAATCAATCAATACTTTCGTTAATTTTTTTTCATTTTTCTCCATGCCTGAAGTCGGTTGGACCCTCTTACTTCTTCGTTATGAGTTGTTTTAACCCTAAAGAAGCTACTTGTCGAAGGTTAATGTTAGTTCAGATCATTCTTCCCCTCTTGTTATGACATTTGATTTCATTTCATTTCTAGCTGCGAATTTCGTTTTAATGATGCTTATCGTGTTCTGTCGTTCTGTATTGAATAAGCGGCTTCCAGATATCCAGGCACAAATGGCGTTCCATGCACTATCGATTCACTTGATCTGAAACAACGTGTTGTTTCTATCATTTCTTCATCACATGTTAGCTACCCTTTTATGTTATGAACCACAGTTTCAGGCAAAAACCGCAGTCCTATTCCAGGTTGATAACCCAGAGGCTGTTATGGCCCGAGTACCACAGAATGCCATAGCTGAAATCTGCAGATATGGCGCCGGAGAGCTTCATGTTATTGCCAGCCTTATTGGAGGTAGAGTAATTTTATTACATCTGGAATTCGTCCCTTATTTGTACTGTTTGGGTAATTGGTTAGTAATCGAGTTTAAATTTTCCCAAATTCTGATAAAAATTCAAGATTTGGGGTGGTAGGGGAAATTTCTTTTTTCTCAACAGTTTTTTTTCCATTCACTACTTTGGTAACAAAGACAGTTCACAGAGACTCAATTCTGTCTTTGGAATGAAATTTATTCATTTATTAATTCGATTCAAAACTTTCTGTTAGAAAGTGTATGTAATGAATAGGTCTCAATGCATCTCAAGTTATTGATGCTGCTACTTTTTTTAGGAATTGTCGCTCAGGAAGTTATCAAACTGGCCACGAATCAGTATGTACCTCTGGACAACACCTTCGTTTACGACGGGCATACGCAGCAAAGCTCTGTGTTCAGGATGTGAGCCCTCCTCTGACTATGCGAGGGCTTTCATTCATGGAACTATTAATGAATGTAAACTAAATTAACAGTTGTCGTCATGAGATTTTGACGTAAATTTATGCACTGAACGCTGCATAATTTTATCATTCATATTGCATGATTTTTGTATACTTTCAAAAGAGCTGAACTTCATACGTGTTTTTCTGGAGTTTTCATTATCTATGTGTATATCCCTATGTCCCTGTGCGTATTTATCTCAACGACTGTTTTTGGGTGTAATGCCATAAAAATTTCTGTTTCATACCGTGAATTTTATGCTTTTCAAGAACATTACTCCATTAGTAGCTGCAAAGGCATTCGGCAGGTATTGGGAGATGGGCGGAGCTTATCCACTCTGTGCATGGGCGTCTCTCCAACCATCGTGCCCCGTTCAGAAGACCATAGACTATAGTCCAGAAACGACTTTGAATCGGTGTAAAATATGCGGTCCCACCGTATTTGTATAACACTATACTTTCATAGGTCAGAAGAACTGGTAGGCGTGGTACTTCTTACTGATTCAGAGCCGCTGTGTCTCTGCCCGAGAACGCCGCACGCGGTTCCACCCCTTGTCTACGGCCGTTTGGAGTTCACTATACCTACTGTTTCTCGACAAAATCTGGGTTACGGTACGAAATCGACACGATATTCGTGATCAGCACCCCAAATAGCCCCCCCCCCCCTGGGGAAAATTTGAGAGTATTTTATGAGATGCGGTATCTACAGTACACCTACCGTAACCGTACATTAATGGGATTACGGTATAAAATGAATACGATTTTTTTGTTCGGCCCCCTGGAAAACACCATTAGGCAAAGTTTGGGCACGAATTTTTTTTTTGGAATTTTCGTGCAGAACCAACCTTTGAAATTTACAAATACATATGATGATTGTAGTCTGTTTTTTCTTTGAATCCAACTGAAATGGACCTACAGCTGCCACCAGTTCCGTGGATCGATGTTGATTCCTGAGTAAGTGGAAATTTACAGTG